>OZ014525.1:95902034-96502034 GCA_963966055.1 Lathyrus aphaca | reverse complement strand
TTACCGGATCGCACCCCGAACGTGCACTTGTTGGGGTTCAGCTTCAGTTGGTACTTCCTCAGTCGCTTGAATAGCTTCAGCAGATTCACCAGGTGATCTTCCTCTGTAAGGGACTTGGCAATCATATCATCCACATAGCATTCTATTTCTTTATGAATCATATCGTGGAATAATGTTACCATAGCCCGTTGATATGTTGCACCAGCATTCTTGAGCCCAAATGGCATCACTTTGTAACAGAACGTGCCCCAGGGTGTGATGAATGTTGTCTTCTCCATGTCTTCAGGTGACATCTTGATCTGATTATATCCTGAAAATCCGTCCATGAAGGAGAATACCGAGAACTGAGCCGTGTTATCCACCAATACATCAATGTGAGGTAATGGGAAGTCATCTTTTGGGCTGGCTCTGTTCAGATCCCGGTAGTCAACACACATCCTTACTTTGCCGTCTTTCTTAGGCACAGGTACTATGTTAGCAACCCACGGTGGATAGCTAGTCACAGCAAGGAATCCGGCGTCCCATTGCTTTTGTACCTCTTCCTTGATTTTCATAGCCATGTCTGGGCGAGTACGGCGCAATTTCTGTTTGACCGGTGGGCACTCTTCTCTCAAAGGCAACTTGTGCACAACAATGTCGGTATCCAACCCTGGCATATCTTGGTAAGACCAAGCAAACACGTCCACATACTCTTGAAGCAGGTCAATCAGTTGTCTCTTCACTGAGTCTTGCAGGCAGGCCCCGATTTTAACTTCTTTCACGTCTTCATCTGTACCAAGATTGATCACTTCAACCTCCTCCTGGTGAGGAGTAATAACCTTTTCCTCTTGTCTTAACAACCTGGCTAGCTCTTCAGGAAGCTCATATTCTTCTTCAACCCCTTCATCGGCTTGATTGATTGGATTGTCAAAGTCATACGGAGTCATAGCCGTGCTGTTGTCGGTGCTGTCTGGAAGGCACTCTCTGCAAGGGTTCAGTTTGTTCATTTTAGTGATTTGATTTTAGTCTTGTTTTAGGAAAGTGAAATGAAGTCATTTTGAAAACACTGCCATTTATTTTTTGTACAAAAAGAAAAATGGAAAAACAGTGAGCGGAAAAGACTCATTTGCAAAAAGATGTCTGATATTTCATTGATTAATCTTGTTTGCACAAAAAGTACAGATGGCCCGATTACAAAATGAGTCTTGTCATCTTGGGCAAGATGCAAGACTTTGATGCATGCTATAAAAATACAGGAAATAATAATTACTCTGCATGAGTAACTCTTATAATTTCCTGGGAAGACCAGTTCGAGATACTGCTCCCCGGGATCTTTGGACGAATCCAGCTTTCCAGGTTGCGTTCTTCTTCCAGCTCGTCTTCCAGACAATTGACAGCATCAGGGGTGAGCATCCCCCCACTCACAAAGTTGGGCTCCTTCGCAGCCTCTGCCTGATCTTGTTGAGTTGGTTTGTAACCCAACCCAAATCTGTCCTCTTTCTTCTCCACCGATAGCAGTTTGCCCCAGCCTTGGGCAGTTCCTTCCTCAACAACCTTTCGGGCTTGTTGGTATGACGATATTGAAGTACCAGGTACAGCAGATGTTTCATTCACATTCAAGGCTTCAAACCCCTGGCTCATTGTTTCATGGATCTCCCCATCCATCTCAATGTACTTATAAGTAGCCAGGTGGCTGACAAAAATGTCCTCCTCTCCGCAGATTGTAACGATTTGACCCTCCCACTCATATTTTAACTTCTGGTGAAGGGTAGAGGTCACGGCGCCAGCGGCGTGAATCCATGGCCTACCCAATAGACAGCTGTAGGCGGGCTGTATATCCATCACGTAGAAGGTAGTTGTGAAAGTCTGCGGGCCAATCGTTATGGGCAACTCAATCTCTCCCAGAACCGATCTCTTTGAACCATCAAAGGCTCTTACCACCAGGTTGCTGGGTCTCAATGCCAATCCATCATATTCTAGCTTCACCAGGGCCTTCTTAGGTAAGACATTGAGGGATGACCCCGTGTCTACCAGCACATGGGAAAGGACAGCACCTTTGCATTCCATGGTTATGTGCAAGGCTTTGTTATGGTTGCGGCCTTCCGTTGTCAAATCAGTATTGGTGAACCCTAGTCCGTGACTAGCATTAACATTTCCAACTACAGCTTCCAGCTGATTGACAGTGATCTCTTCAGGCACGTAAGCTGCGTGCAAGACTTTGAGTAGTGCATTCCGATAGGCTTCGGAGCACATAAGCAATGATAGGATTGAGATCTTGGAAGGCGTCTGATGAAGCTGATCCACTATCTTATAATCACTCTTCTTGATGATTCGCATGAACTCATCAACCTCTTGATCGAAGGGTGTCTTCAAAGCTTCTTTAACAGCTTGATCTTCCTGCACAGGGCTCTTCCCTTTTGCCTTGGCAGCAGCTTCTGCTTCGGCAGTGGGTCTCTGAATTTGTGGAGCGAAAAGACGTCCGCTTCGAGTGAAGCCTCCGCCTCCTCCCACATTGTCTACTTGTGGTGCAGGGGTTGATGATTCAAAAGTGATTCTTTGTCCTTCACAGTACAGGTCAGAGCCGTAATGCCAGGGGATGGCATTACTGCTTTCATAAGGCACTGGTCCAGGCACCGTGATAGTGACTGGACTGATTGCAGCTGTTGAAGGAACTGTAATAGTCTGTGGATCATAATAAATCGTAACTGGTGCTCTGACGGGAGCAACACCTTCTGAGTTGTAAGCAGAGTTGTTCTCAGGATCGTAGAATATTGTGACAGTTGAGACATCTTCGTGATTTGTTGCTGGTGTTGTAGGAGACATTGGTGGAAGAATGGATGTTGTTGTTGTAGGAGCTTCGTAATGGAGTGGTGCTGGAGTTGTAGAAAGAACATTTGTTGATATCTGGTCAGTTGAAATGACAGATGAAGTACTTGTTGATGAAACCGAAGAATTGTCAGGAACAATGGTTGCTGCAGTTGTAGGAGGTTCTGAAACCGTTGCTGGTGAGATTGCTGGATTTGTAGGAAATGATGTGGTGATCTGGAGTTGGCCGCTCTGAATAAGACCATCTATGCCATTCCTCAAATTATCGCACCCATTTACCGAGATATTGCAGTAAGCACACCCTAACTCACACCCCGGGAACATTTGACATTCCAGGAGTTGAGCCTTGATTTCTACCAACGGTGTCCGGATCTGACCCACACTGGTTATTAAATAAGACGGCTTGTCTTCTTCAATAGCGTTAATTCTGGGACCACCGTGGTTTGGCATCGGGTTCTTATTGACATTGGGTGGAGGTGCGAAATTCAGAGCTTTTGAGTCCACCAGGTCTTGTACCTTCATGTGCAGGGCTCTGCACTTTTCTGTACTGTGGCCAGGTGCATTTGAATGGAAGGCACATCTGGCGTTGGAGTCATAATTCCTGGGTAAACTGTTGGGATCTGGAGGTGCCAACGTCCTTAGCTCAACTAGATTGAGTTTCAGGAGTTGTGGCAGCAATGTAGCATATGGCATAGGGATCGGATCGATTACCCTGTTGGCTTGAGAAGGCCTCTGTTGGAACGGCCTTTGCTGACTATTGTTGTTGGTGTTGCTGTTGTTGTAATTTCTCGGAGGATACTGATTTTGTGGATGGTACTGGGGTTGTTGCTGGTAGTTTTGCTGCGGAGGTTGATAGACTGGTTGAGGATGAGCTGGAGCAGGAATGGTGACTGCTGCTATTGGTCTGTGAACATATTGGGGCCTGCCCCTGTTGGTGTGGATGGCATTGGTCTCGCCAGTTCTTCTTGGGCCTGCAAAAGGCTTTCTCGTATTACTGGACGAGCTTGCACCGTTGTCTGAGATCTTACCCATCTTCAATAGGCTCTCAATTCTTTCCCCAGCTATGACAACATCTGCAAAGCTAGTGGAAGAGAAAGCAGCCAGCCTGTCAATGTAAGTCCCCTGAAGGGTGTTCATGAACATATCTGCCATTTCCCTTTCAGACATAGGTGGTTGAACAGCAGCAGCCAATTGCCTCCATCTCTGGGCATATTCTCGGAAACTTTCCCTTGACGACTGTGACATTCCCATTAGGAGAGTCCTGTTGGGTGCCATGTCTAAGTTGTATTGATACTGTCTGATGAAGGCCTCTGCCAGGTCCTTCCAGCATCTAATAGTCGCCCTTGTCAGATGGGAATACCATTCTCTTGAAGCTCCCGTCAAGCTATCCTCGAAATAGAACATCCAGAGCTTCTCATCCATAGTATAGGCCTTCAGCCTTCCCAGAAATGATTGTAGATGAGTCCGGGGGCATGAAGTCCCGTTGTATTTTTCAAAACAAGGAGGCTTGAACTTATGGGGGATCCTGACCCCGTCTACCAAGCCCATGTCCATGACGTCGAAACCCAGAGAGTTTTGAGACTCTAAGGACCTCAATTTCTCAGCTATCTCATCCAACCTTCTATCATAAGCTTCTTCCCCAGCACCCATTACTGTGAATTGGTCCTCCTGAGGATCTTCTTGCAGTACCCTCCCTGCAGTGGCAGTCCCTTGAACATTTGCAGGAATATTGACCTCTGGATGGAGGTGGGGGCCAAACACAGGGGGGTTTACATGAGGTTGGACCCTCTCATTATTGCTGGTGCCGGCAGTCCCTATATGTGGATCTTCTTGATTCTGCCTCTCCACCATGGCTCTGAGCCATGTTGTTCATCACTTCCATGAACTGAGTCATCTGTGTTCTCATTTCCAATCTTTCGTTTGCCATTTGATTTATGACCTCTGCAAGGTCCTGCTGTACCTGATCCATTTGAATGCCCGGAAGGTTGTTACGGGTCGGATAACGGTGCAGACGGTTGAGGGGAAATACTCGGCGCCTAGCAATAATTCCTGAACATCACAACAGAGTTAGTGGCAATAAAACAAAAACCTACAAAACAAACAAAAGTGTTAGCATGCAATGCAGTATGCTTATTTGTTTTCAAGGTATCCGGTTTGGCATTCAGTTTTGACCCTTCCAGACCCTTGAAGATGCTGTTGATGTTGCTTTCGAAGTAAACTTGGACGGAACATACATATATTACAAAAAGCAAAGTGGTACACAGTCTGTTTACAAATACAAGCCCTCGGAGGGATCAAAATATATTACAGGAAAATAAAAGTACATGGAATGAAAGCAACAACAAACAAATGGTCAAACACCAAGACCAAACTCATCCTCACGAACTTCCTTGAGAAGTGCTTCGGTCACAGGATCAGCCGGACGCTCCGTGAGATTTCTGATGAGGAGATTCCGGGTCGTAACAGCTGTTGTTAACTTCTTGTGCTGACTTTGGTCTTTTGACCTCTTCACCCCAGCTTTGATCTTCAACTCTGATATCTCCCTCTGGGCTGCTGCCAGGGCTTTTTGCTGTTCTTTAGCACTGGCTTCCAATTGCTCCATCTTGTCTTGAACTCTCTTGTCCTCCAGAGTACGAGCCTCGGTGATCCTGACCCACCGGGCCTGGCTCTCCTTCAGATACAAGTCTGTCCTTGCTCTCTGGAACTGGGCTTCTTTGCAAGCATTCTTCAGAATTTGTTCTCCAGCTTTAGACTTTTTGATATAATCCCCAGACTTCTCAATCTTAGCCAGATGCTCCACTCTCAACTTCTCTAACCTCTCAATATCCCTCATACCATCACTCCTCTCCCGGAGGGTCTTCTGCAAAGCCTGGGTTAACTTCTTATTTCTTTCTTTCAAACTCTCAAACTCCTCCAAACTGATAGTGGCAGGGGGTGGTGCTGAAGATGATTCAGGCATCTCTTCTATGGTAAAGGGCATTCCAGAGAATTGAGCCCTGGCACGGGACCACTCATAATATTGTGCTGATGCCACATTGTTGCACTTCCCCAGAATGGTTACTCCCTTAGTTTGAACATTATCCCAGGCCCAGGCAGCCTGCCTAACAATAACCAGATTAGTCTTGTTCTCACAATAAAGAGTCTCCACCAAGTCCTGTGCCTTAGGAGTGTGGACCAGTGCATAGCCCAGTTGCCTTCTGAACAGCAGAGGATTGTAATTAATGCTTCCCTTAACTCCTATTAGAGGCACATTGGGAAAATGCCCACAGCTGGTAATGATATCCCTGCCCTTGGTGCTTTGAGTACACCATCTGATATCTGCTGAAGCTAGAGCAGTGAGTCTTTTGGCCCAGTTGCTTTGCTGATGAGGGTTCAAAAATGCATCTGTCCTGGGTAAATGCCTGAGAAGCCAAGTATGGAATAATGGAGCACAACACCTCACTAATCTTCCCCTCTGCTTTTCATTCCTCTGATGCACTGAATAGTAGAGGTCCCCCAATAAAGTGGGCACTGGGTTCTTCAAGATGAAAAGATGGATTGCATTCTTGCTAATGAATCGAGGCTCATCTGCAAACAATACAATTCCATATATACTCAAAGCCAATAAAGCACAGACAGCTTTCCACTCTCCTAAAGAAGCTTTCAGGGTAGCTTGAGAGATCAAGAAGTCCAGATGGAAACCAAGGATCCCAGCTTTAGAAGTCATATGCTGTTCAACCAGGGCAGGTTCCAGATGCAAAGCCTTTGCTACTTCTCCATTACCAGGAAAGACCATCTCAGGGTTGAAAGGGATTCCACCCCTGATAGGCAAACCAACCAATGATGAGTATTCTTCTAGTAGAGGCCCCAACTGAAAGTCTTGGAAAGTGAAACACCTCAATGGGGGATCATAAAACTGAATGCAGGTGTGGATCAGGCTTCTTTGTGAAGGGTCCAGATCCATAACCATATCAAGTATATCTCCATAATGTTCCCTGAACAATGGTATGTGATCTGGAGTGATCAGGGTTTGAATCCTCCTGATGTCAGATAGCTCTGGCTGGAAGAAGTGGTAGGTGATGTTGCTCTTTTTAGGAGCCATGATGTTGAAGATGAGCAGAGACAGGTGCTGATGATAATACTGAAGAATGGGCCACTAGTTGGCTGAAGTAGATAGCTGATAGCTGAAGCAAGTGCTGATGAAGATAGGTCAATACTGAAGATGGGGTCAAAACCAAAACCAAATGAAGATGGATACCCTGAAACACAAATAAGCAAATGTCAATATGATGCAATGATTATGTATGCAAATGATATGCAAAGGGTTTGTGACTGAGCTGGATCCGATCAAAATGCTCTGATATAGGTCCAAGTGTGTTCAAGAATTCCAGATGGAGGTCTATAAATCCAGTAACCAAGGTGGGGGGCTCAAATAAAGAGCCACATGTCCAGGGTTTTAGAATCACAAGAACTGTTCCAACATGGAGTATTCTTAACCAAAGTAACAGGGTATTCTGAGGTCAAGGTACCTGCAAACCTGTAAACAACCCAACCCCCTCACAGGTGGTGTTCTAGAACAAGGATCCTCAGACTTGGATCAGTTATGAGAAGTGTAAACACTTCTAACCCGGAGGTACAGTGTTTACAATAACCATAAAAGTTCCTCCTCTAATTCACCCCAGTTTCTGAAGGTCAATACTAAAAGGTCATCCAGACTTAGCAGGCTTCCCAGATAGCCCTAGTATTGCAGGAAATCTGCAACACAGAGTTCTCAAGAAGAAACCCATATCTGAACCGTGTTTCATATTCCCGCACCAGACCGAAATGGAATGGGAAAGAATATGATTCACTCTAGCCTAGGTGTCACTCAGGTCCCAGGTATAGGACCTCAACTCTCAATGGAACACCCACCCACCAAAGCAAACAACAGATCCAGCCAGCAGCACAGTATGACAATATGATAATATGTAAAGCTGTAAAGAAAGCAATAAACAACTGTACAAAATAAATACAAATACACAAACACAAACAAGCACATAACACCCCAGTAAACACAAATCAATCAAGCGCTAGGAGGAACCCACAAAAAGAACCAGAAGCCCTGGTTGCAATATAAGGGTCCCCAGCAGAGTCGCCAGGCTGTCGCTCCCACCAAATGACGCCGGGTCAAAAGGGGTACAGACGCGAACGGTCGGCGAAAGGGACAGTGAGAACACACAGCCGTGAGCCCACTGGAGATGAAAAGAGTCGCCAGCTAGGCATTTTTATCCCGGAGGAAAGGCAATGCTGCATAGACCTAGAAAGAGATGGATAAGACGGTTGCGAACCAGAGAGACTGAGAAAGGGGGTTGGTTACAACCTGGGAAGGTATTAGCACCCAGATTGTCCGTCGTACTCGACGGGATCCACGCTTAAAAGATTTGTGTTTTAAAAGGGTAGTGTCAGTGCATTCTGTGTATAAAATAGCTGGAAAAAGATGTACAGGTGTCAGTGTAAAAGAAGTGCAGTGTAATATGTGCAGTGTCAGTGCAAGGAAAAGAGTGAGATGCTCAAGATCATGAGGCTAAAAGAACAATGCTGGAAAGAGGGGGGATATACAGAGACTTTTGTTCGATAACTGTTAAGTTATGCCTACGTATCCTCTCGTGCAATGAGGAAGTCAGAACACCGTAGTTCGACCCAAAGAGACTGAAAGATGAATTGACTTTTGAACTGCTTGTTTGTCTATGCTCAAGTGTATGACCTGTCTGGCTCAGGTGCAAACTGTCTTGCATTAGACGGAAGAAGCAAGTTCTCGCTTACGAGTGAAGATGATGAGAAAAGAATCCCGAAGGAGACGATTATTATTTGTTTTTGTGTTTTCAGTCTTTTATTGCTTTTGAAAGTTTGTCATAAGTTAATGAGCTTAAACCTAAACCAATGGATTCAGTAAACCCATCACATCTTCCCTCTGATTAGGGGTAATGAGAATACCTTAAGTGTGAAGTCAGGTTCTCACACTTAATCACCTTTGGTATAGGATTAAGATCATTAACCTACTTGTGATTATTTATATGTTTTTGTTGTTTTTGTTTAGTGTTGAGTAATGAGGTTAAGCCATAATCAGGGATTAAACAGACTCATTACACCATCCTAATAGAAGGATAATAGATGAGGGTGTTTAAGCTGAGGAAGGCACCTCAACTTAATCCATGATTAGGGATTAAACCCATGACAAAACAAAGCCTTTATTAAGTGGATTTTATTTAATGATATGATGAAGAAGTGATTTTTATGATTTGTAAGACAACTTGAGGGGGACTTGTCCATTAACACTAGGGTTAGTCCTTCTTAACCAATTAAGGAAGAATTAGAACCCTAATGCAAGGCCCAAGTTACAAGTGTGATGTCTTGATACTTATTAAGTGAATTGATTAAGAGATTTAAACACATTAAGGGTTTAACACTTAGGATTAAAGTTATACACTCCATCCTAAGAGAAGGATGCAGGCATAAGTTTAATCACAAAGCCTTAAAGCCTTTAGGGTTTAGTCCCTGATTATGAGATGAGGAGAGAAGACCCAAAAGAGACACAAAGGTAAAACTAAGAAGGGAGACTAATCAAAACCCTAATCATTGTCATGCTTGGTTGTTCCTAAGGTTTGTGAGGTTTGCAAGAACAATCTTCAGAAGAACCACCAGGAAGCAGATGAAAGGATCAAGAGAAGCAAAGTGACTTGCTTCATTCAAGAAGTCAAGTCACTTGAAGAAAGAAAGTGGGAGGAACAAGAATGAGCAAGCTCAAACTCAAACACATATAAAAAAATGCAGCATGGATGCAAGAAAGATGAAAAGAAAAGTTATGAGAAGTGAAGGCAAATTCACTTCCCAAAATCACTTACCACCTGAAATGTTAGAAAAGAAATGCAATGCAATGCAAAGTATGATGAAATGACATGATGGGAAACAAACCAGAAGCATGTTGATGATGATGATGATGCTATGAGATGTTACAAACATGAGGCAACACATGGAAATGATCATACAAGTTCATGAATGCAAATGAAGCAGGTTAAGGAACATGAACAAACATGGAAAATTATGAAGTGCACATGGCATACAACAAGGCAAATTCATGATGCAATGATCAAACATGCTTTCAATATGTCTTATGATGTCAAATGAATCACATGGATGCTTGAAATGTCATGGCAAGTCATGTTATGCAAGAGAATGCAAGAGGGATGCAAATGAAAGCCCAAATTAGGGTTTATGAACCAAACATCAAACAAAAAACCAAAAACAGGAGCAAACCCTAAGATAAAAAATGGAAAATGCCACTCAAAAGACCCCTAATCCTATACTAAACCAATGCCCAAAGGATAAGTCTCAACTCTTAACCAATCTCAAGTTATGATTTTTACAAGTTATTAGGGTTTTTAGGGTTCTTAAACAAAAGAAATGTCAAACAATTGAAAAATGCAAGATCAAATTATGGCCATTTTATCTCAAAAACTACATGTTAAACACAATGCAATGCAAGAAGAATCAATGTCCAACTCTTCATGGATAGGCAGAAATGATTTTTTGAACTTAGGATCAAATTAATGCATAAAAATGATTTTAATTCAATGAAAAATTCTCAAAATGCATCAAGATCAAAAAGAAATTTGGTTTGAAGGTTGGACAATGTTTCTAAATGTCTTAGAACATTTCATGAATTTTTTGGTGATTTTTAAATATCTAAAGGTATTTTTAATAAATTAATTTCCATTAATCAATTAAAAATAATCCTTTAAATATTTAAAAATACATTTTTAATGATAAAAAATAAAATGAAAATATTTTTGTGTCACAAAAATTATTAAAACTTATGAGAAAAAGTTTCATAATTTTTAGACATTTTTTACTATTTTAAATTAAATATGCAAGTTAAATGAAAAAGAAAATGAAAATAAATTAAATAAAAGGAAAGTCAAATGAGTGGAGGGCCAGGATGAGCTCTGGGTTTGAATTGGTTGACCAGCGCGCATCTGGACGGCTGGGGTTGCATCTGAGCCAATTAACCTAAATACGAATTAATTAAACTAATTAAATGAATTAGGGCTAATCAAATGAATCTGAGCCTTCCATCCACGCGGGAAGTCAACAGGTCAAAGGCATCCTACGCTCAGAATTCAAATGGGAGTTAATGACTGTAATTAGGGCAAATCACTTTCAGGTGACCGGAGGGGAGCTCCGGTCATCTTCTCCGGTGGTATCCAAACCCTAGAATACGATTCAGGCCACCATTCTCCAAATTAATTCCAGGGAAATGTTCCTCCACTCAAACCTTGCTCGAATCAACTCTCAAAAAGAATTTTTCATGCCTGAACTAAGAGAATCGAAGCCATGAAGTTTCACGGGCAAAATTTCAGAGCCCTGGTAAATCCTCATTTCTCACTCATTCTTAAATCTAAAACCATCCCCATGACCATCAAAGCATACATAATCCATTTTTAACATAAAAACCAAGCTCTGAAAAGTTGTAAACCTGAAGCTACCTGAAGTGATGAACTATGGATTTGAGCTCTCCTGACCTTGCTCTGGTGCAGAATGCTTGCTATGAACCCCCTGAAGCCAATGGAAGGCTTGGAATGAGCTTGAACAAGCTGTTTTGAGAAGTCCAGTTCTGGTGTAGCAGGAAATGAGCTTTGTGTACAGGCTGCTTCAGACCAATGTGAAGGGTGGTTTTGACTCCTTTTGATGTGCTTGATTTGTTGGTGAAGAGAGCTTTGATGTTTGATGGCTATGGAAGGTGATTCGAAGAAAAATGCAGGCTGAGGTGAAGAATGGTGAAGCTCAATCCATGCTGGTTTCAGGCTTGAATCTTGGTGGTTTCTGCTCAATGAGACCAGGTGAGATGATATGTGGAAATGACTTGGATGTTTGAAGCTTGTGGAGGCAGATTCGAATGGTTTTTGCAAAATGGTGAGTTTTTGTGTATGTAATGATCTAGAGTGTTTCAACCTGGCTTGGTGTTATGTTTGGCTAGCAAATGGAAAGTATAAACAATTGCAAGTGGCCAGAGGATGTGACATGGCCTGTGGTGATTGGGATGTTTGCTTTTGCCAAAAGTCCACTTTTTGTGTAAGAGAGGTATGGCTTGGTTCTAGCTTGGTACAAGGGCTAGGGCTGGCGCAGCATGGTGTGGTGAGAGACTATGGCTGGTTCAAAAGCCAATGCAGCAAGTGGTGAGAAGCATCATGATGGTTTTGCAAGTTACTCCAACCTTGGTTCACATGTGACTTTCTCATTCCATAAGCCATGAAACATGAGGATTTTTGATTCAATTCTGACTTTTAAGTCACATAGAATGTTTGTGTCATGGTTTGAAGTGAATTAGAAGTTACAAATGGCATTGGTTCATGATTTTGCAAAATTCACATTTGGTGCACATCTTGAAAATCAATGATTTTAACCAATTTTGTCACACCATAACTTTTGATCCAAGAAGAATTTGATCATGTTCTTGTACTTTTTGAAAAGGGAAAAATGTATTCTACAACTTTCATGACCAAAGTTTTTCCATTTGAAGCATTTTTGAATCAAAAATCAAGGCTTGAAAAATGACCTAAAATGACATATTCTTGAAAAGTCAACTATGCCCAAAAAGTCAACTTTGCAAAAACTTCAAATTCTTGATTTTTGTGAACTTCAACCTTCTTCCATGATCAAATAAAGATCATATACACTCAAAATGATGAAGATCACCCCTTGGTTGGGTCATTGGGGGCCTCAGATGCCCTGATTTTGCACTGACTTGTCCAGAAAGTCAACCCTTGATCAGATGACTTCCCCATGGAATTTCTTCATGAAAATTGATATGCATACTCCCTATACCATGTAGAGACCAATGGAAACAAGAATGACCAAAAAATTTGGAGTTATGGCCTCTGAAACCAAAACCCTAATTTTAGGTCAACTGTGCAGTCTATCCTGGCTCTGCTTCCACACCAATCCCAGTTCTTGTGATTCTTTTGAAATCTTGACTTTGAAAGGATGGAATATGATACAAGAACACATATGGACCCCTTTGAAGTGATTGGTTGCCTTTGGAGTGGCTCAAGAAGCTCTTGGATTGCTCAGATCACAAACCCTAGGTGCAGATGACTTTGAATCTATGCAGTGAATCAAAAATGAGATATGAGATGATATGATTGTGTTTATGCATATGAAATGATCACAAGCCATGGTGTGAATGGGTGAGGGCAAATTTGGGGTGTTTACAGCTGCCCCTATTCAAACATGAGTTAGCTGTGCAGGTTGTAAGCAACGGCTTAACAGGCGAACAAGATAACTTGTGGTTGAATACCAAAGACAGTCCAAAATTTGCACTCACAGAATGAAGAAGAAAAGGGATATAGATTGTGAAGGAAAATAAAGTATATTGTAAAGTGTGGGCGACGGAGGACGACCGTCGAGCAGAGGACGACTGCTGGGTAAAGAGCAATGACGGGGACGGCCGACATGCTGGGAAAAGTGTGTGAAGTAAAGCCATGACGGGGACGGCCGACATGCTGGGGATAAAAGGTAAAGCTAAGACGGGGACGGCCGACTAGCTGGGGAAAAATAAGAAATCATGATGGGGACGGCCATCAAGATAAAGTTGTAAAATTCTCTGGGGATTGATGAAGCATGACGGGGACGGCCATCAAGTTCATAAAGCAGGGTAACCGACGATGGGGACGGCCATCGGGCTAAAAGAAAAGGAAAAGGGACCACGACGGGGACGGCCATCGGGTTAAAGAATAAATGAAATGAACAGATGATGGGGTACGACCATCAAAGGTGAAGGACGATCACCTAGCAGGGGACGGCTGCTCTGTTGGGGAATAAAAGAAATATGATGGGGACGGCCATCAAAGGTGGAGGACGACCACCTGGCAGGGTACGGCTGCCGAAAATATCAACGATGGGGACGGCCATCGGATAAAAGGCCAACGATGGGGACGGCCATCGGACGAGCATGATGGAGGACGACCATCAAGAGGTGGAGGACGACCACCTAGCAGGGGACGGCTGCTCTCAGGGTTTGTCATAACATAGGACGAATGTTAGATAACCAAAAATCAACAATGGGGACGGCCATTGGATAAAATGATGAAGGACGATCATCAAGAGGTGGAGGACGACCACCTAGCAGGGGACGACTGCTAAAATCAACGATGGGGACGGCCATCGGATGAGCATGATGGAGGACGACCATCAAGAGGTGGAGGACGACCACCTAGCAGGGTACGGCTGCTCTCAGGGTTTACCATGACACAGGACGAGTGTCAGATAAGAAGGAAAATTTGCTTTGTTGGAAACCTACTGGGGAATAGTAAACACGGACGAGTGTTTATATCCAAGAAACAAAAGGTATAAGTGTTTAGATGTTGTGTATAGATTAAAGATGCGGACGAGCATCCTTAAGACTACGATATGGACGAGTATCGGGTAGAAACAAATACTGACACGTGTTCAGAGATGATGATACGGACGAGTATCAACTGGTTAACAAAGAACACGGACGAGTGTTGAATCTGAGAGGACTCTTCCGGGGAATAGTAGACACAGGCGAGTGTCTCCTTTCAAGTGGACAAAAGTGTTTGACACAGTGTATGGATTAAAGATGCGGACGAGCATCCTTAAGACTATGATACGGACGAGTATCATGTAGAAACAAACGCTAGACGCATGCTCTGAGATGATGGTACGGACGGGTACCAACTGGTTAACAAAGAACAAGGACTAATGCCGAATCTGTGTGGATATGAAAGTATATACAAGATACGGACGAGCATCTGTATGAGTGTATAGATGAGTGTTTATCTGCTGGGGAGAGTGACACGGACGGGTGTCAAGAGAGGAAAGTATAATAATATCAACAAGTATATGGGTTGTAGACGACTGTGCTGGGGATATGACACGGACGGGTGCCAAGAAAGTGTATATAGGTATATGTGAGTGCAAAGAGGATGTCTTTGGCTTTCTGCTGGGAGTATGACACGGACGGGTGTCAGGAAGTATCTGTAATACGGGTGATCTTGTTTGCAAAGAGTGTTCAGGCGACTTTACTGGGGAGTGATGACACGGACGGGTGTCAAGGGAGTATATATTGGTGTTTGTGAATATGAGGCAGCTACTCTGGTGGGGACTCTGGGGGAAAGTATTCTGCATTCTGATGAATGGTTACTAGTCACAAGTGCTGATTCAAAACATGGCTTATGATTATGCTATGTGTTGGATTTTTTGCCGTAATGCTCCGTACTAGACGGAATGCTACGCTTTGTGGGTGAATATGATGCAAATGCTATGATTGTGCAAATACCAAACCGGGATCCGGGTCCCACTGCTGCGAAGATCTTCGATCGATCTGCTTGAAATGGACATCCCAGCTGGGGGTGAGATCATTAGTAGATCTGATGATATGATATCTGCTTGGGGACTCGGGCCATTGATAGACCTATCCTTTATAAATGAGGGACCCAGCTGGGGTTTGTAGAAGCTTTCTTCACTCTGTTGTGATCTTCATGCGTTGCTCTTCTGAATAGAGGCTGAGAAATCTGTGGGGAGATGATTCCCTGACTTTGTGTATTTCGGCTGAGGGCGAGATGGCAACTCGGCTGGGGATAAAGAGAGATCATTGAGAGACCTCCCTAGGGATTCTGTTTAAGAGGATCCTTGGCTCAGCCGGGGATGTAGGTGTCTTCCGTGATGCCTGGCAACTCTGATGGGGATAGGTAATAAAAGGCAACTCAGCTGGGGAGAAAGCATGAGAGGCAACTCAGCTGGGGAGAAAGCACCTTGGGTGCCACAATTGAGTGTTGATTTGCCAGCTTGCTAGGATGAAGCCTACGTGCCCCAAGTTGCGTTCTGGGTTCCTGCAAAACCTGAAAAGACAGAGAAACGCACAAGATAATCCCGAGGTATCCTTTACTGGATTCCGTCATAGGAGTTTAGATACTTCTGAGAGTAAGCATATTTCCTGCAAGCATGTTTTTATTTGGAGATAAGCATCTGTATTTTACGCAACCAGTTTTTTCTTTTAAGACATCAGACATTTTTTGCAAATAAAATGTACAAAACGAGACATGACTGAAAATCTGATTTTATTAATTCAATATGCCCTGAATTGGCGAGATACAGTCAAAGGAACATATCCCCTGAAATGGGGAGATTGTTACAAATTGAGAGACAAAATGTTGGCAGTGTTGATGACGCTTTAAGGAGCTTCCTCTTCACTATGACCCGTATGACTTTTGACGCTCTTCTCATCTTGCTTTCTGAAGAAGGTAGATTCTGATTGAAGCTTGATCCTTTCGAAGTTTACCAAGTTGCAGATGATACAGACGAACTCAGAATGCAGTTGTTCGCTTATTCCCTTATTTTGCATGGATCGCCCTTTCGGGTTTTCAATCCATCGGGATACCCATTTTTGCCTGAGTTGTCCAATGCGGCTTTTCAACTCAGCGGGTGTACTTTTTCTTTATTTTCCCTTATTTTTGCCCGAGTCTTTTATTCTATTTTTGACTCGCCGGGATGCCCTATTTTTGCCTGGAGTTACATTCTGTTTTTATGTCCAGCGGGTCCTTTTATGCGAAGTATTTTTTAACTGCATCTGAATTCACAGGGGACGGGAAATCTTCACCATCCATGGTGCTGAGCATCAGTGCACCACCAGAGAAAACTTTCTTTACCACGAATGGTCCTTCATAATTCGGAGTCCATTTGCCCCTGTGGTCTGTATGAGGAGGGAGGATTCTTTTCAGCACAAGATCTCCCACTTGGTACTCTCGGTGCCTGACTTTCTGATCGAAGGCCTTCTTCATTCTCTTCTGATATAACTGCCCATGACAGATTGCAGCCAATCTCTTCTCTTCGACCAAACTCAGTTGCTCGTATCGGGCCCGGACCCACTCTGCTTCACTCAGTTTAACATCCATCAGTACCCGTAGAGAGGGTAATTCAACTTCAACCGGTAGGACTGCTTCCATACCATACACAAGCTGATACGGGGTTGCCCCAGTGGATGTCCTGATTGACGTGCGGTACCCATGCAAAGCAAATGGTAGCATCTCATGCCAGTCTTTGTAAGTGACTACCATCTTCTGCACAATCTTCTTGATATTCTTATTTGCCGCCTCAACAACGCCATTCATCTTTGGCCTGTAAGGAGAAGAATTGTGATGTTGGATCTTGAAGTCCCGACACAGCTCTGCCATCATTTTGTTGTTTAGATTGGAACCATTATCAGTAATGATTCGCTCGGGCACTCCATACCGACAGATGATATCTCTTTTCAGAAATCTGGCTACCACTTGTCTTGTAACATTTGCATAGGAGGCTGCTTCGACCCACTTGGTGAAATAATCAATGGCGACCAGGATGAACCTGTGGCCATTTGAAGCAGTTGGCTCAATCTTACCAATCATGTCAATGCCCCACATAGCAAAGGGCCAGGGTGAAGACATTATGTTCAAAGGATTCGGAGGCACATGCACTTTATCCGCATAGATCTGGCATTTGTGACATTTTCTGGCATAGGCGCAACAGTCGGCATCCATTGTGATCCAGTAATAGCCTGATCTTAACAACTTCTTAGCCATTGCATGTCCTCCAGCATGGGTACCAAAGGAGCCTTCGTGCACTTCATGCATCAATAAATCTGCTTCTGTTTTGTCAACACATCTGAGGAGTACCATATCAAAGTTCCTTTTGTATAAAGACCCATCAGTGTTCAGAAAGAAACTACCAGCTAGCCTTCTCAAAGTCTTCTTATCATTGGAAGATGCCCCAGGTGGGTACGTTTGATCCTCCAAGAAACACTTAATGTCATGGAACCAAGGCTTATCATCCTTAACAACATCTGCTACGAACACATATGCTGGTCTGTCAAGTCTGGACACTGAAATCTGAGGTACAAAGTTGGCAGCTTGAACTTTGATCATGGATGAAATGGTGGCCAGAGCATCTGCAAACTGATTCTCGTCCCGAGGGATATACTCAAGCTTGACTGTTGCGAAGAAAGTCAATAACCTCCTTGTATAATCCCTGTAAGGTATCAGATGATCCTGGTGGGTGTACCATTTTCCGTTGGTTTGATTAACTACCAGAGCTGAATCTCCGAATACGGTCAATGTCTTGATCCTGAGGTCAATGGCTTCCTCAAGGCCCATAATGCAAGCTTCGTATTCAGCTTCGTTGTTAGTGCAGTTGAAAGTGAGTTTCGCCGAGAAAGGCATGTGAACTCCTTTGGGTGTAATGAGTACTGCACCAACACCACGACCATTCATGTTAACAGCCCCATCAAACATCATAATCCATTCTTCTTCCGGGTCAGGCCCTTCAGTGTGAATAGGCTCTTCATGATCTTTTGCTTTAATGAACATGATGTCTTCATCAGGGAAGTCAAACCTCATAGGCTGGTAGTCATCAATGGGTTGCTCAGCAAGATATTCAGATAGTACACTGCCCTTGATGGCTTTCTGAGACGTGTACTGGATGTCATACTCTGTAAGAATCATTTGCCATCTTGCAACCCGTCCGGTAAGAGCTGGCTTCTCAAATATGTACTTAACTGGGTCCATCTTTGAGATCAACAAAGTAGTGTGGGTCAACATATACTGTCTCAGTCGGCGAGCAGCCCACGCTAAAGCACAACAAGTTTTCTCGAGCAGTGAATAACGTCGTTCACAGTCGGTAAACTTTTTGCTCAGGTAGTATATTGCATACTCTTTTCGACCAGACTCGTCATGCTGGCCCAACACACACCCCATCGACTCTTCTAATACTGTCAGGTACATTATTAGAGGTCTTCCTTCGACTGGAGGCATAAGGATTGGAGGTTCTTATAGATATTCTTTGATCTTGTCAAAAGCCTTCTGGCAGTCTTCATTCCACCTGACCGTCTGTTCTTTTCTCAACAATTTGAACAAGGGTTCACAGGTTGCCGTAAGGTGGGATATGAACCTTGAGATGTAGTTCAATCGACCTAAGAACCCTCGAACTTCTTTCTCAGTTTTCGGTGCAGGCATCTCTTGGATGGCTTTGACTTTATCAGGGTCAACTTCAATCCCCTTCTCGCTCACAATAAATCCCAACAACTTACCGGATCGCACCCCGAACGTGCACTTGTTGGGGTTCAGCTTCAGTTGGTACTTCCTCAGTCGCTTGAATAGCTTCAGCAGATTCACCAGGTGATCTTCCTCTGTAAGGGACTTGGCAATCATATCATCCACATAGCATTCTATTTCTTTATGAATCATATCGTGGAATAATGTTACCATAGCCCGTTGATATGTTGCACCAGCATTCTTGAGCCCAAATGGCATCACTTTGTAACAGAACGTGCCCCAGGGTGTGATGAATGTTGTCTTCTCCATGTCTTCAGGTGACATCTTGATCTGATTATATCCTGAAAATCCGTCCATGAAGGAGAATACCGAGAACTGAGCCGTGTTATCCACCAATACATCAATGTGAGGTAATGGGAAGTCATCTTTTGGGCTGGCTCTGTTCAGATCCCGGTAGTCAACACACATCCTTACTTTGCCGTCTTTCTTAGGCACAGGTACTATGTTAGCAACCCACGGTGGATAGCTAGTCACAGCAAGGAATCCGGCGTCCCATTGCTTTTGTACCTCTTCCTTGATTTTCATAGCCATGTCTGGGCGAGTACGGCGCAATTTCTGTTTGACCGGTGGGCACTCTTCTCTCAAAGGCAACTTGTGCACAACAATGTCGGTATCCAACCCTGGCATATCTTGGTAAGACCAAGCAAACACGTCCACATACTCTTGAAGCAGGTCAATCAGTTGTCTCTTCACTGAGTCTTGCAGGCAGGCCCCGATTTTAACTTCTTTCACGTCTTCATCTGTACCAAGATTGATCACTTCAACCTCCTCCTGGTGAGGAGTAATAACCTTTTCCTCTTGTCTTAACAACCTGGCTAGCTCTTCAGGAAGCTCATATTCTTCTTCAACCCCTTCATCGGCTTGATTGATTGGATTGTCAAAGTCATACGGAGTCATAGCCGTGCTGTTGTCGGTGCTGTCTGGAAGGCACTCTCTGCAAGGGTTCAGTTTGTTCATTTTAGTGATTTGATTTTAGTCTTGTTTTAGGAAAGTGAAATGAAGTCATTTTGAAAACACTGCCATTTATTTTTTGTACAAAAAGAAAAATGGAAAAACAGTGAGCGGAAAAGACTCATTTGCAAAAAGATGTCTGATATTTCATTGATTAATCTTGTTTGCACAAAAAGTACAGATGGCCCGATTACAAAATGAGTCTTGTCATCTTGGGCAAGATGCAAGACTTTGATGCATGCTATAAAAATACAGGAAATAATAATTACTCTGCATGAGTAACTCTTATAATTTCCTGGGAAGACCAGTTCGAGATACTGCTCCCCGGGATCTTTGGACGAATCCAGCTTTCCAGGTTGCGTTCTTCTTCCAGCTCGTCTTCCAGACAATTGACAGCATCAGGGGTGAGCATCCCCCCACTCACAAAGTTGGGCTCCTTCGCAGCCTCTGCCTGATCTTGTTGAGTTGGTTTGTAACCCAACCCAAATCTGTCCTCTTTCTTCTCCACCGATAGCAGTTTGCCCCAGCCTTGGGCAGTTCCTTCCTCAACAACCTTTCGGGCTTGTTGGTATGACGATATTGAAGTACCAGGTACAGCAGATGTTTCATTCACATTCAAGGCTTCAAACCCCTGGCTCATTGTTTCATGGATCTCCCCATCCATCTC
Source organism: Lathyrus aphaca (assembly GCA_963966055.1). Lineage (NCBI taxonomy): Eukaryota > Viridiplantae > Streptophyta > Magnoliopsida > Fabales > Fabaceae > Lathyrus > Lathyrus aphaca. The sequence continues at coordinate 96,481,493 of OZ014525.1, read as the reverse complement.
AATGTACTTATAAGTAGCCAGGTGGCTGACAAAAATGTCCTCCTCTCCGCAGATTGTAACGATTTGACCCTCCCACTCATATTTTAACTTCTGGTGAAGGGTAGAGGTCACGGCGCCAGCGGCGTGAATCCATGGCCTACCCAATAGACAGCTGTAGGCGGGCTGTATATCCATCACGTAGAAGGTAGTTGTGAAAGTCTGCGGGCCAATCGTTATGGGCAACTCAATCTCTCCCAGAACCGATCTCTTTGAACCATCAAAGGCTCTTACCACCAGGTTGCTGGGTCTCAATGCCAATCCATCATATTCTAGCTTCACCAGGGCCTTCTTAGGTAAGACATTGAGGGATGACCCCGTGTCTACCAGCACATGGGAAAGGACAGCACCTTTGCATTCCATGGTTATGTGCAAGGCTTTGTTATGGTTGCGGCCTTCCGTTGTCAAATCAGTATTGGTGAACCCTAGTCCGTGACTAGCATTAACATTTCCAACTACAGCTTCCAGCTGATTGACAGTGATCTCTTCAGGCACGTAAGCTGCGTGCAAGACTTTGAGTAGTGCATTCCGATAGGCTTCGGAGCACATAAGCAATGATAGGATTGAGATCTTGGAAGGCGTCTGATGAAGCTGATCCACTATCTTATAATCACTCTTCTTGATGATTCGCATGAACTCATCAACCTCTTGATCGAAGGGTGTCTTCAAAGCTTCTTTAACAGCTTGATCTTCCTGCACAGGGCTCTTCCCTTTTGCCTTGGCAGCAGCTTCTGCTTCGGCAGTGGGTCTCTGAATTTGTGGAGCGAAAAGACGTCCGCTTCGAGTGAAGCCTCCGCCTCCTCCCACATTGTCTACTTGTGGTGCAGGGGTTGATGATTCAAAAGTGATTCTTTGTCCTTCACAGTACAGGTCAGAGCCGTAATGCCAGGGGATGGCATTACTGCTTTCATAAGGCACTGGTCCAGGCACCGTGATAGTGACTGGACTGATTGCAGCTGTTGAAGGAACTGTAATAGTCTGTGGATCATAATAAATCGTAACTGGTGCTCTGACGGGAGCAACACCTTCTGAGTTGTAAGCAGAGTTGTTCTCAGGATCGTAGAATATTGTGACAGTTGAGACATCTTCGTGATTTGTTGCTGGTGTTGTAGGAGACATTGGTGGAAGAATGGATGTTGTTGTTGTAGGAGCTTCGTAATGGAGTGGTGCTGGAGTTGTAGAAAGAACATTTGTTGATATCTGGTCAGTTGAAATGACAGATGAAGTACTTGTTGATGAAACCGAAGAATTGTCAGGAACAATGGTTGCTGCAGTTGTAGGAGGTTCTGAAACCGTTGCTGGTGAGATTGCTGGATTTGTAGGAAATGATGTGGTGATCTGGAGTTGGCCGCTCTGAATAAGACCATCTATGCCATTCCTCAAATTATCGCACCCATTTACCGAGATATTGCAGTAAGCACACCCTAACTCACACCCCGGGAACATTTGACATTCCAGGAGTTGAGCCTTGATTTCTACCAACGGTGTCCGGATCTGACCCACACTGGTTATTAAATAAGACGGCTTGTCTTCTTCAATAGCGTTAATTCTGGGACCACCGTGGTTTGGCATCGGGTTCTTATTGACATTGGGTGGAGGTGCGAAATTCAGAGCTTTTGAGTCCACCAGGTCTTGTACCTTCATGTGCAGGGCTCTGCACTTTTCTGTACTGTGGCCAGGTGCATTTGAATGGAAGGCACATCTGGCGTTGGAGTCATAATTCCTGGGTAAACTGTTGGGATCTGGAGGTGCCAACGTCCTTAGCTCAACTAGATTGAGTTTCAGGAGTTGTGGCAGCAATGTAGCATATGGCATAGGGATCGGATCGATTACCCTGTTGGCTTGAGAAGGCCTCTGTTGGAACGGCCTTTGCTGACTATTGTTGTTGGTGTTGCTGTTGTTGTAATTTCTCGGAGGATACTGATTTTGTGGATGGTACTGGGGTTGTTGCTGGTAGTTTTGCTGCGGAGGTTGATAGACTGGTTGAGGATGAGCTGGAGCAGGAATGGTGACTGCTGCTATTGGTCTGTGAACATATTGGGGCCTGCCCCTGTTGGTGTGGATGGCATTGGTCTCGCCAGTTCTTCTTGGGCCTGCAAAAGGCTTTCTCGTATTACTGGACGAGCTTGCACCGTTGTCTGAGATCTTACCCATCTTCAATAGGCTCTCAATTCTTTCCCCAGCTATGACAACATCTGCAAAGCTAGTGGAAGAGAAAGCAGCCAGCCTGTCAATGTAAGTCCCCTGAAGGGTGTTCATGAACATATCTGCCATTTCCCTTTCAGACATAGGTGGTTGAACAGCAGCAGCCAATTGCCTCCATCTCTGGGCATATTCTCGGAAACTTTCCCTTGACGACTGTGACATTCCCATTAGGAGAGTCCTGTTGGGTGCCATGTCTAAGTTGTATTGATACTGTCTGATGAAGGCCTCTGCCAGGTCCTTCCAGCATCTAATAGTCGCCCTTGTCAGATGGGAATACCATTCTCTTGAAGCTCCCGTCAAGCTATCCTCGAAATAGAACATCCAGAGCTTCTCATCCATAGTATAGGCCTTCAGCCTTCCCAGAAATGATTGTAGATGAGTCCGGGGGCATGAAGTCCCGTTGTATTTTTCAAAACAAGGAGGCTTGAACTTATGGGGGATCCTGACCCCGTCTACCAAGCCCATGTCCATGACGTCGAAACCCAGAGAGTTTTGAGACTCTAAGGACCTCAATTTCTCAGCTATCTCATCCAACCTTCTATCATAAGCTTCTTCCCCAGCACCCATTACTGTGAATTGGTCCTCCTGAGGATCTTCTTGCAGTACCCTCCCTGCAGTGGCAGTCCCTTGAACATTTGCAGGAATATTGACCTCTGGATGGAGGTGGGGGCCAAACACAGGGGGGTTTACATGAGGTTGGACCCTCTCATTATTGCTGGTGCCGGCAGTCCCTATATGTGGATCTTCTTGATTCTGCCTCTCCACCATGGCTCTGAGCCATGTTGTTCATCACTTCCATGAACTGAGTCATCTGTGTTCTCATTTCCAATCTTTCGTTTGCCATTTGATTTATGACCTCTGCAAGGTCCTGCTGTACCTGATCCATTTGAATGCCCGGAAGGTTGTTACGGGTCGGATAACGGTGCAGACGGTTGAGGGGAAATACTCGGCGCCTAGCAATAATTCCTGAACATCACAACAGAGTTAGTGGCAATAAAACAAAAACCTACAAAACAAACAAAAGTGTTAGCATGCAATGCAGTATGCTTATTTGTTTTCAAGGTATCCGGTTTGGCATTCAGTTTTGACCCTTCCAGACCCTTGAAGATGCTGTTGATGTTGCTTTCGAAGTAAACTTGGACGGAACATACATATATTACAAAAAGCAAAGTGGTACACAGTCTGTTTACAAATACAAGCCCTCGGAGGGATCAAAATATATTACAGGAAAATAAAAGTACATGGAATGAAAGCAACAACAAACAAATGGTCAAACACCAAGACCAAACTCATCCTCACGAACTTCCTTGAGAAGTGCTTCGGTCACAGGATCAGCCGGACGCTCCGTGAGATTTCTGATGAGGAGATTCCGGGTCGTAACAGCTGTTGTTAACTTCTTGTGCTGACTTTGGTCTTTTGACCTCTTCACCCCAGCTTTGATCTTCAACTCTGATATCTCCCTCTGGGCTGCTGCCAGGGCTTTTTGCTGTTCTTTAGCACTGGCTTCCAATTGCTCCATCTTGTCTTGAACTCTCTTGTCCTCCAGAGTACGAGCCTCGGTGATCCTGACCCACCGGGCCTGGCTCTCCTTCAGATACAAGTCTGTCCTTGCTCTCTGGAACTGGGCTTCTTTGCAAGCATTCTTCAGAATTTGTTCTCCAGCTTTAGACTTTTTGATATAATCCCCAGACTTCTCAATCTTAGCCAGATGCTCCACTCTCAACTTCTCTAACCTCTCAATATCCCTCATACCATCACTCCTCTCCCGGAGGGTCTTCTGCAAAGCCTGGGTTAACTTCTTATTTCTTTCTTTCAAACTCTCAAACTCCTCCAAACTGATAGTGGCAGGGGGTGGTGCTGAAGATGATTCAGGCATCTCTTCTATGGTAAAGGGCATTCCAGAGAATTGAGCCCTGGCACGGGACCACTCATAATATTGTGCTGATGCCACATTGTTGCACTTCCCCAGAATGGTTACTCCCTTAGTTTGAACATTATCCCAGGCCCAGGCAGCCTGCCTAACAATAACCAGATTAGTCTTGTTCTCACAATAAAGAGTCTCCACCAAGTCCTGTGCCTTAGGAGTGTGGACCAGTGCATAGCCCAGTTGCCTTCTGAACAGCAGAGGATTGTAATTAATGCTTCCCTTAACTCCTATTAGAGGCACATTGGGAAAATGCCCACAGCTGGTAATGATATCCCTGCCCTTGGTGCTTTGAGTACACCATCTGATATCTGCTGAAGCTAGAGCAGTGAGTCTTTTGGCCCAGTTGCTTTGCTGATGAGGGTTCAAAAATGCATCTGTCCTGGGTAAATGCCTGAGAAGCCAAGTATGGAATAATGGAGCACAACACCTCACTAATCTTCCCCTCTGCTTTTCATTCCTCTGATGCACTGAATAGTAGAGGTCCCCCAATAAAGTGGGCACTGGGTTCTTCAAGATGAAAAGATGGATTGCATTCTTGCTAATGAATCGAGGCTCATCTGCAAACAATACAATTCCATATATACTCAAAGCCAATAAAGCACAGACAGCTTTCCACTCTCCTAAAGAAGCTTTCAGGGTAGCTTGAGAGATCAAGAAGTCCAGATGGAAACCAAGGATCCCAGCTTTAGAAGTCATATGCTGTTCAACCAGGGCAGGTTCCAGATGCAAAGCCTTTGCTACTTCTCCATTACCAGGAAAGACCATCTCAGGGTTGAAAGGGATTCCACCCCTGATAGGCAAACCAACCAATGATGAGTATTCTTCTAGTAGAGGCCCCAACTGAAAGTCTTGGAAAGTGAAACACCTCAATGGGGGATCATAAAACTGAATGCAGGTGTGGATCAGGCTTCTTTGTGAAGGGTCCAGATCCATAACCATATCAAGTATATCTCCATAATGTTCCCTGAACAATGGTATGTGATCTGGAGTGATCAGGGTTTGAATCCTCCTGATGTCAGATAGCTCTGGCTGGAAGAAGTGGTAGGTGATGTTGCTCTTTTTAGGAGCCATGATGTTGAAGATGAGCAGAGACAGGTGCTGATGATAATACTGAAGAATGGGCCACTAGTTGGCTGAAGTAGATAGCTGATAGCTGAAGCAAGTGCTGATGAAGATAGGTCAATACTGAAGATGGGGTCAAAACCAAAACCAAATGAAGATGGATACCCTGAAACACAAATAAGCAAATGTCAATATGATGCAATGATTATGTATGCAAATGATATGCAAAGGGTTTGTGACTGAGCTGGATCCGATCAAAATGCTCTGATATAGGTCCAAGTGTGTTCAAGAATTCCAGATGGAGGTCTATAAATCCAGTAACCAAGGTGGGGGGCTCAAATAAAGAGCCACATGTCCAGGGTTTTAGAATCACAAGAACTGTTCCAACATGGAGTATTCTTAACCAAAGTAACAGGGTATTCTGAGGTCAAGGTACCTGCAAACCTGTAAACAACCCAACCCCCTCACAGGTGGTGTTCTAGAACAAGGATCCTCAGACTTGGATCAGTTATGAGAAGTGTAAACACTTCTAACCCGGAGGTACAGTGTTTACAATAACCATAAAAGTTCCTCCTCTAATTCACCCCAGTTTCTGAAGGTCAATACTAAAAGGTCATCCAGACTTAGCAGGCTTCCCAGATAGCCCTAGTATTGCAGGAAATCTGCAACACAGAGTTCTCAAGAAGAAACCCATATCTGAACCGTGTTTCATATTCCCGCACCAGACCGAAATGGAATGGGAAAGAATATGATTCACTCTAGCCTAGGTGTCACTCAGGTCCCAGGTATAGGACCTCAACTCTCAATGGAACACCCACCCACCAAAGCAAACAACAGATCCAGCCAGCAGCACAGTATGACAATATGATAATATGTAAAGCTGTAAAGAAAGCAATAAACAACTGTACAAAATAAATACAAATACACAAACACAAACAAGCACATAACACCCCAGTAAACACAAATCAATCAAGCGCTAGGAGGAACCCACAAAAAGAACCAGAAGCCCTGGTTGCAATATAAGGGTCCCCAGCAGAGTCGCCAGGCTGTCGCTCCCACCAAATGACGCCGGGTCAAAAGGGGTACAGACGCGAACGGTCGGCGAAAGGGACAGTGAGAACACACAGCCGTGAGCCCACTGGAGATGAAAAGAGTCGCCAGCTAGGCATTTTTATCCCGGAGGAAAGGCAATGCTGCATAGACCTAGAAAGAGATGGATAAGACGGTTGCGAACCAGAGAGACTGAGAAAGGGGGTTGGTTACAACCTGGGAAGGTATTAGCACCCAGATTGTCCGTCGTACTCGACGGGATCCACGCTTAAAAGATTTGTGTTTTAAAAGGGTAGTGTCAGTGCATTCTGTGTATAAAATAGCTGGAAAAAGATGTACAGGTGTCAGTGTAAAAGAAGTGCAGTGTAATATGTGCAGTGTCAGTGCAAGGAAAAGAGTGAGATGCTCAAGATCATGAGGCTAAAAGAACAATGCTGGAAAGAGGGGGGATATACAGAGACTTTTGTTCGATAACTGTTAAGTTATGCCTACGTATCCTCTCGTGCAATGAGGAAGTCAGAACACCGTAGTTCGACCCAAAGAGACTGAAAGATGAATTGACTTTTGAACTGCTTGTTTGTCTATGCTCAAGTGTATGACCTGTCTGGCTCAGGTGCAAACTGTCTTGCATTAGACGGAAGAAGCAAGTTCTCGCTTACGAGTGAAGATGATGAGAAAAGAATCCCGAAGGAGACGATTATTATTTGTTTTTGTGTTTTCAGTCTTTTATTGCTTTTGAAAGTTTGTCATAAGTTAATGAGCTTAAACCTAAACCAATGGATTCAGTAAACCCATCACATCTTCCCTCTGATTAGGGGTAATGAGAATACCTTAAGTGTGAAGTCAGGTTCTCACACTTAATCACCTTTGGTATAGGATTAAGATCATTAACCTACTTGTGATTATTTATATGTTTTTGTTGTTTTTGTTTAGTGTTGAGTAATGAGGTTAAGCCATAATCAGGGATTAAACAGACTCATTACACCATCCTAATAGAAGGATAATAGATGAGGGTGTTTAAGCTGAGGAAGGCACCTCAACTTAATCCATGATTAGGGATTAAACCCATGACAAAACAAAGCCTTTATTAAGTGGATTTTATTTAATGATATGATGAAGAAGTGATTTTTATGATTTGTAAGACAACTTGAGGGGGACTTGTCCATTAACACTAGGGTTAGTCCTTCTTAACCAATTAAGGAAGAATTAGAACCCTAATGCAAGGCCCAAGTTACAAGTGTGATGTCTTGATACTTATTAAGTGAATTGATTAAGAGATTTAAACACATTAAGGGTTTAACACTTAGGATTAAAGTTATACACTCCATCCTAAGAGAAGGATGCAGGCATAAGTTTAATCACAAAGCCTTAAAGCCTTTAGGGTTTAGTCCCTGATTATGAGATGAGGAGAGAAGACCCAAAAGAGACACAAAGGTAAAACTAAGAAGGGAGACTAATCAAAACCCTAATCATTGTCATGCTTGGTTGTTCCTAAGGTTTGTGAGGTTTGCAAGAACAATCTTCAGAAGAACCACCAGGAAGCAGATGAAAGGATCAAGAGAAGCAAAGTGACTTGCTTCATTCAAGAAGTCAAGTCACTTGAAGAAAGAAAGTGGGAGGAACAAGAATGAGCAAGCTCAAACTCAAACACATATAAAAAAATGCAGCATGGATGCAAGAAAGATGAAAAGAAAAGTTATGAGAAGTGAAGGCAAATTCACTTCCCAAAATCACTTACCACCTGAAATGTTAGAAAAGAAATGCAATGCAATGCAAAGTATGATGAAATGACATGATGGGAAACAAACCAGAAGCATGTTGATGATGATGATGATGCTATGAGATGTTACAAACATGAGGCAACACATGGAAATGATCATACAAGTTCATGAATGCAAATGAAGCAGGTTAAGGAACATGAACAAACATGGAAAATTATGAAGTGCACATGGCATACAACAAGGCAAATTCATGATGCAATGATCAAACATGCTTTCAATATGTCTTATGATGTCAAATGAATCACATGGATGCTTGAAATGTCATGGCAAGTCATGTTATGCAAGAGAATGCAAGAGGGATGCAAATGAAAGCCCAAATTAGGGTTTATGAACCAAACATCAAACAAAAAACCAAAAACAGGAGCAAACCCTAAGATAAAAAATGGAAAATGCCACTCAAAAGACCCCTAATCCTATACTAAACCAATGCCCAAAGGATAAGTCTCAACTCTTAACCAATCTCAAGTTATGATTTTTACAAGTTATTAGGGTTTTTAGGGTTCTTAAACAAAAGAAATGTCAAACAATTGAAAAATGCAAGATCAAATTATGGCCATTTTATCTCAAAAACTACATGTTAAACACAATGCAATGCAAGAAGAATCAATGTCCAACTCTTCATGGATAGGCAGAAATGATTTTTTGAACTTAGGATCAAATTAATGCATAAAAATGATTTTAATTCAATGAAAAATTCTCAAAATGCATCAAGATCAAAAAGAAATTTGGTTTGAAGGTTGGACAATGTTTCTAAATGTCTTAGAACATTTCATGAATTTTTTGGTGATTTTTAAATATCTAAAGGTATTTTTAATAAATTAATTTCCATTAATCAATTAAAAATAATCCTTTAAATATTTAAAAATACATTTTTAATGATAAAAAATAAAATGAAAATATTTTTGTGTCACAAAAATTATTAAAACTTATGAGAAAAAGTTTCATAATTTTTAGACATTTTTTACTATTTTAAATTAAATATGCAAGTTAAATGAAAAAGAAAATGAAAATAAATTAAATAAAAGGAAAGTCAAATGAGTGGAGGGCCAGGATGAGCTCTGGGTTTGAATTGGTTGACCAGCGCGCATCTGGACGGCTGGGGTTGCATCTGAGCCAATTAACCTAAATACGAATTAATTAAACTAATTAAATGAATTAGGGCTAATCAAATGAATCTGAGCCTTCCATCCACGCGGGAAGTCAACAGGTCAAAGGCATCCTACGCTCAGAATTCAAATGGGAGTTAATGACTGTAATTAGGGCAAATCACTTTCAGGTGACCGGAGGGGAGCTCCGGTCATCTTCTCCGGTGGTATCCAAACCCTAGAATACGATTCAGGCCACCATTCTCCAAATTAATTCCAGGGAAATGTTCCTCCACTCAAACCTTGCTCGAATCAACTCTCAAAAAGAATTTTTCATGCCTGAACTAAGAGAATCGAAGCCATGAAGTTTCACGGGCAAAATTTCAGAGCCCTGGTAAATCCTCATTTCTCACTCATTCTTAAATCTAAAACCATCCCCATGACCATCAAAGCATACATAATCCATTTTTAACATAAAAACCAAGCTCTGAAAAGTTGTAAACCTGAAGCTACCTGAAGTGATGAACTATGGATTTGAGCTCTCCTGACCTTGCTCTGGTGCAGAATGCTTGCTATGAACCCCCTGAAGCCAATGGAAGGCTTGGAATGAGCTTGAACAAGCTGTTTTGAGAAGTCCAGTTCTGGTGTAGCAGGAAATGAGCTTTGTGTACAGGCTGCTTCAGACCAATGTGAAGGGTGGTTTTGACTCCTTTTGATGTGCTTGATTTGTTGGTGAAGAGAGCTTTGATGTTTGATGGCTATGGAAGGTGATTCGAAGAAAAATGCAGGCTGAGGTGAAGAATGGTGAAGCTCAATCCATGCTGGTTTCAGGCTTGAATCTTGGTGGTTTCTGCTCAATGAGACCAGGTGAGATGATATGTGGAAATGACTTGGATGTTTGAAGCTTGTGGAGGCAGATTCGAATGGTTTTTGCAAAATGGTGAGTTTTTGTGTATGTAATGATCTAGAGTGTTTCAACCTGGCTTGGTGTTATGTTTGGCTAGCAAATGGAAAGTATAAACAATTGCAAGTGGCCAGAGGATGTGACATGGCCTGTGGTGATTGGGATGTTTGCTTTTGCCAAAAGTCCACTTTTTGTGTAAGAGAGGTATGGCTTGGTTCTAGCTTGGTACAAGGGCTAGGGCTGGCGCAGCATGGTGTGGTGAGAGACTATGGCTGGTTCAAAAGCCAATGCAGCAAGTGGTGAGAAGCATCATGATGGTTTTGCAAGTTACTCCAACCTTGGTTCACATGTGACTTTCTCATTCCATAAGCCATGAAACATGAGGATTTTTGATTCAATTCTGACTTTTAAGTCACATAGAATGTTTGTGTCATGGTTTGAAGTGAATTAGAAGTTACAAATGGCATTGGTTCATGATTTTGCAAAATTCACATTTGGTGCACATCTTGAAAATCAATGATTTTAACCAATTTTGTCACACCATAACTTTTGATCCAAGAAGAATTTGATCATGTTCTTGTACTTTTTGAAAAGGGAAAAATGTATTCTACAACTTTCATGACCAAAGTTTTTCCATTTGAAGCATTTTTGAATCAAAAATCAAGGCTTGAAAAATGACCTAAAATGACATATTCTTGAAAAGTCAACTATGCCCAAAAAGTCAACTTTGCAAAAACTTCAAATTCTTGATTTTTGTGAACTTCAACCTTCTTCCATGATCAAATAAAGATCATATACACTCAAAATGATGAAGATCACCCCTTGGTTGGGTCATTGGGGGCCTCAGATGCCCTGATTTTGCACTGACTTGTCCAGAAAGTCAACCCTTGATCAGATGACTTCCCCATGGAATTTCTTCATGAAAATTGATATGCATACTCCCTATACCATGTAGAGACCAATGGAAACAAGAATGACCAAAAAATTTGGAGTTATGGCCTCTGAAACCAAAACCCTAATTTTAGGTCAACTGTGCAGTCTATCCTGGCTCTGCTTCCACACCAATCCCAGTTCTTGTGATTCTTTTGAAATCTTGACTTTGAAAGGATGGAATATGATACAAGAACACATATGGACCCCTTTGAAGTGATTGGTTGCCTTTGGAGTGGCTCAAGAAGCTCTTGGATTGCTCAGATCACAAACCCTAGGTGCAGATGACTTTGAATCTATGCAGTGAATCAAAAATGAGATATGAGATGATATGATTGTGTTTATGCATATGAAATGATCACAAGCCATGGTGTGAATGGGTGAGGGCAAATTTGGGGTGTTTACAGCTGCCCCTATTCAAACATGAGTTAGCTGTGCAGGTTGTAAGCAACGGCTTAACAGGCGAACAAGATAACTTGTGGTTGAATACCAAAGACAGTCCAAAATTTGCACTCACAGAATGAAGAAGAAAAGGGATATAGATTGTGAAGGAAAATAAAGTATATTGTAAAGTGTGGGCGACGGAGGACGACCGTCGAGCAGAGGACGACTGCTGGGTAAAGAGCAATGACGGGGACGGCCGACATGCTGGGAAAAGTGTGTGAAGTAAAGCCATGACGGGGACGGCCGACATGCTGGGGATAAAAGGTAAAGCTAAGACGGGGACGGCCGACTAGCTGGGGAAAAATAAGAAATCATGATGGGGACGGCCATCAAGATAAAGTTGTAAAATTCTCTGGGGATTGATGAAGCATGACGGGGACGGCCATCAAGTTCATAAAGCAGGGTAACCGACGATGGGGACGGCCATCGGGCTAAAAGAAAAGGAAAAGGGACCACGACGGGGACGGCCATCGGGTTAAAGAATAAATGAAATGAACAGATGATGGGGTACGACCATCAAAGGTGAAGGACGATCACCTAGCAGGGGACGGCTGCTCTGTTGGGGAATAAAAGAAATATGATGGGGACGGCCATCAAAGGTGGAGGACGACCACCTGGCAGGGTACGGCTGCCGAAAATATCAACGATGGGGACGGCCATCGGATAAAAGGCCAACGATGGGGACGGCCATCGGACGAGCATGATGGAGGACGACCATCAAGAGGTGGAGGACGACCACCTAGCAGGGGACGGCTGCTCTCAGGGTTTGTCATAACATAGGACGAATGTTAGATAACCAAAAATCAACAATGGGGACGGCCATTGGATAAAATGATGAAGGACGATCATCAAGAGGTGGAGGACGACCACCTAGCAGGGGACGACTGCTAAAATCAACGATGGGGACGGCCATCGGATGAGCATGATGGAGGACGACCATCAAGAGGTGGAGGACGACCACCTAGCAGGGTACGGCTGCTCTCAGGGTTTACCATGACACAGGACGAGTGTCAGATAAGAAGGAAAATTTGCTTTGTTGGAAACCTACTGGGGAATAGTAAACACGGACGAGTGTTTATATCCAAGAAACAAAAGGTATAAGTGTTTAGATGTTGTGTATAGATTAAAGATGCGGACGAGCATCCTTAAGACTACGATATGGACGAGTATCGGGTAGAAACAAATACTGACACGTGTTCAGAGATGATGATACGGACGAGTATCAACTGGTTAACAAAGAACACGGACGAGTGTTGAATCTGAGAGGACTCTTCCGGGGAATAGTAGACACAGGCGAGTGTCTCCTTTCAAGTGGACAAAAGTGTTTGACACAGTGTATGGATTAAAGATGCGGACGAGCATCCTTAAGACTATGATACGGACGAGTATCATGTAGAAACAAACGCTAGACGCATGCTCTGAGATGATGGTACGGACGGGTACCAACTGGTTAACAAAGAACAAGGACTAATGCCGAATCTGTGTGGATATGAAAGTATATACAAGATACGGACGAGCATCTGTATGAGTGTATAGATGAGTGTTTATCTGCTGGGGAGAGTGACACGGACGGGTGTCAAGAGAGGAAAGTATAATAATATCAACAAGTATATGGGTTGTAGACGACTGTGCTGGGGATATGACACGGACGGGTGCCAAGAAAGTGTATATAGGTATATGTGAGTGCAAAGAGGATGTCTTTGGCTTTCTGCTGGGAGTATGACACGGACGGGTGTCAGGAAGTATCTGTAATACGGGTGATCTTGTTTGCAAAGAGTGTTCAGGCGACTTTACTGGGGAGTGATGACACGGACGGGTGTCAAGGGAGTATATATTGGTGTTTGTGAATATGAGGCAGCTACTCTGGTGGGGACTCTGGGGGAAAGTATTCTGCATTCTGATGAATGGTTACTAGTCACAAGTGCTGATTCAAAACATGGCTTATGATTATGCTATGTGTTGGATTTTTTGCCGTAATGCTCCGTACTAGACGGAATGCTACGCTTTGTGGGTGAATATGATGCAAATGCTATGATTGTGCAAATACCAAACCGGGATCCGGGTCCCACTGCTGCGAAGATCTTCGATCGATCTGCTTGAAATGGACATCCCAGCTGGGGGTGAGATCATTAGTAGATCTGATGATATGATATCTGCTTGGGGACTCGGGCCATTGATAGACCTATCCTTTATAAATGAGGGACCCAGCTGGGGTTTGTAGAAGCTTTCTTCACTCTGTTGTGATCTTCATGCGTTGCTCTTCTGAATAGAGGCTGAGAAATCTGTGGGGAGATGATTCCCTGACTTTGTGTATTTCGGCTGAGGGCGAGATGGCAACTCGGCTGGGGATAAAGAGAGATCATTGAGAGACCTCCCTAGGGATTCTGTTTAAGAGGATCCTTGGCTCAGCCGGGGATGTAGGTGTCTTCCGTGATGCCTGGCAACTCTGATGGGGATAGGTAATAAAAGGCAACTCAGCTGGGGAGAAAGCATGAGAGGCAACTCAGCTGGGGAGAAAGCACCTTGGGTGCCACAATTGAGTGTTGATTTGCCAGCTTGCTAGGATGAAGCCTACGTGCCCCAAGTTGCGTTCTGGGTTCCTGCAAAACCTGAAAAGACAGAGAAACGCACAAGATAATCCCGAGGTATCCTTTACTGGATTCCGTCATAGGAGTTTAGATACTTCTGAGAGTAAGCATATTTCCTGCAAGCATGTTTTTATTTGGAGATAAGCATCTGTATTTTACGCAACCAGTTTTTTCTTTTAAGACATCAGACATTTTTTGCAAATAAAATGTACAAAACGAGACATGACTGAAAATCTGATTTTATTAATTCAATATGCCCTGAATTGGCGAGATACAGTCAAAGGAACATATCCCCTGAAATGGGGAGATTGTTACAAATTGAGAGACAAAATGTTGGCAGTGTTGATGACGCTTTAAGGAGCTTCCTCTTCACTATGACCCGTATGACTTTTGACGCTCTTCTCATCTTGCTTTCTGAAGAAGGTAGATTCTGATTGAAGCTTGATCCTTTCGAAGTTTACCAAGTTGCAGATGATACAGACGAACTCAGAATGCAGTTGTTCGCTTATTCCCTTATTTTGCATGGATCGCCCTTTCGGGTTTTCAATCCATCGGGATACCCATTTTTGCCTGAGTTGTCCAATGCGGCTTTTCAACTCAGCGGGTGTACTTTTTCTTTATTTTCCCTTATTTTTGCCCGAGTCTTTTATTCTATTTTTGACTCGCCGGGATGCCCTATTTTTGCCTGGAGTTACATTCTGTTTTTATGTCCAGCGGGTCCTTTTATGCGAAGTATTTTTTAACTGCATCTGAATTCACAGGGGACGGGAAATCTTCACCATCCATGGTGCTGAGCATCAGTGCACCACCAGAGAAAACTTTCTTTACCACGAATGGTCCTTCATAATTCGGAGTCCATTTGCCCCTGTGGTCTGTATGAGGAGGGAGGATTCTTTTCAGCACAAGATCTCCCACTTGGTACTCTCGGTGCCTGACTTTCTGATCGAAGGCCTTCTTCATTCTCTTCTGATATAACTGCCCATGACAGATTGCAGCCAATCTCTTCTCTTCGACCAAACTCAGTTGCTCGTATCGGGCCCGGACCCACTCTGCTTCACTCAGTTTAACATCCATCAGTACCCGTAGAGAGGGTAATTCAACTTCAACCGGTAGGACTGCTTCCATACCATACACAAGCTGATACGGGGTTGCCCCAGTGGATGTCCTGATTGACGTGCGGTACCCATGCAAAGCAAATGGTAGCATCTCATGCCAGTCTTTGTAAGTGACTACCATCTTCTGCACAATCTTCTTGATATTCTTATTTGCCGCCTCAACAGTGCCATTCATCTTTGGCCTGTAAGGAGAAGAATTGTGATGTTGGATCTTGAAGTCCCGGCACAGCTCTGCCATCATTTTGTTGTTTAGATTGGAACCATTATCAGTAATGATTCGCTCGGGCACTCCATACCGACAGATGATATCTCTTTTCAGAAATCTGGCTACCACTTGTCTTGTAACATTTGCATAGGAGGCTGCTTCGACCCACTTGGTGAAATAATCAATGGCGACCAGGATGAACCTGTGGCCATTTGAAGCAGTTGGCTCAATCTTACCAATCATGTCAATGCCCCACATAGCAAAGGGCCAGGGTGAAGACATTATGTTCAAAGGATTCGGAGGCACATGCACTTTATCCGCATAGATCTGGCATTTGTGACATTTTCTGGCATAGGCGCAACAGTCGGCATCCATTGTGATCCAGTAATAGCCTGATCTTAACAACTTCTTAGCCATTGCATGTCCTCCAGCATGGGTACCAAAGGAGCCTTCGTGCACTTCATGCATCAATAAATCTGCTTCTGTTTTGTCAACACATCTGAGGAGTACCATATCAAAGTTCCTTTTGTATAAAGACCCATCAGTGTTCAGAAAGAAACTACCAGCTAGCCTTCTCAAAGTCTTCTTATCATTGGAAGATGCCCCAGGTGGGTACGTTTGATCCTCCAAGAAACACTTAATGTCATGGAACCAAGGCTTATCATCCTTAACAACATCTGCTACAAACACATATGCTGGTCTGTCAAGTCTGGACACTGAAATCTGAGGTACAAAGTTGGCAGCTTGAACTTTGATCATGGATGAAATGGTGGCCAGAGCATCTGCAAACTGATTCTCGTCCCGAGGGATATACTCAAGCTTGACTGTTGCGAAGAAAGTCAATAACCTCCTTGTATAATCCCTGTAAGGTATCAGATGATCCTGGTGGGTGTACCATTTTCCGTTGGTTTGATTAACTACCAGAGCTGAATCTCCGAATACGGTCAATGTCTTGATCCTGAGGTCAATGGCTTCCTCAAGGCCCATAATGCAAGCTTCGTATTCAGCTTCGTTGTTAGTGCAGTTGAAAGTGAGTTTCGCCGAGAAAGGCATGTGAACTCCTTTGGGTGTAATGAGTACTGCACCAACACCACGACCATTCATGTTAACAGCCCCATCAAACATCATAATCCATTCTTCTTCCGGGTCAGGCCCTTCAGTGTGAATAGGCTCTTCATGATCTTTTGCTTTAATGAACATGATGTCTTCATCAGGGAAGTCAAACCTCATAGGCTGGTAGTCATCAATGGGTTGCTCAGCAAGATATTCAGATAGTACACTGCCCTTGATGGCTTTCTGAGACGTGTACTGGATGTCATACTCTGTAAGAATCATTTGCCATCTTGCAACCCGTCCGGTAAGAGCTGGCTTCTCAAATATGTACTTAACTGGGTCCATCTTTGAGATCAACAAAGTAGTGTGGGTCAACATATACTGTCTCAGTCGGCGAGCAGCCCACGCTAAAGCACAGCAAGTTTTCTCGAGCAGTGAATAACGTCGTTCACAGTCGGTAAACTTTTTGCTCAGGTAGTATATTGCATACTCTTTTCGACCAGACTCGTCATGCTGGCCCAACACACACCCCATCGACTCTTCTAATACTGTCAGGTACATTATTAGAGGTCTTCCTTCGACTGGAGGCATAAGGATTGGAGGTTCTTGTAGATATTCTTTGATCTTGTCAAAAGCCTTCTGGCAGTCTTCATTCCACCTGACCGTCTGTTCTTTTCTCAACAATTTGAACAAGGGTTCACAGGTTGCCGTAAGGTGGGATATGAACCTTGAGATGTAGTTCAATCGACCTAAGAACCCTCGAACTTCTTTCTCAGTTTTCGGTGCAGGCATCTCTTGGATGGCTTTGACTTTATCAGGGTCAACTTCAATCCCCTTCTCGCTCACAATAAATCCCAACAACTTACCGGATCGCACCCCGAACGTGCACTTGTTGGGGTTCAGCTTCAGTTGGTACTTCCTCAGTCGCTTGAATAGCTTCAGCAGATTCACCAGGTGATCTTCCTCTGTAAGGGACTTGGCAATCATATCATCCACATAGCATTCTATTTCTTTATGAATCATATCGTGGAATAATGTTACCATAGCCCGTTGATATGTTGCACCAGCATTCTTGAGCCCAAATGGCATCACTTTGTAACAGAACGTGCCCCAGGGTGTGATGAATGTTGTCTTCTCCATGTCTTCGGGTGACATCTTGATCTGATTATATCCTGAAAATCCGTCCATGAAGGAGAATACCGAGAACTGAGCCGTGTTATCCACCAATACATCAATGTGAGGTAATGGGAAGTCATCTTTTGGGCTGGCTCTGTTCAGATCCCGGTAGTCAACACACATCCTTACTTTGCCGTCTTTCTTAGGCACAGGTACTATGTTAGCAACCCACGGTGGATATCTAGTCACAGCAAGGAATCCGGCGTCCCATTGCTTTTGTACCTCTTCCTTGATTTTCATAGCCATGTCTGGGCGAGTACGGCGCAATTTCTGTTTGACCGGTGGGCACTCTTCTCTCAAAGGCAACTTGTGCACAACAATGTCGGTATCCAACCCTGGCATATCTTGGTAAGACCAAGCAAACACGTCCACATACTCTTGAAGTAGGTCAATCAATTGTCTCTTCACTGAGTCTTGCAGGCAGGCCCCGATTTTAACTTCTTTCACGTCTTCATCTGTACCAAGATTGATCACTTCAACCTCCTCCTGGTGAGGAGTAATAACCTTTTCCTCTTGTCTTAACAACCTGGCTAGCTCTTCAGGAAGCTCATATTCTTCTTCAACCCCTTCATCGGCTTGATTGATTGGATTGTCAAAGTCATACGGAGTCATAGCCGTGCTGTTGTCGGTGCTGTCTGGAAGGCACTCTCTGCAAGGGTTCAGTTTGTTCATTTTAGTGATTTGATTTTAGTCTTGTTTTAGGAAAGTGAAATGAAGTCATTTTGAAAACACTGCCATTTATTTTTTGTACAAAAAGAAAAATGGAAAAACAGTGAGCGGAAAAGACTCATTTGCAAAAAGATGTCTGATATTTCATTGATTAATCTTGTTTGCACAAAAAGTACAGATGGCCCGATTACAAAATGAGTCTTGTCATCTTGGGCAAGATGCAAGACTTTGATGCATGCTATAAAAATACAGGAAATAATAATTACTCTGCATGAGTAACTCTTATAATTTCCTGGGAAGACCAGTTCGAGATACTGCTCCCCGGGATCTTTGGACGAATCCAGCTTTCCAGGTTGCGTTCTTCTTCCAGCTCGTCTTCCAGACAATTGACAGCATCAGGGGTGAGCATCCCCCCACTCACAAAGTTGGGCTCCTTCGCAGCCTCTGCCTGATCTTGTTGAGTTGGTTTGTAACCCAACCCAAATCTGTCCTCTTTCTTCTCCACCGATAGCAGTTTGCCCCAGCCTTGGGCAGTTCCTTCCTCAACAACCTTCCGGGCTTGTTGGTATGACGATATTGAAGTACCAGGTACAGCAGATGTTTCATTCACATTCAAGGCTTCAAACCCCTGGCTCATTGTTTCATGGATCTCCCCATCCATCTCAATGTACTTATAAGTAGCCAGGTGGCTGACAAAAATGTCCTCCTCTCCGCAGATTGTAACGATTTGACCCTCCCACTCATATTTTAACTTCTGGTGAAGGGTAGAGGTCACGGCGCCAGCGGCGTGAATCCATGGCCTACCCAATAGACAGCTGTAGGCGGGCTGTATATCCATCACGTAGAAGGTAGTTGTGAAAGTCTGCGGGCCAATCGTTATGGGCAACTCAATCTCTCCCAGAACCGATCTCTTTGAACCATCAAAGGCTCTTACCACCAGGTTGCTGGGTCTCAATGCCAATCCATCATATTCTAGCTTCACCAGGGCCTTCTTAGGTAAGACATTGAGGGATGACCCCGTGTCTACCAGCACATGGGAAAGGACAGCACCTTTGCATTCCATGGTTATGTGCAAGGCTTTGTTATGGTTGCGGCCTTCCGTTGTCAAATCAGTATTGGTGAACCCTAGTCCGTGACTAGCATTAACATTTCCAACTACAGCTTCCAGCTGATTGACAGTGATCTCTTCAGGCACGTAAGCTGCGTGCAAGACTTTGAGTAGTGCATTCCGATAGGCTTCGGAGCACATAAGCAATGATAGGATTGAGATCTTGGAAGGCGTCTGATGAAGCTGATCCACTATCTTATAATCACTCTTCTTGATGATTCGCATGAACTCATCAACCTCTTGATCGAAGGGTGTCTTCAAAGCTTCTTTAACAGCTTGATCTTCCTGCACAGGGCTCTTCCCTTTTGCCTTGGCAGCAGCTTCTGCTTCGGCAGTGGGTCTCTGAATTTGTGGAGCGAAAAGACGTCCGCTTCGAGTGAAGCCTCCGCCTCCTCCCACATTGTCTACTTGTGGTGCAGGGGTTGATGATTCAAAAGTGATTCTTTGTCCTTCACAGTACAGGTCAGAGCCGTAATGCCAGGGGATGGCATTACTGCTTTCATAAGGCACTGGTCCAGGCACCGTGATAGTGACTGGACTGATTGCAGCTGTTGAAGGAACTGTAATAGTCTGTGGATCATAATAAATCGTAACTGGTGCTCTGACGGGAGCAGCACCTTCTGAGTTTTAAGCAGAGTTGTTCTCAGGATCGTAGAATATTGTGACAGTTGAGACATCTTCGTGATTTGTTGCTGGTGTTGTAGGAGACATTGGTGGAAGAATGGATGTTGTTGTTGTAGGAGCTTCGTAATGGAGTGGTGCTGGAGTTGTAGAAAGAACATTTGTTGATATCTGGTCAGTTGAAATGACAGATGAAGTACTTGTTGATGAAACCGAAGAATTGTCAGGAACAATGGTTGCTGCAGTTGTAGGAGGTTCTGAAACCGTTGCTGGTGAGATTGCTGGATTTGTAGGAAATGATGTGGTGATCTGGAGTTGGCCGCTCTGAATAAGACCATCTATGCCATTCCTCAAATTATCGCACCCATTTACCGAGATATTGCAGTAAGCACACCCTAACTCACACCCCGGGAACATTTGACATTCCAGGAGTTGAGCCTTGATTTCTACCAACGGTGTCCGGATCTGACCCACACTGGTTATTAAATAAGACGGCTTGTCTTCTTCAATAGCGTTAATTCTGGGACCACCGTGGTTTGGCATCGGGTTCTTATTGACATTGGGTGGAGGTGCGAAATTCAGAGCTTTTGAGTCCACCAGGTCTTGTACCTTCATGTGCAGGGCTCTGCACTTTTCTGTACTGTGGCCAGGTGCATTTGAATGGAAGGCACATCTGGCGTTGGAGTCATAATTCCTGGGTAAACTGTTGGGATCTGGAGGTGCCAACGTCCTTAGCTCAACTAGATTGAGTTTCAGGAGTTGTGGCAGCAATGTAGCATATGGCATAGGGATCGGATCGATTACCCTGTTGGCTTGAGAAGGCCTCTGTTGGAACGGCCTTTGCTGACTATTGTTGTTGGTGTTGCTGTTGTTGTAATTTCTCGGAGGATACTGATTTTGTGGATGGTACTGGGGTTGTTGCTGGTAGTTTTGCTGCGGAGGTTGATAGACTGGTTGAGGATGAGCTGGAGCAGGAATGGTGACTGCTGCTATTGGTCTGTGAACATATTGGGGCCTGCCCCTGTTGGTGTGGATGGCATTGGTCTCGCCAGTTCTTCTTGGGCCTGCAAAAGGCTTTCTCGTATTACTGGACGAGCTTGCACCGTTGTCTGAGATCTTACCCATCTTCAATAGGCTCTCAATTCTTTCCCCAGCTATGACAACATCTGCAAAGCTAGTGGAAGAGAAAGCAGCCAGCCTGTCAATGTAAGTCCCCTGAAGGGTGTTCATGAACATATCTGCCATTTCCCTTTCAGACATAGGTGGTTGAACAGCAGCAGCCAATTGCCTCCATCTCTGGGCATATTCTCGGAAACTTTCCCTTGACGACTGTGACATTCCCATTAGGAGAGTCCTGTTGGGTGCCATGTCTAAGTTGTATTGATACTGTCTGATGAAGGCCTCTGCCAGGTCCTTCCAGCATCTAATAGTCGCCCTTGTCAGATGGGAATACCATTCTCTTGAAGCTCCCGTCAAGCTATCCTCGAAATAGAACATCCAGAGCTTCTCATCCATAGTATAGGCCTTCAGCCTTCCCAGAAATGATTGTAGATGAGTCCGGGGGCATGAAGTCCCGTTGTATTTTTCAAAACAAGGAGGCTTGAACTTATGGGGGATCCTGACCCCGTCTACCAAGCCCATGTCCATGACGTCGAAACCCAGAGAGTTTTGAGACTCTAAGGACCTCAATTTCTCAGCTATCTCATCCAACCTTCTATCATAAGCTTCTTCCCCAGCACCCATTACTGTGAATTGGTCCTCCTGAGGATCTTCTTGCAGTACCCTCCCTGCAGTGGCAGTCCCTTGAACATTTGCAGGAATATTGACCTCTGGATGGAGGTGGGGGCCAAACACAGGGGGGTTGACATGAGGTTGGACCCTCTCATTATTGCTGGTGCCGGCAGTCCCTATATGTGGATCTTCTTGATTCTGCCTCTCCACCATGGCTCTGAGCCATGTTGTTCATCACTTCCATGAACTGAGTCATCTGTGTTCTCATTTCCAATCTTTCGTTTGCCATTTGATTTATGACCTCTGCAAGGTCCTGCTGTACCTGATCCATTTGAATGCCCGGAAGGTTGTTACGGGTCGGATAACGGTGCGGACGGTTGAGGGGAAATACTCGGCGCCTAGCAATAATTCCTGAACATCACAACAGAGTTAGTGGCAATAAAACAAAAACCTACAAAACAAACAAAAGTGTTAGCATGCAATGCAGTATGCTTATTTGTTTTCAAGGTATCCGGTTTGGCATTCAGTTTTGACCCTTCCAGACCCTTGAAGATGCTGTTGATGTTGCTTTCGAAGTAAACTTGGACGGAACATACATATATTACAAAAAGCAAAGTGGTACATAGTCTGTTTACAAATACAAGCCCTCGGAGGGATCAAAATATATTACAGGAAAATAAAAGTACATGGAATGAAAGCAACAACAAACAAATGGTCAAACACCAAGACCAAACTCATCCTCACGAACTTCCTTGAGAAGTGCTTCGGTCACAGGATCAGCTGTAACACGGTGGGAGAACTGACTTTAAGTAATGTTGCGGATAGCAAGAGTCGCCACCGACTTTTATTTTATCCATAAGGAAAGGTTATAAAAGAACAGGAAAGACCTTAGAGAATATTTTGGGTCCGGGGGGTAGATTATGAAAAGGGAAGGTATTAGCATCCTTTTCATCCATGGTTATCCATGGGCTCTTAGGTACTTAAGCTCACTTTAAATTATTTTTGAAAATGTAGTGTGTGAATAGAAAAATTTTCAGAATAGTTTAATAATAATCCATGTACGGATGTGTAAGAAACTTGTTTGAAAATTTGTTTGAAATTTGTTTAAGTTTGAAAAATTTTGAAGTGAGCAAGTACATAAGAGGAACCTACCCTAATATTTAAAGTCTTTCTTGTTCTTTTTCCTTTCCTTGGTAAGACTATCCCTACTATTAAGGAGTAGGTAGTCTTTACCTTGGATGTTAAGGGACATGTGAGGGACAATTTGATTTTTGAAGGCCATTGTGGGGTGTAATAAGCACATATAAGGGACTATCATCATTTATTCGAAAGGGACTCGATTCGTAAGGGCAACCATAAGGGACTTTGATGATTTTCTTTCAAGGGACTTGCTTTATACACCCCACTTAACCATTATTCGTAGGCAATTTGAGGGATAACCTTAGAAAGTGAGACGGCGATTAAAATCGACTTACGTGTGTGACGTGTTTAATTTAATTATCTTATTAAAAATTATCTAAATTTATTTTAATAACAAACATATTAACACTCCCTAATTACTAACCATAGCAATAATAATTAAATAATTACAAATTTACATCCAGGAACAATTACATAATAATTATAAAAATAAATAGCAAATAAATAAATATAATAGCAAGATATAAATATTGAATAAATAAATAAGCAAATCATAATTAGGGGTTAGTAACAAAATAATAATAATAATAATAATTTAGAAATAATAAGCAAGGTTAGAAATATAAAAATATAATTTTAAATAATAATATGGTTAGTAAATAAGAATAAACAAAATTAATCAAAATATTATAATAATTAACAATTTTTAATATAAACAACTAAGAAAGCAAATATGATTAAACAAATATTTTAACTTACAAATTATTAAGTTATATTTTAATTATAAAGTTTACTACAAAAATCTAATTATTATAAACACAATTATTTCTAAGCAAAAGTTATATAAAAAAAAATGTTTTATTTAATATATAAAGAGAAAAATAAACTATAAGTGTATTTACAAAATTTTACTTTTTAATAATATAAAATATATTTATATTTTGAGAGAAATAATTTATAATAATATTTATAATATTTACATGAATCATATTAAATAAATAAATATATATACCTTATAGTTACATTGACAATTAGAAAGTAAAATTACTTTAAAAAAACAGAATTAGATTTTATTTAGAAAAATATTTTAGGGTTTGTGAGAATTAGGGTTTATCTTGGAACATATTTTTTAGGATTTTCAACATAAGATTATTTTTAATTAATATACATATTATAACTTATTTACATAATTATAAAAAAAATAGTTTTCTAAGAAAGAAATATAGAATTTGCATATTATCTTAATTATATTTATATACATATATTAAATTTAATTTAAGATTATATTATATAAAACTAGTAAAATAAGAAAAAAAGCATAAAAACTTACCTGACTGGGATTTGAACCCAGGTCAGTCTATTTGCAGCCAACAAGGAAAACCATCAGGCCACTGGCGCGCAGGCAATAAATGAGGAGAAGAAGTTTGTTTTGTTGCTTGATCTTGAAAACTCCAGAAAAATAAAAGAATAAAAAGGCCTGGGGGAGGATTGAACCCAGGACCTTTAGGATATATGCGCGCATGCTTGACCACCTGGCTGGGAGAGCCTTCCTGCTTACCAAACAGACACTAATAATAATATATTAAACAAGCATATTGATTGAAAAAAAAGATCAAAACATTGGTAGAGGCAGGATTCGAACTCATGGCCTCAGGTCATACGCGCATCACCTCCACCACTGGACCACAAGCGTGCTTGTGATAAACAAATCAAACGCAATTAATAAAATATGTTCAACAATATTTAAATTTTCTGAGCGCGGGAATTGATCTTCTTCTTCCTTGAGACCTGCAAACTTTGCTGCGAAATTAGATGCAAGTTTTCCTGCGAATTTGAATTTCCAGCAAAACCTACAAAACTCAAATATTGACAAAACAACATAATTTCTTGAAATTAATCAGTCCATTAAGTTTCAAATGACTTTTCCAATCACCCTACGTTCCTATAATTCATTTATATAGGCTGGATTGAAGAACCCTAATTGGAGCCATAAACCCTAAAAATGGTAGAACACGTTTTAGGCTATGGAACTTCATCAATCGCTCCAGATTTCATCTATAGACATCAACAAACACAATTATATGAACAAAATTCAATTATATGCAGTGAATCATTACAATCGAAAACAAAATTATCAAGCAAGAACAAGCTTCGGGTTTAGCAATATGTGATGCTATGAGGCAATGTGATGATCAGTTTATGTTCCATGATGATCAAGGAAGCCAACCATGTTCTCAAAATACCTTGTAGTGCTCTAAATTTAAAAATCCGAATGTGGCTTTTGGAAGGATTTTTTTGAGTTTTGAACTTACACTATGGCTGCTGGAAATTCGTCCCCAGGGTTATGCTTATGCTTGATACTTATATGGGAGTAATTTAGGTCAGAAATATGGATGGGTTGTGTGGATATTTGATCCAAAAAAGATTGAAATTGATCAAGTGTTAAAAGTCAAATATTTGCTCTTTGAATGCTTGCTTTTTTGGGAGAGATCACATGATTTCATTCCTCTTTGATTCAAATCACCAATTATGAAATTCTAGAAACATTATCCAAATAAAATCTTTAATTTTTATATTTTATTTATATTTAAAATGATTTTTAATGATTTAAATCAAAATAAATAAAAATAAAAATAATAAAAATCAGATTTTAAGTGGTTTGGGTCGTGCATAGTGTTTGTGTATGGATTGGGTCATGACTTGGGCAGCCCATTTGGAAAGAAATACTTTTAAGCCTCCATTTTCAACATAAACCATCACAAAATTGCCCAACTTTGCAAAGGCACATCTCCCTCAATTTTAAAGGTATGAGGGTGTTCTTGGACTTTTTGGAAAGCTTGAAGAGTCCTCTAAACAACCCCATTGGTTTCAGGTCCATATCATTTACCAATCTCAAGTTATGCCCTTTTGAAGTTGTTGACTTTTTGTTGACTTTTGAAATGACCCATAATGTCCTAGATCATATCTTTCAAATGAAGCATTTTTGGGCTTAACCTTCAACATCAAAGTTGTAGGGAATTCAATTTCCTTCAAAATGAGCTTTGGATGGAGACTTGGTGATGAAGTATGTGAAAGTTATGCCTGGTCAAAGTTCAGTTGACTTTTACTGAGGAAACCCTAATTTAGAAACTCCTGATTATTGATGATCTGGAATCTCCTTGATGAATCATGATCAACCCTTGATCAAATGATGAATTTTATTTCATATACTTGATGTTGGCAAAAAATCATGAAGTTTGACTTTGGTTTGACCACAGTTGACCTCAGTTTGACTTTTTAACTGTATTGATTGATTTTGACTTATCTGATCATCTGACTGAGCAAACTTTTGAGAAAAGTCTTGAAACTTGTCATGGGGGTTCTTAAACACATATAAGATGTTATGAAACTCACTTGAGGCATTGGAAGTCCATTTAGCCTGATTAAAGTCAAAACCCTAGTTTTGGATGCACTGCTTAGGAGGTGCATTGTCTGAGGGAATTGTCAACTTCTTTGACCAATTGTGAACTTTGTGAACCTTGTGAATCTTCATAAACTGTCTTGTGAACCTCATGGGAGGTATTGTGAAGCTTGTGAACCTTGTGAACCTCATGAAGGGACTTTGTAGACCTCATAAACCTCAGGAAAGCTTTGTAACCATTGTGAAACTTGTGAACCTTGTGAACCTTCAAGAAGCAACCTATGGACTTCATGAACCTCATGAAAGGTCTTGTAAATGTTGAGAAGCTTGTGAACCTTGTGAACCTTCTTAGAACACAAAGTCTTGTATTGTGAGGGCAAATTTTGGGGTGCAACAGCTGCCCCTGTTCAATTTTCTGAAACCTGAGGGGTTCGATTGGTATATTTGCCAGTCGTAACCTGGAAGGTTGAAGGGGATTGAACACAAAAGCCCAAAAATTTGTACTCACCAGTGCATAGAGTGATATTGATGGTTGATTGAACATGATTGAGTGGGCTTAAAGATGCCACCAGGGGAAAATTCTTCAGCAGTATAATGAGAGTTGTCAGGAGTCTGGAGTAATACTGATGTAACAGCATGTCTTCATGAGGATAGAGCAATCAATAATGATAACCCTAAAGCAGTCTTGAAGAAATAATATGATTTCAGGAGGATAGAGCAATCAATAATGACAACTCTAAAGCAGTCTTGAAATAATAATGTGATATGTCTTCAGGAGGATAGAGCAATCAATAGCTCTAAAGCAGTCTTGAAGTAATGATTTCAGGAGGATAGAGCCATCAATAATGACAACTCTAAAGCAGTCTTGAAATAATAATATGATTCCAGGAGGATAGAGCAATCCATAGCTCTAAAGCAGTCTTGAAATAATAATGTGATATGTCTTCAGGAGGATAGAGCAATCAATAGCTCTAAAGCAGTCTTGAAGTAATGATTTCAGGAGGATAGAGCCATCAATAATGACAACTCTAAAGCAGTCTTGAAATAATAATATGATATGCCTTCAGGAGGATAGAGCAATCAATAGCTCTAAAGCAGTCTTGAAGTAATGATGTGATACGTCTTCAGGAGGATAGAGCAATCAATAGCTCTAAAGCAGTCTTGAAGTCATGAGAAATTATCAGGAGGATAAAGTAACCCTGAGGTGACAATAAAGCAGTCCCAAAGAAGTTCATCAGGAGGATAAAGTAACCCTGAGGTGACAATAAAGCAGTCCCAATGATCATGAGTTTGTTTGTTGGATAATTAACCTGAAAACAAGGTAGCATTCGAATAATAACATTAGTTTATGCTTTATGTATGCATGTATGATATGATGCACTTAGGTAATGTATTATATGTCTATGGATATATATGCTATGGTATGATATAAATGATGTATATATGATATGATACTGCCGGAAGCGTCTGGATATCTTCGTATAACAACTGCTGGCCAGGGAAAATAAATCCCGATTCGTTGTTGAAGCATATATAACCCTCCGTCTGCTGGGGATAACAGGGTATAAATGGCCTCCCGTATGCTGGAGATAACATGGTATGGATAACCTCCCGTTGTTGGGGATGGTAAGGTATAGATATAACCTCCCGTTGTTGGGGATAGTAAGGTATATATAACCTTCGTCTTCGTTTGATAGTAGGATAAGTATAACATCCCGTCTTCGTTCGTCGTACCCTTATTGGAAAGTAATTTCCCGAATATCCGTATGAGGATAAAAGAGATGGATATAAATTCCAGGGGAGATAAGACTTTATGAAGATGGATTCGTCCTACTGAGGGTTTGTAACTGTCTTGTAAAGGTGAACTGGCGAAGCTTCGTTGAGATCCTTCCCTCGTTCGTCCTTAGTAAATACTATTACTGCATTTTCATGCATTTCTGGTAAACATTAATCATATTAAAAGCATACATGCATTTCTGGTAAACATCAATCATATTCAAAAGCATACATACATTCAAACACAACCAATGGACGTTTCGCTTATGTAAATAGGGTAAAAGTAAATCTGGATTTCAAAGATGGAATTTATTTATATCAAAAAGTGACCCGTACATGGGTAAGTTTGTACAAGGAGACATAAACCCTAGTAAGAGGATTTTGTCGTAAAATTTTTACAAAAGGAAATCAGCTATGTGGGAAACAATCCTATTGAGTTTCAATTCTACTATTGCCACTCAAGTATCTCATCTTCTTGCTGTTGAGACGGAAACGATTGGATTGAGCTTTATCTGTTCGAGCTTGAGTAAGTAGTACAACTGGTTGCAGTTTCATGGGTGATCCAAACGAGACATAGTCATACGCTTTAATCCCTAACTTTTGCCTGGATTGCCCTTTCAGGTTTTCAATCCACCGGGATACCCTTTTTTGCCCAAGCCGCCTTTTCAGGTTTTCGACTTGCCGGGTGTACATCTTTTTATATATATCCCTAATTTTTGCCCAAACCCTTTTGGTTTGCCGGGATGCCCTTATTTTTGCCTAGGCCAGTCAACCTAGCGGGTCTCTTTTTATGCGTAGTATTTTTTAACTATGTCTGCGTTTACAGGCTGTGGGAAGTCTTCACCATCCATTGTAGTCAGTATCATGGCACCTCCTGAGAATACTGTCTTGACTACGAATGGACCTTCATATGTTGGAGTCCATTTACCCCTAGGATCACCTTGTGGTAATATGATACACTTGATTACCAAGTCACCAGCCTGATATACCTTTGGCTTAACCTTCTTGTTAAAAGCTTTGATCATTCGTTTTTGGTACATCTGGCCATGACAAACTGCTGCTAATCTTTTCTCATCAATCAAATTTATCTGGTCCAGTCGAGTCTGAATCCACTCATCTTCATCCAAGCCTGCATCCTTCATAATTCTCAAGGAGGGGATCTGAACTTCAATGGGCAGAACTGCTTCCATACCATAGACTAAGGAGAATGGGGTTGCCCCTGTTGAAGTACGTATTGTAGTACGATAACCATGAAGAGCAAATGGTAACATCTCATGCCAATCCTTGTAAGTAACAGTCATCTTCTGTACAATCTTCTTAATGTTCTTATTAGCAGCTTCAACTGCCCCATTCATCTTTGGACGATACGGGGAAGAGTTGTGATGCTTAATCTTGAACTGTGTGCAGAGATCAGTAATCATAGTGTTGTTCAGATTAGAGCCATTGTCAGTAATAATCCTTTCGGGGATGCCATACCTACATATGAGATTGTTCTTAATGAACCGAGCCACAACATTCTTAGTCACAGATGCATATGAAGCTGCCTCTACCCACTTCGTGAAATAATCAATAGCAACCAGGATGAAACGATGCCCATTAGAAGCAGTAGGTTTGATCTCACCAATCATATCAATGCCCCACATGGCAAAGGGCCAAGGAGCAGTCAACACATTCAAAGGGGATGGAGGTACATGAACCTTATCAGCATAAATTTGACACTTGTGACATGTTCTGGAGTGTTGATAGCAATCAGCTTCCATGGTAGACCAATAGTAACCTGCTCTCAATATCTTTTTTGCCATAGTATGACCACTAGAATGAGTACCAAAGGTCCCATCATGCATCTCTTCCATAATTTCTGTAGCTTCCTTCTTATCCACACAACGAAGCATAGTTGAATCATGATTACGCTTATATAGAATGCCATTACTCAGAAAGAACTTAGCAGAAAACCTTCTCAGAAACTTCCTATCTTTGACAGATGCCCCTTCAGGGAACTCCTGAGCTTCAAGATATCTTTTTACTTCATAGAACCAAGGCTTCTCCTCTGCCCCTTCTGTATCAATCTCATTGCAGTATGCAGGCTTCTCAAATCTATCAATGGTAATCTTGGGAGCTTCATCATTCCAACTGATCTCAAACATAGATGCCATGGTGGCCAATGCATCTGCCAACTGATTCTCTCTTCGTGGAATATGTCCAAAGGTAATCTCTTTGAAATGTGGGATCAAAGACAACACATGCTCTCTGTAAGGAATGAGATTATCATGCTTGGTATCCCAATCTCCTTTAATTTGACTTACTACCAGGGCTGAATCTCCATACACATCAAGGAACTGAATCTTCATATCAATAGCAATTTTAATACCCATGATACATGCCTCATACTCAGCTATGTTATTGGTACAATAGAAACAAAGTCTGGCAGTAATCGGGGTATGACAACCTTCAGGGGAACTAATCACAACACCAACACCATTACCATGTGCATTGGAGGCACCATCAAAAACCATAGTCCATCGGGATCCTTGTTCAGGTCCGTCATATTGTCCAGGTTCTTTGGTAATAGTCATAATATCTTCATCAGGGAATTCAAAATTCATTGACTGATAATCATCCACCTCTTGATGAGCCAAATGATCAGCAACAACACTTCCCTTAATGGCCTTCTGAGTAGTATACTGTATGTCATATTCTGTCAAGATCATTTGCCATCTTGCAATTCTTCCGGAGAGAGCAGGTTTCTCAAATATGTACTTGATTGGATCCATCTTTGAAATCAACAAGGTAGTATGGGTCAACATATACTGTCTTAGTCGGCGAGCAGCCCATGCCAAAGCGCAGCAAGTTTTCTCGAGCAGTGAATATCTTGTTTCACAGTCGGTAAACTTTTTGCTAAGGTAGTATATTGCCTGCTCTTTTCGACCAGACTCGTCATGTTGCCCCAACACACACCCCATTGAGTTGTCTAACACTGTTAAGTACATAATCAAGGGTCTTCCATCAACTGGTGGCATCAAAATTGGTGGCTCTAGCAGATATCTCTTAATTTCATCAAAGGCAGTCTGGCACTCATCATTCCATTCCATCACCTGATCTTTCTTCAACAACTTGAAGATTGGCTCACAGATGGTAGTTAATTGGGAAATAAATCTTGCAATGTAGTTCAGTCGTCCCAAGAAACCTCTAACCTCCTTCTCAGTACGGGGAGCTGGCATCTCTCGTATAGCTTTCACTTTTGCAGGGTCCACTTCAATACCTTTTCCACTAACAATGAAACCCAGGAGCTTTCCAGATCTAACTCCAAAAGTACACTTGTTTGGGTTCAATCTCAACTTGTATTTCTTCAACCTCTCAAACAACTTGTGCAGATGATCAAGATGTTGCTCTTCATTCTGAGATCTGGCTATCATATCATCCACGTATACTTCTATCTCATGATGAATCATATCATGAAACAAAGCCACCATAGCACGCTGATATGTTGCCCCTGCATTCTTCAAACCAAATGGCATCACCTTATAGCAAAAGGTGCCCCACTGTGTCACAAATGTTGTCTTCTCCATATCTTCAGGTGCCATCTTGATTTGATTGTAACCAGAGAAACCATCCATAAAAGAGAATACCTTATGCTGAGCAGTGTTGTCTACCAGAATATCAATATGAGGAAGTGGAAAGTCATCTTTGGGGCTAGCCTTGTTCAAATCTCTGTAGTCCACACACATACGTACCTTACCATCTTTCTTAGGAACTGGTACCACATTTGCAACCCACTGAGGATAAGAAGTCACTGCTAAGAACCCTGCATTGAACTGTTTCATTACCTCTGCCTTGATCTTTTCTGACATTTCAGGACGCATACGACGAACCTTCTGCTTCTTTGGACGACAATCTTCTTTCACTGGCAACCGGTGAACCACAATGTCTGTATCCAACCCTGGCATATCTTCATAGGACCAAGCAAAGATCTCCACATAGTCACGTAACATCTGAATCAACTTGCTCTTGACACTGTCCTCTAAATCAGCCCCTACCTTGACCTCTTTTCTGTTTTCTTCAGTTCCTAGATTCACAACTTCGACTGGCTCTTCATGTGGCTGTATAGCTTTCTCTTCTTGTTGTAATAACCTAGCAAGCTCTACAGGTATTTCACAATCGTCCTCATTTCCGTCTTCAGTTTGATAGATCGGATTCTCGAAATTGTAATTGGCAATAGTAGAACTGTTATCAACAGGATCCAGAGTGGATGAGGATCTGCATTTAGTGATGTGGGTGTGTGTAAGAACACATAGCTGATAAAGTAAAAAGACAAGAAAAGAAAGACAAGGAACACAATATTTACTAAAACGAAACGTCCACTGATTTTATTGAATGAAGTATGCAAATGAAATGACAGCCCGTAACAAGCACACCATTGTGCCCCGGGTAAGGCACATGGCTTGAAAGTTTTATTGTTCAAGAAATTACAAACTTAAAAACAACAACACAGTAATAGTATTTACTCCTGACTAAAGGAGATAGGGATAACATCTTCAGCTTTCCAATTATTGAGTCCAGCACCCACAGTAGGAAAAATCCATGCATCCAAGTTGTAGTCTTCATCTTGATCTCCCACAGCATTGATAACCCCTTGATTGGTGATACGAGCAGCACGAGCACGACGAACAGCCTTCTGGGACTCTGCAGTGAAACCCAAACCAAACTTGTCAGACTTGTATGGAATATCAGGAAGCTGACCCCAAATAGTACAACCACCTTCATCTACCACAGCTCTAGCATCATTGAGGGAGGCCATTGCCATTGTTGGAGATTTCCTGATGACCACAGGAACTTTCTTCACAGCAGGAGGAGCTACATAATCATTAACCCAGGGAACCACTTCAAATGACTGACACGGAGTCTCAATGTATTCACCTTCCACTTCCAGATACTTGAAAGTGTTTACATGGCTGACAAAGTATTCTTCCTCTCCAAAGACAGTAACAACCTTTCCATTCACCGGATATCTCAACTTTTGGTGCAATTTAGAGGTCACAGCACCTGCCCCATGGATCCAGGGACGACCAAGCAGACAAGAGTACGAAGGATGAATATCCATCACATAAAATGTAGCAGTAAACACCTGAGAACCAACTTTGATAGGAAGATCAATCTCCCCATGCACTACTCTTCTAGAACCATCAAAAGCCTTTACCACAATATTACTGGGTTTCAGCACCGTATCTTCAGGACTCAGCTTATTCAGGACTTCCTTGGGCAACACATTCAGAGATGAACCATTGTCTATCAGCACATGTGACAGGGTAGTGCCCCTGCATTCAATTGAAATATGCAAGGCCCTGTTATGATCCCTCTTGGCAGGGGTCAAATCAGCATCAGAGAATCCTAACCCATTGTCATAGGTCAGGTGAGCAACACAGTTTTCAAATTGGTCTACAGAAATTGCACTGGGCACATGAGCAGACTTCAGAAACTTGATCAAGGACTTGGCATGAGCCTCAGAACATAACAACAAAGATAGCATAGAAATCTTTGAGGGAGTATGCCCCAACTGATCCACAATGTCGTAATCACTCTTGCGAATGATTTTCAATACTTCTTCCATCTGCTTAGAGAGATCATCAGCAGCTGGCACATCAGTAGATACAGGCTCAATAACGGGACCTTTGCCCCGAGCATCAGTGGTGGTAGTAGCAGCAGGAGTAACTGCACTCTTAGAAGCAACTGGAGGAGAGAAGACTCTTCCACTACGAGTGATCTTGCTAGATCCAACAATATTATCAATATCAGCAGGCATATCAGGTAAAGGCTCTTGCTTAACACCATGGATGTAAACATCAGACCCATAGTGCCAAGGCACAGCTTTGTCAGATGTATAAGGAATAGGACCAGGAGTAGTGATGATCAGAGGAGCTACTCTGGCTTCAGCAACAACTTTCACAGGACCTTCGGCAGTAATCTTGATTGGGCCCTGATGAGTGATTTTAACAGGTCTCTTTGAAGTGATTCTTACCGGTACTTTGTCAACCATGTCAACCTCTTCAATCTTCTTACCCTGAGTCAGATGATCCACCATGCTTTCTACAGAAGATGGTCTCCTTTCAAATACAATGGTGTAATTATCCATGAGACGCTGAATTCCATCCTTCAACCTGAAGCACTTCTCTGGATTATACTCACAATAAACACAATCTTCACGACAACCCGGAAAGAACCCAGCTTGTACTAACTTCTTTCTGATGACAGACAATGGTGTGGTCAACTCCGCAACTGAATAGATATGAAGATCTTCATTAATGGCATTGACAGTCTTCTCGTGATTTGGCAGTGGTGCTGTAATCACATTTGGTGGATCAAATTCAATTTCTCCAGCATCAATCATATCTTGAATTTTGTTCTTCAAGACCCAGCAGTTATTAGTATCATGTCCTGGACAATTTGAATGATATGCACATCGTGCATTGGGATTGTACTTGGGAGAGGTAACATTGGGATTCTGAGGAGCCTCCCTCAGGGTAATAAGTTCAGCCTTCAACAAGTGTTGCAATGCCTGAGCCATTGACATGTTGATCTTCGTGAACTGTCTTCTAGCCCTCTGTTGGTTGCCTTGAGGCTGCTCTGTTGTTGCAGGAGTTGGATTTGAAATATGAACTGCACTAACAGACTGATGCCTTCTGTTACGATCAGGTTGACCATAAACAGCATTGGATTCTTTCTTCCCAGTGGGAGGCTTTTTTGCAGCACCTGATGAAGAAGTGCCCACTTGGATCTTACCATTCTTGATACCATTCTCTACTCGCTCTCCTGTCATGATCAACTCAGTGAAGCCAGATGATGAGCTTCCAATGAGATGACTGTAAAACGGACCATTCAGTGTACACATGAACATATCAACCAATTCCCTATCAGTCAAAGGGGGTTGAACTCTTCCAGCTAAGTCTCTCCACTTCTGAGCATACTCCTTAAAACTTTCTTTGGCACCCATAGACATGCTCTGAAGCTGCATGCGAGTGGGGGCTAAGTCAGCATTGTATTGGTACTGCTTATAGAAAGCTTCAGCAAGATCATTCCAGTCTCTGATGTTAACACTCTCCAACTGATAATACCACTCCAGCTGAGCTCCAGATAAGCTCTCTTGAAAGAAATGGATCCACAACTTTTTGTCAGCAGTGTGAGGTTGAATCCTTCTGACATAAGACCTCAAGTGCAGCTTGGGACAAGAGACCCCATCATAAACCACAAAGGTAGGAACTTTGAAACCAATGGGTATCACAACCCCAGATATCAGACTCAAATCCTCAAAATCCAGCCCAGATGATTTCTGCAATTCCATAGCATCCATCCTATCCACCAGCATCTTGATTTTGTCTTCATTAGGCTCATGGTAGTAATTAGCCTCAGAATCAGAGTCCCCTATAGTGTTGTGGAGACTGCCTCTCTCTTTCTCAGATTCCTCAGATTCATAGTCTTCAACCTGTTCCTTGGTCTTGACAGGACCCTTGAACCTTCTTCCCATGTTGAGCAACCCAGCAGACCTTCTAGTCTTCTTAGTTTTCTTGGCCAGCAGTGCCTTCAAATCATCTTGCCCCTTGGACAGGTTCAAGATCAGCTCTTGGAACTGTGCATTTTGTGCCTGAAGATCCTTAACTGATTGTTCAAGAGCCATTGCTGAAATAAACAGCGAGAAGATGAGAAACCTGTGCACAAATATAAACCTGTGATGCAATGAAATGATATGGGAATGCATATGCAATGTTTTCAAGGACCGCAGGATTTAAATTTGCTTAAACAAACAAGAAAGTAACTTTTTATTAGTAATAACTTGTTTTGCCTTTTAGGCTTACAAAAATGAAAATGAAATAGGTACAAAAGATGGGGTTTTAAGTCTCCCATGGACGTTTCCTCTTTGTGTTGAGGTATGAGTTGAGGTTCCGTTCCTCGTGAAGTTGCTTTGTTAGCTCTAGGATTCTTGCTTGGCTTGCTTTGTAATGAGCCTCGAAAGTATCCCTTTGCTCCTTCAGTTGGATCCATGATCTCTGCAAGTCTTCCATATCAGTAGGCATGTCTGGGTGAAGGATGGTATAAGCAGTGTCTCCTTCAGCAACAGGTTCCATGGTAACTGGTAGGACGGCAGGATATGGCATCATGAGTGTCTGAGCACGAGATCGTACCCATATGAGATAAGCCTCCATAGGAATAGTGTACTTAGGCTCCAGTGTCTTGCTGTCAACCCTGTTTACTTTTCCCCATGCTCGTATGAATCTCTGACGGTAACCCTGAAGATCGTTGTCGTAATCAAACACAATGCCCTGAATCAACATGTCATGTGGACCATCACTCCGAGCATAACCAAACTGTCGTAAAGCTAGAGAGGGGTTGTAAGTGATGCCTCCTCTTATGCCTAGTAGTGGCACATTAGGGAACTCCCCACAACGGTCAATGATGGTGACATTCTCCATAGATCTGGAGCACCAATGGATATCTGAGTGAGAAAGTGACATGATCCTCTTGGACCACCTGAACCCTTGCTCATTCTTCATTACTGAGCGAGGAAAGTGAGAAATAAACCACCTAGAAAGTAACGGTATGCAGCACATCAAAGTTCCTCTTGCCCTTGTAGTACGGGTGTGAAGAGAATGTAGGATATCTCCAAGCAATGTAGGCACTGGATTGTGACTCAGGAAAATGTTGATGGCATGAACATCTATGAACTGATCTGGATTGGGGAACAATACTAAGCCATATATCAGCAAGGCTAAGATCTCCTCAAAAGCATCATAGCTCATGGCCTTCAATAACATTTGTGCCTTATCCATTAGCACCTTGGCAAGAATACCCTTGACTCCGCTTCTTGTCTCTAGAACAATGTCAGACTTCTTCAGATGTAGAGCTGCAGCAATAACTTCTGGTTTAAGCTTTTTCTCCAAGCCTGTAAATGGTTTCTGATCAAGTACAGGTATACCCAGAAGTTTAGAGAACTCTTCCATGGTTGGAACCAGCTGGTAGTCGGGGAATGTGAAGCAATGGTGCTTAGGATCAAAGAACTGAAACAGAACACTCATCATGTCTTCATTGAACCCTGAAGTAACTAGATCCAATAAGTGACCATGTCTCTTGTTGAACTGGGAATGATCAGGCACTTGGGAAACCAACTCTTTGAGTTTGGGCGGTATCGTTACAAAGTTGATCCTGATGGTGTTTCTACGAGCAGAAGCCATGACCTGCAACAAAGAACAAAGATAAATCCTTTGGTCCTTGAAATGGTTAGGGAAAATGCTATGCTTATGATGCATGATGATGTCATGATGTTATGCTCAATCACAAACATGTGGCACACACAAACAAGTCACACCATAGCCCTAGGTTTAAAGGCTTGCATGAGGTTTAAGGTAAGTACCCTCCCCTGAAGTTAGATGGTTCATCCTGTCCTACAAAAGTAACCAGGTTCTAAGGGATCTCAATATCATTGATCCTTCACAAGGGTGGTTGTTCAGAAGGTAACTTACTTGCCAACCAAAACCCTCCAAGTTTAAGATCTCAATGAGTGTAGTATCGAGTGTCAACCAACTTCAGTCTGCACTAAAGCCGGCTACCTCACTACTTTTCTAAAGGCCAAGATGGGTTAACTAGGGTTCTAAAAGTTAGTTAGTGCATTGACAACATATGGCAGCCTCATATTATCCTCAACTTGACTTAAGGAACATAAGCACCAACCAAGAAGTCGCACTAACTATGGCCACCAGATCAACCGTATCGATATACGTCGTACAGTTTCCTTGGTCTATTGCCATTTACCTAAGGTACACTAGATCCGGGTTAGGACCTTTCACACATAAGAGTACCCCAACAAGATAATATAAAGCAAACAAGGCAAACAATTTAAAGTGATCTTAATTCCTAAGGGTACCCCTCTTAAAATAGATCCCCAGCAGAGTCGCCAGTTCTGTAACACGGTGGGAGAACTGACTTTAAGTAATGTTGCGGATAGCAAGAGTCGCCACCGACTTTTATTTTATCCATAAGGAAAGGTTATAAAAGAACAGGAAAGACCTTAGAGAATATTTTGGGTCCGGGGGGTAGATTATGAAAAGGGAAGGTATTAGCATCCTTTTCATCCATGGTTATCCATGGGCTCTTAGGTACTTAAGCTCACTTTAAATTATTTTTGAAAATGTAGTGTGTGAATAGAAAAATTTTCAGAATAGTTTAATAATAATCCATGTACGGATGTGTAAGAAACTTGTTTGAAAATTTGTTTGAAATTTGTTTAAGTTTGAAAAATTTTGAAGTGAGCAAGTACATAAGAGGAACCTACCCTAATATTTAAAGTCTTTCTTGTTCTTTTTCCTTTCCTTGGTAAGACTATCCCTACTATTAAGGAGTAGGTAGTCTTTACCTTGGATGTTAAGGGACATGTGAGGGACAATTTGATTTTTGAAGGCCATTGTGGGGTGTAATAAGCACATATAAGGGACTATCATCATTTATTCGAAAGGGACTCGATTCGTAAGGGCAACCATAAGGGACTTTGATGATTTTCTTTCAAGGGACTTGCTTTATACACCCCACTTAACCATTATTCGTAGGCAATTTGAGGGATAACCTTAGAAAGTGAGACGGCGATTAAAATCGACTTACGTGTGTGACGTGTTTAATTTAATTATCTTATTAAAAATTATCTAAATTTATTTTAATAACAAACATATTAACACTCCCTAATTACTAACCATAGCAATAATAATTAAATAATTACAAATTTACATCCAGGAACAATTACATAATAATTATAAAAATAAATAGCAAATAAATAAATATAATAGCAAGATATAAATATTGAATAAATAAATAAGCAAATCATAATTAGGGGTTAGTAACAAAATAATAATAATAATAATAATTTAGAAATAATAAGCAAGGTTAGAAATATAAAAATATAATTTTAAATAATAATATGGTTAGTAAATAAGAATAAACAAAATTAATCAAAATATTATAATAATTAACAATTTTTAATATAAACAACTAAGAAAGCAAATATGATTAAACAAATATTTTAACTTACAAATTATTAAGTTATATTTTAATTATAAAGTTTACTACAAAAATCTAATTATTATAAACACAATTATTTCTAAGCAAAAGTTATATAAAAAAAAAATGTTTTATTTAATATATAAAGAGAAAAATAAACTATAAGTGTATTTACAAAATTTTACTTTTTAATAATATAAAATATATTTATATTTTGAGAGAAATAATTTATAATAATATTTATAATATTTACATGAATCATATTAAATAAATAAATATATATACCTTATAGTTACATTGACAATTAGAAAGTAAAATTACTTAAAAAAAACAGAATTAGATTTTATTTAGAAAAATATTTTAGGGTTTGTGAGAATTAGGGTTTATCTTGGAACATATTTTTTAGGATTTTCAACATAAGATTATTTTTAATTAATATACATATTATAACTTATTTACATAATTATAAAAAAAATAGTTTTCTAAGAAAGAAATATAGAATTTGCATATTATCTTAATTATATTTATATACATATATTAAATTTAATTTAAGATTATATTATATAAAACTAGTAAAATAAGAAAAAAAGCATAAAAACTTACCTGACTGGGATTTGAACCCAGGTCAGTCTATTTGCAGCCAACAAGGAAAACCATCAGGCCACTGGCGCGCAGGCAATAAATGAGGAGAAGAAGTTTGTTTTGTTGCTTGATCTTGAAAACTCCAGAAAAATAAAAGAATAAAAAGGCCTGGGGGAGGATTGAACCCAGGACCTTTAGGATATATGCGCGCATGCTTGACCACCTGGCTGGGAGAGCCTTCCTGCTTACCAAACAGACACTAATAATAATATATTAAACAAGCATATTGATTGAAAAAAAAGATCAAAACATTGGTAGAGGCAGGATTCGAACTCATGGCCTCAGGTCATACGCGCATCACCTCCACCACTGGACCACAAGCGTGCTTGTGATAAACAAATCAAACGCAATTAATAAAATATGTTCAACAATATTTAAATTTTCTGAGCGCGGGAATTGATCTTCTTCTTCCTTGAGACCTGCAAACTTTGCTGCGAAATTAGATGCAAGTTTTCCTGCGAATTTGAATTTCCAGCAAAACCTACAAAACTCAAATATTGACAAAACAACATAATTTCTTGAAATTAATCAGTCCATTAAGTTTCAAATGACTTTTCCAATCACCCTACGTTCCTATAATTCATTTATATAGGCTGGATTGAAGAACCCTAATTGGAGCCATAAACCCTAAAAATGGTAGAACACGTTTTAGGCTATGGAACTTCATCAATCGCTCCAGATTTCATCTATAGACATCAACAAACACAATTATATGAACAAAATTCAATTATATGCAGTGAATCATTACAATCGAAAACAAAATTATCAAGCAAGAACAAGCTTCGGGTTTAGCAATATGTGATGCTATGAGGCAATGTGATGATCAGTTTATGTTCCATGATGATCAAGGAAGCCAACCATGTTCTCAAAATACCTTGTAGTGCTCTAAATTTAAAAATCCGAATGTGGCTTTTGGAAGGATTTTTTTGAGTTTTGAACTTACACTATGGCTGCTGGAAATTCGTCCCCAGGGTTATGCTTATGCTTGATACTTATATGGGAGTAATTTAGGTCAGAAATATGGATGGGTTGTGTGGATATTTGATCCAAAAAAGATTGAAATTGATCAAGTGTTAAAAGTCAAATATTTGCTCTTTGAATGCTTGCTTTTTTGGGAGAGATCACATGATTTCATTCCTCTTTGATTCAAATCACCAATTATGAAATTCTAGAAACATTATCCAAATAAAATCTTTAATTTTTATATTTTATTTATATTTAAAATGATTTTTAATGATTTAAATCAAAATAAATAAAAATAAAAATAATAAAAATCAGATTTTAAGTGGTTTGGGTCGTGCATAGTGTTTGTGTATGGATTGGGTCATGACTTGGGCAGCCCATTTGGAAAGAAATACTTTTAAGCCTCCATTTTCAACATAAACCATCACAAAATTGCCCAACTTTGCAAAGGCACATCTCCCTCAATTTTAAAGGTATGAGGGTGTTCTTGGACTTTTTGGAAAGCTTGAAGAGTCCTCTAAACAACCCCATTGGTTTCAGGTCCATATCATTTACCAATCTCAAGTTATGCCCTTTTGAAGTTGTTGACTTTTTGTTGACTTTTGAAATGACCCATAATGTCCTAGATCATATCTTTCAAATGAAGCATTTTTGGGCTTAACCTTCAACATCAAAGTTGTAGGGAATTCAATTTCCTTCAAAATGAGCTTTGGATGGAGACTTGGTGATGAAGTATGTGAAAGTTATGCCTGGTCAAAGTTCAGTTGACTTTTACTGAGGAAACCCTAATTTAGAAACTCCTGATTATTGATGATCTGGAATCTCCTTGATGAATCATGATCAACCCTTGATCAAATGATGAATTTTATTTCATATACTTGATGTTGGCAAAAAATCATGAAGTTTGACTTTGGTTTGACCACAGTTGACCTCAGTTTGACTTTTTAACTGTATTGATTGATTTTGACTTATCTGATCATCTGACTGAGCAAACTTTTGAGAAAAGTCTTGAAACTTGTCATGGGGGTTCTTAAACACATATAAGATGTTATGAAACTCACTTGAGGCATTGGAAGTCCATTTAGCCTGATTAAAGTCAAAACCCTAGTTTTGGATGCACTGCTTAGGAGGTGCATTGTCTGAGGGAATTGTCAACTTCTTTGACCAATTGTGAACTTTGTGAACCTTGTGAATCTTCATAAACTGTCTTGTGAACCTCATGGGAGGTATTGTGAAGCTTGTGAACCTTGTGAACCTCATGAAGGGACTTTGTAGACCTCATAAACCTCAGGAAAGCTTTGTAACCATTGTGAAACTTGTGAACCTTGTGAACCTTCAAGAAGCAACCTATGGACTTCATGAACCTCATGAAAGGTCTTGTAAATGTTGAGAAGCTTGTGAACCTTGTGAACCTTCTTAGAACACAAAGTCTTGTATTGTGAGGGCAAATTTTGGGGTGCAACATTAGCCGGACGCTCCGTGAGATTTCTGATGAGGAGATTCCGGGTCGTAACAGCTGTTGTTAACTTCTTGTGCTGACTTTGGTCTTTTGACCTCTTCACCCCAGCTTTGATCTTCAACTCTGATATCTCCCTCTGGGCTGCTGCCAGGGCTTTTTGCTGTTCTTTAGCACTGGCTTCCAATTGCTCCATCTTGTCTTGAACTCTCTTGTCCTCCAGAGTACGAGCCTCGGTGATCCTGACCCACCGGGCCTGGCTCTCCTTCAGATACAAGTCTGTCCTTGCTCTCTGGAACTGGGCTTCTTTGCAAGCATTCTTCAGAATTTGTTCTCCAGCTTTAGACTTTTTGATATAATCCCCAGACTTCTCAATCTTAGCCAGATGCTCCACTCTCAACTTCTCTAACCTCTCAATATCCCTCATACCATCACTCCTCTCCCGGAGGGTCTTCTGCAAAGCCTGGGTTAACTTCTTATTTCTTTCTTTCAAACTCTCAAACTCCTCCAAACTGATAGTGGCAGGGGGTGGTGCTGAAGATGATTCAAGCATCTCTTCTATGGTAAAGGGCATTCCAGAGAATTGAGCCCTGGCACGGGACCACTCATAATATTGTGCTGATGCCACATTGTTGCACTTCCCCAGAATGGTTACTCCCTTAGTTTGAACATTATCCCAGGCCCAGGCAGCCTGCCTAACAATAACCAGATTAGTCTTGTTCTCACAATAAAGAGTCTCCACCAAGTCCTGTGCCTTAGGAGTGTGGACCAGTGCATAGCCCAGTTGCCTTCTGAACAGCAGAGGATTGTAATTAATGCTTCCCTTAACTCCTATTAGAGGCACATTGGGAAAATGCCCACAGCTGGTAATGATATCCCTGCCCTTGGTGCTTTGAGTACACCATCTGATATCTGCTGAAGCTAGAGCAGTGAGTCTTTTGGCCCAGTTGCTTTGCTGATGAGGGTTCAAAAATGCATCTGTCCTGGGTAAATGCCTGAGAAGCCAAGTATGGAATAATGGAGCACAACACCTCACTAATCTTCCCCTCTGCTTTTCATTCCTCTGATGCACTGAATAGTAGAGGTCCCCCAATAAAGTGGGCACTGGGTTCTTCAAGATGAAAAGATGGATTGCATTCTTGCTAATGAATCGAGGCTCATCTGCAAACAATACAATTCCATATATACTCAAAGCCAATAAAGCACAGACAGCTTTCCACTCTCCTAAAGAAGCTTTCAGGGTAGCTTGAGAGATCAAGAAGTCCAGATGGAAACCAAGGATCCCAGCTTTAGAAGTCATATGCTGTTCAACCAGGGCAGGTTCCAGATGCAAAGCCTTTGCTACTTCTCCATTACCAGGAAAGACCATCTCAGGGTTGAAAGGGATTCCACCCCTGATAGGCAAACCAACCAATGATGAGTATTCTTCTAGTAGAGGCCCCAACTGAAAGTCTTGGAAAGTGAAACACCTCAATGGGGGATCATAAAACTGAATGCAGGTGTGGATCAGGCTTCTTTGTGAAGGGTCCAGATCCATAACCATATCAAGTATATCTCCATAATGTTCCCTGAACAATGGTATGTGATCTGGAGTGATCAGGGTTTGAATCCTCCTGATGTCAGATAGCTCTGGCTGGAAGAAGTGGTAGGTGATGTTGCTCTTTTTAGGAGCCATGATGTTGAAGATGAGCAGAGACAGGTGCTGATGATAATACTGAAGAATGGGCCACTAGTTGGCTGAAGTAGATAGCTGATAGCTGAAGCAAGTGCTGATGAAGATAGGTCAATACTGAAGATGGGGTCAAAACCAAAACCAAATGAAGATGGATACCCTGAAACACAAATAAGCAAATGTCAATATGATGCAATGATTATGTATGCAAATGATATGCAAAGGGTTTGTGACTGAGCTGGATCCGATCAAAATGCTCTGATATAGGTCCAAGTGTGTTCAAGAATTCCAGATGGAGGTCTATAAATCCAGTAACCAAGGTGGGGGGCTCAAATAAAGAGCCACATGTCCAGGGTTTTAGAATCACAAGAACTGTTCCAACATGGAGTATTCTTAACCAAAGTAACAGGGTATTCTGAGGTCAAGGTACCTGCAAACCTGTAAACAACCCAACCCCCTCACAGGTGGTGTTCTAGAACAAGGATCCTCAGACTTGGATCAGTTATGAGAAGTGTAAACACTTCTAACCCGGAGGTACAGTGTTTACAATAACCATAAAAGTTCCTCCTCTAATTCACCCCAGTTTCTGAAGGTCAATACTAAAAGGTCATCCAGACTTAGCAGGCTTCCCAGATAGCCCTAGTATTGCAGGAAATCTGCAACACAGAGTTCTCAAGAAGAAACCCATATCTGAACCGTGTTTCATATTCCCGCACCAGACCGAAATGGAATGGGAAAGAATATGATTCACTCTAGCCTAGGTGTCACTCAGGTCCCAGGTATAGGACCTCAACTCTCAATGGAACACCCACCCACCAAAGCAAACAACAGATCCAGCCAGCAGCACAGTATGACAATATGATAATATGTAAAGCTGTAAAGAAAGCAATAAACAACTGTACAAAATAAATACAAATACACAAACACAAACAAGCACATAACACCCCAGTAAACACAAATCAATCAAGCGCTAGGAGGAACCCACAAAAAGAACCAGAAGCCCTGGTTGCAATATAAGGGTCCCCAGCAGAGTCGCCAGGCTGTCGCTCCCACCAAATGACGCCGGGTCA
This sequence comes from Lathyrus aphaca, assembly GCA_963966055.1. Lineage (NCBI taxonomy): Eukaryota > Viridiplantae > Streptophyta > Magnoliopsida > Fabales > Fabaceae > Lathyrus > Lathyrus aphaca. The sequence continues at coordinate 96,436,653 of OZ014525.1, read as the reverse complement.
AAAGGGGTACAGACGCGAACGGTCGGCGAAAGGGACAGTGAGAACACACAGCCGTGAGCCCACTGGAGATGAAAAGAGTCGCCAGCTAGGCATTTTTATCCCGGAGGAAAGGCAATGCTGCATAGACCTAGAAAGAGATGGATAAGACGGTTGCGAACCAGAGAGACTGAGAAAGGGGGTTGGTTACAACCTGGGAAGGTATTAGCACCCAGATTGTCCGTCGTACTCGACGGGATCCACGCTTAAAAGATTTGTGTTTTAAAAGGGTAGTGTCAGTGCATTCTGTGTATAAAATAGCTGGAAAAAGATGTACAGGTGTCAGTGTAAAAGAAGTGCAGTGTAATATGTGCAGTGTCAGTGCAAGGAAAAGAGTGAGATGCTCAAGATCATGAGGCTAAAAGAACAATGCTGGAAAGAGGGGGGATATACAGAGACTTTTGTTCGATAACTGTTAAGTTATGCCTACGTATCCTCTCGTGCAATGAGGAAGTCAGAACACCGTAGTTCGACCCAAAGAGACTGAAAGATGAATTGACTTTTGAACTGCTTGTTTGTCTATGCTCAAGTGTATGACCTGTCTGGCTCAGGTGCAAACTGTCTTGCATTAGACGGAAGAAGCAAGTTCTCGCTTACGAGTGAAGATGATGAGAAAAGAATCCCGAAGGAGACGATTATTATTTGTTTTTGTGTTTTCAGTCTTTTATTGCTTTTGAAAGTTTGTCATAAGTTAATGAGCTTAAACCTAAACCAATGGATTCAGTAAACCCATCACATCTTCCCTCTGATTAGGGGTAATGAGAATACCTTAAGTGTGAAGTCAGGTTCTCACACTTAATCACCTTTGGTATAGGATTAAGATCATTAACCTACTTGTGATTATTTAGATGTTTTTGTTGTTTTTGTTTAGTGTTGAGTAATGAGGTTAAGCCATAATCAGGGATTAAACAGACTCATTACACCATCCTAATAGAAGGATAATAGATGAGGGTGTTTAAGCTGAGGAAGGCACCTCAACTTAATCCATGATTAGGGATTAAACCCATGACAAAACAAAGCCTTTATTAAGTGGATTTTATTTAATGATATGATGAAGAAGTGATTTTTATGATTTGTAAGACAACTTGAGGGGGACTTGTCCATTAACACTAGGGTTAGTCCTTCTTAACCAATTAAGGAAGAATTAGAACCCTAATGCAAGGCCCAAGTTACAAGTGTGATGTCTTGATACTTATTAAGTGAATTGATTAAGAGATTTAAACACATTAAGGGTTTAACACTTAGGATTAAAGTTATACACTCCATCCTAAGAGAAGGATGCAGGCATAAGTTTAATCACAAAGCCTTAAAGCCTTTAGGGTTTAGTCCCTGATTATGAGATGAGGAGAGAAGACCCAAAAGAGACACAAAGGTAAAACTAAGAAGGGAGACTAATCAAAACCCTAATCATTGTCATGCTTGGTTGTTCCTAAGGTTTGTGAGGTTTGCAAGAACAATCTTCAGAAGAACCACCAGGAAGCAGATGAAAGGATCAAGAGAAGCAAAGTGACTTGCTTCATTCAAGAAGTCAAGTCACTTGAAGAAAGAAAGTGGGAGGAACAAGAATGAGCAAGCTCAAACTCAAACACATATAAAAAAATGCAGCATGGATGCAAGAAAGATGAAAAGAAAAGTTATGAGAAGTGAAGGCAAATTCACTTCCCAAAATCACTTACCACCTGAAATGTTAGAAAAGAAATGCAATGCAATGCAAAGTATGATGAAATGACATGATGGGAAACAAACCAGAAGCATGTTGATGATGATGATGATGATGCTATGAGATGTTACAAACATGAGGCAACACATGGAAATGATCATACAAGTTCATGAATGCAAATGAAGCAGGTTAAGGAACATGAACAAACATGGAAAATTATGAAGTGCACATGGCATACAACAAGGAAAATTCATGATGCAATGATCAAACATGCTTTCAATATGTCTTATGATGTCAAATGAATCACATGGATGCTTGAAATGTCATGGCAAGTCATGTTATGCAAGAGAATGCAAGAGGGATGCAAATGAAAGCCCAAATTAGGGTTTATGAACCAAACATCAAACAAAAAACCAAAAACAGGAGCAAACCCTAAGATAAAAAATGGAAAATGCCACTCAAAAGACCCCTAATCCTATACTAAACCAATGCCCAAAGGATAAGTCTCAACTCTTAACCAATCTCAAGTTATGATTTTTACAAGTTATTAGGGTTTTTAGGGTTCTTAAACAAAAGAAATGTCAAACAATTGAAAAATGCAAGATCAAATTATGGCCATTTTATCTCAAAAACTACATGTTAAACACAATGCAATGCAAGAAGAATCAATGTCCAACTCTTCATGGATAGGCAGAAATGATTTTTTGAACTTAGGATCAAATTAATGCATAAAAATGATTTTAATTCAATGAAAAATTCTCAAAATGCATCAAGATCAAAAAGAAATTTGGTTTGAAGGTTGGACAATGTTTCTAAATGTCTTAGAACATTTCATGAATTTTTTGGTGATTTTTAAATATCTAAAGGTATTTTTAATAAATTAATTTCCATTAATCAATTAAAAATAATCCTTTAAATATTTAAAAATACATTTTTAATGATAAAAAATAAAATGAAAATATTTTTGTGTCACAAAAATTATTAAAACTTATGAGAAAAAGTTTCATAATTTTTAGACATTTTTTACTATTTTAAATTAAATATGCAAGTTAAATGAAAAAGAAAATGAAAATAAATTAAATAAAAGGAAAGTCAAATGAGTGGAGGGCCAGGATGAGCTCTGGGTTTGAATTGGTTGACCAGCGCGCATCTGGACGGCTGGGGTTGCATCTGAGCCAATTAACCTAAATACGAATTAATTAAACTAATTAAATGAATTAGGGCTAATCAAATGAATCTGAGCCTTCCATCCACGCGGGAAGTCAACAGGTCAAAGGCATCCTACGCTCAGAATTCAAATGGGAGTTAATGACTGTAATTAGGGCAAATCACTTTCAGGTGACCGGAGGGGAGCTCCGGTCATCTTCTCCGGTGGTATCCAAACCCTAGAATACGATTCAGGCCACCATTCTCCAAATTAATTCCAGGGAAATGTTCCTCCACTCAAACCTTGCTCGAATCAACTCTCAAAAAGAATTTTTCATGCCTGAACTAAGAGAATCGAAGCCATGAAGTTTCACGGGCAAAATTTCAGAGCCCTGGTAAATCCTCATTTCTCACTCATTCTTAAATCTAAAACCATCCCCATGACCATCAAAGCATACATAATCCATTTTTAACATAAAAACCAAGCTCTGAAAAGTTGTAAACCTGAAGCTACCTGAAGTGATGAACTATGGATTTGAGCTCTCCTGACCTTGCTCTGGTGCAGAATGCTTGCTATGAACCCCCTGAAGCCAATGGAAGGCTTGGAATGAGCTTGAACAAGCTGTTTTGAGAAGTCCAGTTCTGGTGTAGCAGGAAATGAGCTTTGTGTACAGGCTGCTTCAGACCAATGTGAAGGGTGGTTTTGACTCCTTTTGATGTGCTTGATTTGTTGGTGAAGAGAGCTTTGATGTTTGATGGCTATGGAAGGTGATTCGAAGAAAAATGCAGGCTGAGGTGAAGAATGGTGAAGCTCAATCCATGCTGGTTTCAGGCTTGAATCTTGGTGGTTTCTGCTCAATGAGACCAGGTGAGATGATATGTGGAAATGACTTGGATGTTTGAAGCTTGTGGAGGCAGATTCGAATGGTTTTTGCAAAATGGTGAGTTTTTATGTATGTAATGATCTAGAGTGTTTCAACCTGGCTTGGTGTTATGTTTGGCTAGCAAATGGAAAGTATAAACAATTGCAAGTGGCCAGAGGATGTGACATGGCCTGTGGTGATTGGGATGTTTGCTTTTGCCAAAAGTCCACTTTTTGTGTAAGAGAGGTATGGCTTGGTTCTAGCTTGGTACAAGGGCTAGGGCTGGCGCAGCATGGTGTGGTGAGAGACTATGGCTGGTTCAAAAGCCAATGCAGCAAGTGGTGAGAAGCATCATGATGGTTTTGCAAGTTACTCCAACCTTGGTTCACATGTGACTTTCTCATTCCATAAGCCATGAAACATGAGGATTTTTGATTCAATTCTGACTTTTAAGTCACATAGAATGTTTGTGTCATGGTTTGAAGTGAATTAGAAGTTACAAATGGCATTGGTTCATGATTTTGCAAAATTCACATTTGGTGCACATCTTGAAAATCAATGATTTTAACCAATTTTGTCACACCATAACTTTTGATCCAAGAAGAATTTGATCATGTTCTTGTACTTTTTGAAAAGGGAAAAATGTATTCTACAACTTTCATGACCAAAGTTTTTCCATTTGAAGCATTTTTGAATCAAAAATCAAGGCTTGAAAAATGACCTAAAATGACATATTCTTGAAAAGTCAACTATGCCCAAAAAGTCAACTTTGCAAAAACTTCAAATTCTTGATTTTTGTGAACTTCAACCTTCTTCCATGATCAAATAAAGATCATATACACTCAAAATGATGAAGATCACCCCTTGGTTGGGTCATTGGGGGCCTCAGATGCCCTGATTTTGCACTGACTTGTCCAGAAAGTCAACCCTTGATCAGATGACTTCCCCATGGAATTTCTTCATGAAAATTGATATGCATACTCCCTATACCATGTAGAGACCAATGGAAACAAGAATGACCAAAAAATTTGGAGTTATGGCCTCTGAAACCAAAACCCTAATTTTAGGTCAACTGTGCAGTCTATCCTGGCTCTGCTTCCACACCAATCCCAGTTCTTGTGATTCTTTTGAAATATTGACTTTGAAAGGATGGAATATGATACAAGAACACATATGGACCCCTTTGAAGTGATTGGTTGCCTTTGGAGTGGCTCAAGAAGCTCTTGGATTGCTCAGATCACAAACCCTAGGTGCAGATGACTTTGAATCTATGCAGTGAATCAAAAATGAGATATGAGATGATATGATTGTGTTTATGCATATGAAATGATCACAAGCCATGGTGTGAATGGGTGAGGGCAAATTTGGGGTGTTTACAACTCAGTACACACATCTTTCACCTTTTCAAAAACTTGGTCACCTGACAATGCGGGTGGAGCTTTATGCTGTTCGGTGTCTCCATTGAATGCTTTTCTCCACCCACGGTAGTGATGTTTATAATGTAAGAATCTATGATGACCGAGAAACACATTCTTCTGACAAAGTTCCAATCGAATCGTATCAGTTCCGTCTTCACAAACAGGACACACACGTTGACCTTTAATGCTATACCTAGATAGATTCTCGTATGCTGGAAAATCATTAATTGTGCCAAACAACATCGCCCTCAAATTGAAACTTTCTTTCCTATATCCATCATAAACCTCCACACCGTTCTCCCACAAAATCTTTAAATCTTCGATCAAAGGTGTCAAGTATACGTCTATGTCATTCCCTGGCTGTTTAGGCCCAGAGATTAACATAGATAACATCATGTACTTACGCTTCATACATAGCCATGGAGGTAGGTTATAAATCATAAGAATCACATGCCATGTGGTATGTGAGATACTTTGAATACCATGCAGGTTCATTCCATAAGTTGATAATGCCAAGCGAAGGTTTCTTGCTTCTTCTCCAAACTCAGGATAGTCATTATCAATCTTCGACCACTGTGGTGAATCAGCCGGATGCCAATACTTTCCATTAATAATTCTTTCATCTACATGCCAAGTCAGATGTCTTGCATCGGTTTCACTACGAAACATGCGCCTAAATCTCGGAATTATGGGAAAATACCATAAGACTTTTGCGGGAGACAATCTTTTCTTATATCGAGACAAACCTCATTTAGGGCACTCAGTTAACGATGCATATTCGTTACGAAACAAAATGCAATCGTTAGGACAAACATGTATCTTATCATAGCTCATGCCAATAGAGCACAACATTTTTTTTGCCTCATAGGTTCGATTAGGAAGAACATTATCATCCGATAGCATTTCTCTCATAAGGGCCAACAACTCTGTGAAACTTTTATCCGACCATCCATTGCCCGCCTTTAAGTTGTACAACTTTAATACCGCAGACAGTCTTGATAATTTAGTGCAACCTTTGTACAGCGGTTTCTCTGCATCACTTACCATCCTCTCAAACATTTCAGGACAATCATGAAGATCTTCTTCAAGTGCTTCTACAATTTCTTCAGTTCGATCACAATCGTATGTTTCCATGTCTTTGTCGTATGAAGCATAGATCGTATTACTTTTTCCACTCGGTTCAACATTCTCGTTAATTTTCTCACCATGAAATATCCAACACTGATAACTTTGATCAATTCCATGCCTCAGTAAATGCGATTTCAATCCATCTGCGTCAACCTTACCAATATAACAACAACGCAAGCAAAGACAATGCATTCTCTGGGGTTTCAGCGTGTTGAACAACAAACTTAACGAATTCTGCAACCCCATTCTTGTACTATTTGGTCTTCGATCGGCACAAATCCATGTTTTATCCATGGTTTTCCTACTTATTAATGTAAACAATCAATATCAACTTCAATAACGTATACATAACCAATGTTTCTCCAAACAACAATAACCCAGTTAAATCCAGACGAAAATACATAACTAAGATAGTATCTTCGAATATTCTAACAACTTTCAATTTCACTTCATTTTCTCACATTTAACATATATTTACATCATTGAAGTTGAAAATAGAGTTTCATATAATAACAACAATATTAGACTTATCGAACATAACACCAATGACTAACGTATCTCCGTATCCTAAATGTTTTAAACAAAAACTCTGTATCCTAAATGTCTAATTTTAACTCAGTCTACAAATTCAACAAAAAAACTTCTCAGGTAATGAAGCCAACAACTCAGTGTTAATATTTATATAAACTCAGTGTATATACATAGTAACAACAAAAGAACAAGAACAAGAACACTATCCATCAATGAATCTTATGGTTCATACTGTATATATATAGTAACTACAAGCAATAAAATTTCAAGAATATGCAACTTTTCAGCAAAAAAACAAGCAAGAACAAGAACAAGAGCAAGAACAAGAACAATACCATTATCAAGAACGTACCTTTTTGAACGGAAGACGACGGTTGTACGACGGAGGACGACGGTGGACTTCACGGGGGTAGAATCTGCTGGATGACAGTGGAGGTAAGACTGTTGAAGCTCGTTAGGATGAAAATGGCGATTTCTGTTCGTCGTTCGCAAAAGAGAGGGAAAGGAAGAAATGAAAATAGAACTGTATAATTTTAATATAATTAGACCTTAGACAATGCTTTTGATAAAAGCGCTTTCTAAGGTAGGCCTTAGACAGCGCTTTTGTTTTTAATTTTTTTATAAATTGAAAGACTTTAGACAGCGCTTTTGACAAAGCGTTGTCTAAGGCCTACCTTTAAAAGCGTTGTCTAAGGCCTACCTTAGAAAGCGTTTTTTCAAAGCGCTGTCTAAGGCCTACCTTAGAAAGCGTTTTTTCAAAACGCTGTCTAAGGTATGACTTTTAACAGCGCTTTTTAAATTTTTTTTGAACAGTTTCCGTGTTTGCTATTAATTTTAACCTTAGACAGCGCTTCCTTTAGAAAGTGTTGTCTAAGGTGCGCTGTTAAATGTCATTTTTGTTGTAGTGACGGGTGGACGTAGCATGTCACTGGATACATCACTTGCAAAGAAAAAAATTCTTGGGCATGATGCTACTACGGCCTGTAGCAGCCCTCTGTCTTGTGTATCGAAGAAATTGTCTTTTTCTTCGTTTTGGCTCCGTTTTTCTAGCCTTTGATCCTCTTTGTATTGGATGCTCGTTAGATCCTGAAATTTTCAATAAAACACAAATCAAAACATAAAACATGACAAAGAAAGGAAATCAAACAAAATGTAGTAAAATAGTAAAGAAAACTACTAGAAAAAATGATGCAAATACCATTATTCAAACACACCCCAAGAAATTTGAACTGAGGGGATAAAGAATAATGATAACCAAAATAAATGGCTTAAAGCAACACAATGACCTACCAAAAGTGAAAGGAAAATCCCACTAAGCCAAAAAGATGATAAAAGACAATAACACTCTAACTTGTTTATCTAGTTCAATCAAATGAACTACTCTGGGGATAAAGTGGCTCTATGATTCACTATACTTCGAAAAGTTGTTACAAGAAATCCCAATTGAGTTTCAAGAAAAAACATTGTGTGGTTCCCACAAACCAAACCCTATTTTTACTTGTGTTTCCCAATCTCTTCGACTTTCAATATATAAATCACATAAGTCCAATGTGTTTAGAAGTGTTTCTCAATCACCTTAGATACCTCTAAAATTTCCCAAAATACAAGAACTCCATGGAATTTAAACCCTTACCTCTCCAAGCTTATTGAGGATTCCTAATCCTTCTTTGTCTTCAGTAGATAAAGTTCTTAAGGTTGTGAAACAAGGATGATTGAAATTCATATTTATAATCGTTGAAATCTAACAAATTCTTAATGAGCACATAATATAACTCATTTATTATAATTATAAATATATTATAATATCTTTTATATTGATTTAGAGTATTTTAGAGTATCTCGTAATTAATATAAAATATTCTCATTAATGAATGGAACCTCGACTAACCAAATTTGATACCCATAAACTACATGAACTAAACACACCTTTTAACTTATTGATTTCTAAATATTTCAAAATATATATTTTTTATCATCACTCAAAAACATTAAAGCATAATTCAACAATAAAATTTAAAATACACAAAATCAACTCACACAATTGTATCTAACAAATAATAAGAATATAAAAATTTCCATACAAAATTTAGAAGTGCAATTAAAACATTTAAAAAAAATATATATGTTTTAGTTTAATACAAAAACATCTTCAACCATTTTATATATAAAATATGAGAATGTAGGTAAAGTTATGATGCATAGCTAATGATACAACTAATACTTTAAAAGTATTAGTTGTATCATTAGCTATGCATCATAACTTTACCTACATTCTCATATTTTATATAATATCGATAGTTTAATAAAAATCAAGATATGGGTACACCAAATTACAATAAAACATCACAATAAAAGTAGATGGATATCTGGCAAGATTTGAAATAATGTCCAATTATTAGGTATTGATGCTGAGGCTGAAGAGGATGATTTTAAAAGTATGGTTAAGAAGCTAGAAGATAGAGATAGGACGAATTTTGTTCATGGGACGAATACTGAAAATAAGGGATTATGATCATTGTTTCTTTCAATGTTCGCGGGTGTGGTATGTAACACCCCAAATTTACCCGGCGGAATATCATAAATCAGAGTTCACAATTCAACAAACAAAACAGGATGCTACATTTTTCAACTTTAACAAATTCATTTAATTTCATGAACATCGATACATAACACATGTAAATCGGGAGACAAATAGCAAATTCATTTATTCTATATAAATCAAACATCTTTATCATTAATAATAAGTGCATACTTTTCAACTATATTGTCATGACATAACACTTTATTATTCAACTCGAAAAACAACTTATAGCAACTTATTCTTTTATTCAACTTGAACCTTTAAATACAACTACAACAAGGAAAACTACAATGATATAGAAAATGCCAACCCCCCGAGTGTTACGTATCAGAGCGACGACACCGACTTGACTACGAAGGTAAGCAACTCTAATTTGGAATACCTGTATGTTACCAATCAAGGTAACATTCAACAACATAAGGGGTGAGATATCGAACAATATAAATAAGAGTATGATAATTAATACGCTAGATAGAAACATACAATTTTCATACTATCCACAACAACGCCTTACCAATCACCCCAAACAACCAACATATTTTATCAGCTTAATTTACACATCAACATATACACAACTCAGGCAACATAATCATATAATCAACTTATCCAACATAATCATATAATTAACTAAGCAACATAATCAACTTATCCAACCTGAACCACTTACTCAACGTAATAAACTTAAACCACTTAATAAACTTAAATCTACATAAACAACTTATTCAACTTGAGCAATGTAAACGACTTTATCAACATAAGCAACAAGAACAACTTTATCAACTTGGCAAAATAAACAACACAAACAACATAATTAATGCGACACGTGATGCGACTCGACTGTGCATATGCATGTGGTACCATTGGAGTAAAACTCACAACTTAAAATATACCAGGTTATCGAGGTATCTGCAAGGCATAAACCTTCAACTTAATAATTTTTCCAATACAGACTAACTTGGTGAGCATCCACTCCAACTTAGAAATGCAATGTATACCATGCGACCAGCAGCACAACAACATAAACAACGAACAACTAAAAAAAACATACAACCAACGGAGCAACTTAAATTCAACACGATTCAACTTTGGCCATAGTCCTTCAACTTTCAACGCTGGCCATACAACCTACAACTTTAATAATCAACGTTGGTCCTTCGACCTTCAACTTAAAAATACCTGAATACCGGGACAAAACAACACATTCAACATACATGAAAAATCTACACATTCAATACATATTCAACAAAAATAGACCGACTAAAATTACCTACTAAATATTATGAACTACTTCGTTAATTTTCATTAAATTTCGGGCAACTAAATTCTCCGCTTAAATTCACCCGGTCGACTAATTATCACTGTTCTGCACCTTACAATTTCGGCTAATCATTCCTACTGCATCTGTGACATTCAACTTACTGATATTCACCTCTTTCTACTATTAATTTATACTGTCTTTAAATTAAATCTTGCTGCAACCCTACTCTGTCTTTTAATTCATTCTCTTCTAAAGACTGATACTGGTATTGTGTTATGCTCTATTATCACTACCAATAAGTTTCACTAAATATGCTGACTTTCATTAAATTAGCTTACTGATACCAACACATATTTTCTTATATCAATCTCATCATGTATAACCTCCTGCACTGATACGAAACCGGCTACTGCTACTATGTCCAAGTCTCCGCTTAAATTCACCCGGTCGACTAACTATCATTGTTCTGCACCTTACTATTTCGGCTAATCATTCCTACTGCATTTGTGACATTCAACTTACTGATATTCACCTCTTTCTACTATTAATTTATACTGTCTTTAAATTAAATCTTGCTGCAACCCACCTTTGTCTGTTAATTCATTCTCTGCTAAAGACTGATACTGGTATTGTGTTATGCTCTATTATCACTACCAATAAATTTCACTAAATATGTTGAATTTCATTAATTTAGCTTACTGATACCAACACAGATTTTCTTATATCAATCTCATCATTTATAACCTCTTGCACTGATACGAAACCGGCTGCTGCTACTATGTCCAAGTCTTCAACATTATTATTATTCCTTTCAAATTATTAAATCCGTGAACAAAGTTGAGGCCTAATTTACTTGTCTGACTTTATCACTCATTAGTTGATAATTCTTCTAACCACATAAATACTAATTACTTGGTCTAAGCATTTCATAAATAATCACAAAATAATACTTAATAAAATTATTATATATTTCTACACCTATAATTAATAAAAGAAAACAAAGTTCTCCACTCCACAAAGGGATGGCCTGCGCCATCCCCACCTTCCTTTTGCATGGCATGCGCCATGACTTAGTGGAAAGGGGTATGGCTTGCGCCATCCCCACCCTTCTACTGCATGACCTGCGCCATGATTTGTCTTTCACATGGGTGGCCTGCGCCACCATTCCTTTGCTAATGGGTGACCTGCACCACCCTCTGCATAGGGGTTCCGTCCCCAAATTCCATTTCTTTTCCAGAATCCACAAATCAAAACAATTTCTCAACGATTAATCCAACCACAATCATACAAATTCGATTAATTCAATTATCATAAGATTATGTTCTTTACGACAAATCAACACAACACGATCAACACGAAATCAACATCCGACAGTATAGAAATTATAAAATCCCAATCCCACATATCAATCATCATAATCCAAGTTATATAATTCGAACCCCACCCTTACCTTAATCGGTGGCCGCTTCGAATCTCCAATCGATGTTCCGATTTGGTTTCCGACGACGACTTCTCGTAACCGTTTTCTCCATTTTTCCCCGTTCTCCCCACTTCACGATTTTCCTTCATTCCTCGTTTTACTGCTACCTCTCAAAAACTAACTTCCACTTATTATTATTTCTTTTTATTATAATCATTATTATAATAATTCAAATCTTAATTGGGCTTTCTAATCCGCACCCCCACGACTTCTACCATCAACGCCACACTTAAGCCCACTTAAAAGAATACTTTTATAAATCCATAATATTATTTCTCCCGACTAAATCGACTAATTACCGACTATCAAATAAATCGTTCAAACCATCAAATCAACATATTCAACTATAAATGCAAAATATCCAATATTATTTTCCATAACTCAAATCAACTTATTTAATTAAATTTGACTTAAACCAACTTATAATTATCAACAAAATATTCTGATATTTCGAAAATCAACTCGAATACACAAATCTCCGCAAATCAACACGACACAATACAATTATATTTAATTAAAAAATTAATTAAATAAATGGGCATTACATGGTCCGACTTCTAAAAGAAATTGTATTCGTAGGATTCTTCAGGAGGGCAAGGCAGACTTGGTTCTTCTTCAAGAAACCAAAATTGAATATATGCAAGAGGGTAAAGTTATCAGTATGTGGGGCAAAAGAGGAGTTGGTTGGCCGACTTGAGGATCACTTGGTGCCTCTGGTGGTATTTTGACGATTTGGAGGAAAGAATTATTCTCTCCCGTTTATTCATTCAAAGGCAATGGATTTCTTTGTTCTAATTTTCTATGGAATCAGGAAAACATATTCGTAATTAATGTCTATTCTCCTTGTAGCCTTAGAGATAGAAGGAGGTTATGGACGAAAATTTTGGACTATAAGTTATCTCATCCAGAGGGTAGATGGATTGTGGGTGAAGACTTCAATTTGGTTCGATAAATTGATGAGAGAAAAGGAAGAGGCATTAACTCCGGTAGAGATTGCATTGAGTTCAATTCCTTCATTTTGGAATTGGGTCTGGTTTATTTGTTGTTCGTGGGAAAGAGGTTCACTTGGTTCAATTCGAACGAATTGATTTGTAGTAAACTTGACTGGATTCTTATTGATGAGTTTTTGATTGATAAATGGGAATTCAAAGTGCAATTAGTCGGTAAACGAGATATATCTGACCAATGTCCTCTTTGGATAAGATCTTGCAACATCAATTCGGGTCCTAAACCGTTCAGATTTTTCAATAGTTGGCTTCTTCATAAGGACTTCATGTCTTTTGCAAAAGAAGCTTGTAACTCGTTGTATTTTCAAGGTTCGCCTACGTATGTGTTCAAACAAAAACTTATGCCTTTGAAAGGTTACTTAAAGGAGTGGAATTCAAAGGTTTTCGGTTGGATATATTTGAATATAGAGAACCACGTTGACATCCTCAATGGGCTTGATAGGGAATTGGGGAATGGTTCTCAGGAACTTCCGGAGGATTTGCGTAATTCAAGATTACAGGCTCAAGATAAGTTCTGGAGTAACCTTAGGATCAAGGATAGCATGATTCATCAAAAATCTAGAAATAAATGGCTAAAGGAGGGAGATATTAATTCTCGGTATTTTCACTCGTCTCTAAAACAAAGGATTCGAGTTAATACCATATATTTTATTGGCTTAGATCACAATTTGATAGAAGACATGGGTGCTATTAAGGATGTTGCATATGAATTTTTCAAAGAGAAATACAAGAGGGTTCCAACTGTTAGACCGAGGATGAACCTGAGCCATGTCAATAAATTGAGCCCTGAAGACACTAGACAGTTGGATATGAAGTTTTCTCCGTAGGAAATTCGTGATGCTGTGTTTGATTGCGATTCATCAAAATCTCCCAAGTCCGGATGGTTTTTCATTTGGTTTCTTTAAAAAATGCTGGGATTTTATTGAACAAGACTTTACCAATTGTGTCTTGCATTTCTCGTCGTATGGAAATCTGCCGAAGGCTTTTACTTCTTCCTTTTTGGCTCTTATACCTAAAGTGGATAGTCCATTATCCTTTGGGGATTTTCGACCGATAACTCTAGTTGGTTGTGTTTCTAAAGTGATTTCCAAGCTTTTGTCTAAAAGGCTTGCGGCTATTATTGATGGTTTAGTCTCTTCCTCCCAATCTGCTTTCATCCTGGGTAGAAGCCTTTTGGATGGATTCTTCCTAGCCAACGAGATTGTTGATTTTGCGAAAAGAGAAAAGAAGAAGTGTCTCCTTTTCAAGATTGATTTCGCGCAGGCGTACGATTGCGTCAATTGGGACTTTTTAATCCAAGTTCTTTCTGCTATGAATTTTGGCCCTAACTGGATTAAATGGATCAAAGGCACTATTTGCACTAGCCACATTTTAGTTCTTATCAACGGGAGCCCAACAAGAGATTTTGCGGCGTCGAGGGGATTGAAGCAAGGGGACCCGTTAGCACTGTTTTTATTTGTTCTTGTTGCTGAGATGCTGGATGTCTTGGTCCGAAGAGCTTTTGATATTGATATGTTTCCCGGTTTTTCTCATTTTGAAGGATCTTCTACTCAACTCCTTCAATTTGCGAACGACACACTTCTATTTTGCAACAGTGACTTCTCTAATATGTGGGCTATTAAATCCATACTTTGCGGGTTCGAAATGGTGTCTGGTTTGAAAATTAATTTTTCAAAGAGTTGTCTTTTTGGAGTGGGTTTCGAGGAAGGTTTTTTAGATGCTGCTGAATTTTTTCTTCACTGTAAGTCTAGTGTTCTTGCTTGTAAATTCCTTAGTCTGACTATTGGTGGAAATCATAGAAAAATCCCCTTTTGGAATCCTATTATTAGTAGTCTTAAGGGTCAGTTAAATTCTTGGATTGGTAGAAATCTTTCAATGGGAGGCCGTGTAATGCTTATCAACGCAGTTCTAGCTAATTTACCTATTCACTTTTTCTCCTTCTTTAAAGCTCCCAAGAAAATAGTGAAATCGGTTATTGCTATTCAACGTAGATTCCTATGGTCAGGTTCAAAGGAAAAATCCTCTATATCTTGGGTAAAATGGAGTGATGTTTGTAGGGATAAATCTAAAGGTGGTCTAGGGGTCAAACACGTCGGAAATTTCAATAAAGCTTTATTATCCAAATGGCTCTGGAAATTTATTAAAGATGGTAAGGAGATTTGGAGGAACTTCATGGTAGGAAGATATGGTAGCTTGAGTAAGTGGGTGACGGATTATGATGAGGCTTCATTTCCCTCTAAAACTTCTTTGTGGATGAGGGACTTATTCAAGATTAAGGTGCTGAATGCGGAAACATATTTCAATAACCTTGTTTCGTTGTCCCTTGGTTCCAGCATTCATGTTTCGTTTTGGAAATCCGACTGGTGCGAGAATACGTCGTTGTATTTGGCCTTCCCGGATGTGTTTCAGGCTGCGTTGAATTCCTCTTGCAGTGTCGCTGAACTAGGCTTTTAGGGGTAGTAATAGTTAGTCGTGGGATTTGTCAAGAGTTGGTTTGGATGATACCATTCTGTCAGCAGCAACTTTGCAGAATTTTTCAATCTTTGTTTCCGCTTTCCAGCCGCAGCAAGGGGCTGTAGATTCTTAGGCTTGGAGACCAGATCATTCGCTTATTTTTTGGTTAAGTTCGCGTATTCCATTATCAATGAGGGGGATAGTACAAGTCACTTACCGGAAGAGGTTGGTTTATTTTTGCAAGTTGTTTGGAAGACCAAATTGCCTATGAAATCCAAAGTTTTTTCTTGGAGGCTCGCTTTGGATCGGTTACCGACTAGAACCAATCTAGGCATCCGCGGGATCATTGTCGAAGATTCGGACAAAGTGTGCCCTTTTTGTTGTCAAGAAGAAGAGGTATCTTTTCATCTTTTGTTTTCTTGCTCTTTTACTAGTTTGGTTTGGAGGAAGATTTACCTGTCATACCCTAATTTTTGACCCTAAGATTTTTCGCATCTCATCTGCATTTCACATACAAACAAGATCACGCGCTGTTCGTTTATCCTTTTTCAGGTGCAGGTCTATGCTTCGCAGGGGATCACCATGTTTAATTGCTGTTATTTGTTTATATTTACTAACCTCTAACCAAAATAAAAAAAATATATGTTGCAGACTGTTTCTTCTTCTTTTTCTCTGTGTTGCAGGAATTCCAAAGTGTGGCAGTGATTTACAATACAGAGGCGGTTGTTCATTTTTGATTCGATTCAAATGGATGTTTGACCTAATCTTGGTCAAACTATCAAAAGATTGTTTCGACTGCGAGTTGTGTGTGCCAGTGAATTTTCCTCAGACTGTGCGTATTCAAAGTTCAAGACTGTGTCATGTGCGAAGTCATCAGTTATCAGACTGTGTTTGGTGTGGAGTTTGGTTCGAATCTTTAGTGTTCATCAGTTCATCAATGATTCATCTGAAGATTTATTTTCCTCAGTATGGTTTCGAATAATCAAGACAGATTTCAAGTGATTGTGGTATAAGTGGCAAGTTGTGCAGTGGTTCAGAAGTGTTTGTGTTCATTGTATCAGTGGCTTGTGAAGGAAAATCAGGATTTGTTTTGGGCTGAATAATCAATTTCATATCCATTCTCATCCGTTTACAAAATTAGTCCACATCCATTTCATAAATAATTTTCTTTCTAAACCAATTCCATTTTTCCATTATATCCAATTTTTCATCCATTCCAAAAAAAAAATGATTATTATCCTATATAATCCATTTTTGATTTTTTATCCATAAAAAAGACCATTTCTCATAATAATTATTATTCTAAATCATTTTTTTATTCCAATTTCTAAAACCATTATCCCATAACCATAACCATAATTATCTTTCCAATCCATTTCATTTTTTTTACCAAATAGCCAATTAATGTATCAAGATCCAATCCCTTTGCTAAGCCCATTTTTAATAACCCATCAACCCATTTCTTTATGGTTTCTATACAAAACAATCTTGAAAAAAAAAATTTAACAAAAAAAAAAAGCCACAGCCACGTGACTTTCATCATCCCAACTTTCCAGCCACACCAACATAACTCCACGCCTCAGCCCACAAGACTTCACACCGCACGAAGCTTCACGTGACTTCAATTCCAAGCCTTTCCAGCACACTCCAAAGCAGCAAGTACAACCAACACCTGCAGCTTTTCAAGTCACCAAAAACAACAAGCCATCACAATAAATCTTCCGCGAGTCAAACTTCAAGCCCAACTCAACCAACTCCAAAACACGCACACTTGCAAGCCAACAACAAGCAACTTATTCGCACGGACCGCACGCAACAAACAACACAAGCCAAGCCCTTCACACATCCACAACAGCCCAGATGAACACGAATTCCGTAAGCCGTTAGCTGCACATACACTCCACATAGCCAGCCAAATTTCCTGCATCAAAACGCAAAAGAACAAGGCATTAAACGCAGTGATGAGAACGCACAAGATTAGAAACGAAAAACCGAAGCTCATTAGCAACAAACAGCTCAAATACCAAGTCACCGAAATGCATCATAAAAAGAACAAAACGCAAAAAATTTCAGAAGGCCAAAACGAGAATCCCGTGAGCAATCCAAAACGCAATCAAAATTATCAAAACGACAAAGCAAAATCCCGGATTCAAATTTCTCAATACTCTATAAATTGAACACTCCTTTCCTCATTTCTTCAAGCTTTAAAAGCCAGAAAAAAACCTGCACAAAATTCAAACACCCAGCTTCAATTCATACCAATTCACCATTCATCTTCATTATCTTCGATCCCTCAATTTTCCTCTTCAACTCACTTTCAAGATTCAACCGTTTTCCATCAGTTATTTAAAATCAGAACAAGAAATATTCAACATTCTCTTCGATCCTTCATCAACCGTTCATCAACAACAATAACAAAGCGAGATCGAAAGAAGAAGAAGAGAGAATGGCGACGTTTTGGTGATTACGTTGTGAGAGTGTCAGCGACGAGTTAATTGACGGAGATAAGGTGAATCATAACCGCGTGTTTTCATTTTACTAAAGAGCAAGGAGATGTGTTTGTGTGAATAGTGCCGACGGCACTTAGTGAAGAAGAAGAGGATCCTGTGATTTTTTTTCTTTTTCTTAATGTTTTATTTTTTTTAAAGCATAACTTGTGTTTGGGTTGGGCTTTGAAAAGCTCTTGGACCAACTTTCTTTTCTCACCCTCTCAATTTGCGCCTTCCCCCACTCCTCTTTTCTTATCCTTGTTTTTGCTTTTTTTTATACTTTGTTTATATTCTATAAGAGATATAACACAAAATTGTTTTCTATTTTTTTCCTTTCTAATTTTTGTTTCATTTTTGTAAACATAGAATTTATTTAGAAAACTATTTTTTTGACAAGGTTTTATTGCTAGAAATAATATCCTAATTCTTTTTTTTTTTGGTGGATTCTATTATTAGATCCATTTCTTCTTCATCCTTTTATTTTTGGTCGATGAAAATCTCCGATTCGTGATTGTTAATTTTCGAAGATGTTTAATCTTCATTATTTCAAATCTATGGATGAATGATCATTTGGATCATTCTCCATACTTTGAGATCGTGATAGGTTGCCTTCGATAAATTCAACGAAAATCTCGATTAAGATTAGACCGTTCTTTTTCTTTTTGTGCGACATGTTTTCGGAGAATGATTCACTATATCATTTCTCTAACATGTATTAGCACAAACATTTTCCACCTTAATTGGTGGTGGCCGGCCTCATTTGTAGGGTAATTACTCCGTAAATTACTCGGCGATTGCTTAACATAGACCTAAACTTGTCCCGATTCGGAATAAGATCCATTTGGATCCGGTTGTCTCGATTTTGTTTCTCTTTTTGTGGTTGTGCTTGATTAAGTTCATCATACCACTTATATATGTAAATATTATAATAATACTATTAATATACTAACCATTTTAAATTCAATCTCTCGCACCTTATCCTCTTTAAATTCAATCTCTCGCTCCTTATATCTCCTATTATGCTTTTATATCATTCATCATATTGCTTATTGTTTATATTGTTATGCTTGTGATTTTTCCTTTGTCCATTTGGACACAAAAACATTAATAAAGGATTGAACACCTAAAAGACTTGTGACTTTAATTTCGGACTATGGTTACTATCCTTAGCATTGGACTTGGAGTTTCGGACTTAGATTTTAGGATCTATCCCTTTGCTTGAGTTGTTATGGATTGAAGACTTTGGCTCCGATTAAGTTCACTTGATTATGAAGATGGAAATCCGATTGTTTCAAAGAATGCTTGCCATATGGTTTGATCGTTCTTCCTTTAGCTTTTATTTTCAAGTCTTAGGATAGTCCCTTCATCTCTTCCCACTTCTTCAATTTTCAAATCTTCTTCCTATTTTCAAAATATTCTTTGTTTTCCAATTTCAAACATTTTCGCAATCAAACCTTGACTTAGGTCATGCGATTTTACCTTTTCAATTTTATTTCTTAACAAATGCTAAACCACATAAGCATATCGAAACTTTTTTCTCAAAAAAACTCTAAAAATATTCAAAACTCATTCAATTGATTTTGTGCCCTCGTGCACGTTTCATTTCTTTCCATTTTTTATGTTTAGATATGATTCATTCTTTCTAGCGGAATTATTCGCTAAAGAATGTCGACTTATCTTTACATTTTAAAATCAATTCAACTCATTTGTCTTTTCAAATTTTGTACCACGAACTACGGGGTTTTGATCTCGCATTGCACTTTGTGGGTACGTAGGCATGAGACGTTCGTCTCTTCAAACACAAAAATCTTAAAAAACATTCTTCTTCTCATCTCTTCAATCTTTTTTCAAGCAAACCATTTCAAACCAAAAAAATGCAGTAAATATTTCAAAGGGTTCCCGTGGAGTACCACAGACAAATCGGGTGCGTAAAACCATCCCGATTTGTAACCAATCCCCTTACCCGTTCTTTGTTTGTTTATTTTAGCTTTTGCTTTTAGATTCATTAGGTTTTGTTCGTTCTTTTTACCTTTTCCATTTGGAATAAAATAAAAGCGCGGTGGCGACTCTGTGTACCTTGAGTTAAGTTAATCAATAACTTACACTCACGATTTTACCGCTACAGAAAAGTGGCGACTCTGCTGGGGAGTCAATCTCTAAGTGGATTCGGCCTACTTTGATTTGTTTACTACTTTAGTTTGATTTGTTTGTTACTTGGTTGTTCTGTTTTGGTTTTGGTGATCCTCTGTGAGATAGATTCTAACCCGGATCTGAGTGGAACTTATGATAGGACGGCGATATTCGAAGCGATATGCGATGGAGTAGTCCAAAGCGATATCAATTTGATAATCCCCACTCGGTTAGGCTCTCTTGGACTATCAATGTCATGACGAGTAATCGTACGTGGCATTATTTTCCGATCTTGAGCTGATCATACTGAGGACCGTAGAACCCTTAACCAATCCTAGCCAATTTAGGAACGTAGTGCGGAAACTATCTGGGTGTAAACCTAAGGTGGTTGTCACGCGATACTAAACTCGGACGAGGTCTATTTTAAGAATGTTATCGGTTGGGGAGTAATCCAACGTACCGATGATATTCTAAAGATGGCTGTTAACTCCGGGAACCTCTGTTAGCACCCTTTTGGTTTTTTGCAGGTACAATGAAGACAAACCTTAGTACATGCCTTTGTGGGTTGTTGGTTCTTATCCCTTGACTCCATGCTCATGATCCGAACCTTTGAACCTGAGTGCTTTGCGTGATCTTGTTTGTGTTTGCTGCATCTACATACTCATCATGATCATCATCACAACCATTTTTCAAGGAAGACAATTCCGATTATTGCAAATGTTAGAAAAAAGTAAATATTCCTTTTTGTCAAGATTTTTCATGACCATATTCTCGATGTTGACCATGTTTGCAATAATCGAGTTGTTTTTCTGAAAATGGAAGTGAACATTGCATATCATTGCATCCTCGCATATTCTTGCGTTCATCCGAGTTGTGTGGGAACTCATCCCGGTTGTTTCTTTCCTCAGTTGTCTGTTGATCCGTCAAGCTGACTCCTCATCACAGATACGGTACTAGAGCTGCTAACAGATTGAGAGCTATCAGATTGAGAATGGAACACCAAGAACAGCATAACATGGAAGTCCGGATGGAGATTGATGAGTTGAAAGCCGGTATGACCAGGCTCACTGAAATGATGCAAGTTCTGATTGCTCGAGGTGAACCACCTCAAAGGAGTGTTATCTCTGAAGTTTTCACTGCTGTTGTTGATCCTCCTGTTGTTCAGCAACCGGTTTCTACTTGGCCAGAATATGGGTTACCTCCGGATTATGTGCCAGTTTCTGCAACTGCTCAAGTGGGTGGTCCATCTGTTGTGCCAGTCTTTTCAGCTCCGACTTTTGTCGAACCTCAACCTGTTGTGCATACTACTGCTCAGACTACTTATCAGAATTCTCCTTTCTTGTACCAGGCTGCTGGTCCACAAGCTGAAAGTCAGGGTGAACCTGGATATGTGGATGAAGTTAGAGAACAATGTTTGACTCTTGAGAAGAGGGTAAGAGGTCTAGAAGGAAAGATGTCTTTGGTTCTGCTGCGATAGACATGTGTTTGGTTTCCGACTTGGTTCTTCCTGATAAGTTCAAGGTTCCTGTATTTGAGAAATACAATGGTCATACTTGTACAAAGATTCATCTGCTGATGTATTTTCGCAAAATGGTTGCGCATGCCAAGGATGACAAGCTGCTTATTCATTGTTTTCAAGATAGTCTGCGTGGTGCTTCCATGAAGTGGTATGTTGGACTTGAGAAGAGTCACATTCGAAGCTGGAAAGATTTATCTGATGCTTTTGTAAGACAGTATAAGTACAATCTGGACATGGCGCCTGACCGTCGTCAACTTCAAAACATGTCACAGAAAGAGAAGGAATCGTTCAAAGAGTACGCTCAGCGTTGGAGAGAGCTAGCTGCTCAAGTGGAGCCACCTTTGCCCGAAAAGGAATTAATTGGTTTGTTCATGAACACTCTTCAACCGTTCTTTTGGGAGAAAATGGTAGGAAGTGTTTCATCTGGTTTTTCTGATCTAGTCACTATTGGAGAAAGACTAGAGGAAGGTATCAAGAAGGGCAAGATTACCAATTCTGAATCTCCTAATGCTGCAAGAAAGTCTTTTGGGAATCCTCACAAGAGAAGAGATGGTGATGCTTATGCTGTTTCAACTAAGAGGAGGCCTTATCGCCCGCAACAACGATATGTTCAACCGTATGTAGCTGCAGTTGCTCCTGTTGTCAAAACTCAACCTGCTCAAACTCAAGCTCAAGGTCAAGCTCGACCAGCTCAAGCTCAAGTTCAGATTCGAGCTCAAGCTCAGGCTCCTCATCTCGCTGCTGGACAAAATCAGTATCGCAATAGGCCAAACTTTGATCCTATACCGATGCCTTACACTGAGTTGTTTCCTTCCTTGATTAAGAGTGGTTTAATTACTACTAGGCCTCCGCCTCCTGTTCCAAATCCTCTGCCGGTTGGTTATAGATCGAATCTTCGCTGTGAGTTTCATCAAGGTGGAACTGGTCATGACCTGGAACATTGCTTTGCACTGAAAGCTAAAGTGCAAGAACTTATCAGGAACAATATCCTTTACTTTAATGACACTAATCCCAATGTTATCAACAATCCTTTGCCGAAGCTTGAGAAGTGAATCTTCTAGAGGAATTCAACAGTTAATTTTCTTCAAGGCTAGAATATCAGAAGGGACAGCTCATCCTTGTTGTTGATGGATCACTAGGCCATTGTTTCTTTATGTTTGCAATTTTTCTTCAATCTTATTAAGTTGTTTGTTTCTAAATTTGTTTGTACTTTCATGTTGGTTTTAATGAAATGAGCATTGCTTTGTTCTGATTCAATTTCATTTACTATTTGCATCTTTATGCTTTAAATTTCAAGTTCATTTATCTTTTCTCAAGCTTTTATAATGATTGGAGGGAGGATGATGAAAACGAGATACCCATAATTGTTGTTGGTATGCTTTCAATTGAGACTGGGATGATGATATACAGACATTGTTTCAATTCCCAAACACTGGAGAAATAAGGAAGTTAATCCTTTGTCAACCCTTTTGAGCCTTGAAGTTGGAGTTTCTTTTTATTCGAAAAAACCCTCAATTTTAACCCGGGGATGGGTAGTTCTCAATTAATTCGAATGTGCATTCAAGTACAGGAGAATCATTCAAGACACCTTTCAAATAAAGGTTGCAATCTCAAGCTTTCCTTCACACACGTCAAAGAAGTGTTGAATATTTCTCAATTCAAAAGCCAATGATGGTTCGTCGTAATCATTAAGCCATGCAGTCATTATCTGTCAAAAAAAAATGATATTGAAAAAAAATATTGAAAAAAAATCAAAGCCCGCTAAGTCAAAACCTATGAAGGAGACTTAGGCAAAATTTAGGGATAGCAAAAGAAAGATTTGTCAAGAAGTCATCAAAATCCTCAGCAAAAATAAGATGAGTGGACCAAAAGTCCTCACTGGAAATAACAAAAGGAAAGATGTGACTGCTATCTCAAAATCCCTTGGCTTATGAACCATCTTCATCTGTGCAATCCCAAATGCTTGGAATTTGAATGCATAGGCTGAATTAATTGAATGTAGGACTGGAGTTCATCATGAAGTTGGGTTGGGTACAAATAAACTTTGAGCCTATATCCTTTGATTCATAAACCGTGAACCAGTCCACGTTACAACCTTCAAAAGTCCTAATTGAATCCAGGTTTCTTTTGAAAAGCATACTACAACGAGGTTGCGTAAACTGACTCCCAAGTTCTTTACCAATCATTTGTTTTCTTACTTTTGCTTTATCTTTGATTTTGTCTCAACCGCCGTGTTTTGACATTGTTTTCATTTACTTTACATCCATAAATTTCATTCCAAAAATGAATTTTGATTTCAAACTTTGCATTAAAATTACCAGGTTTGTACAAACATTTTTTTATTTGCAAATAAACTTTCCTCATCAAGGAATTTTCAAACAGTTGAGAAACTTGGTCGGTGATCTTATCAGGGGCAAGTTTTCCCAGGTCCTATGGTTCAAGAGTTGTTGCTCAATGCAAGTTATTATCAGATTTGGTTAGTCAGAAGATTCTCTACAAGACTCATACTTGGTTTATCTTCTCAGCATTCATTTCAAGAGCTGAAGCCATGATCAGTTTATTTTCTCAACATTCATCTCAAGAATTGAAGCCATGATCAGTTTATTTTTCTCAACAGTCATTTCAAGATGTGATTATTTTCTCCAGCAGTAGTCATGAACTGAATCCATTATCAGTTTACCTTCATCAGTCATTGAACTTGGGGCAACTTTCTTCAAGAATCCCCAAGCAGCTTTGCATGACTTCTCTCAAAAGATTTTCAACTTGGTACAGTTTACTGGTGTGACAGAGATTTGTTCAGCAGTAACATTTCTAATTTCCGAGCAGAATGGCAGTGATTTCTGTGTTGAGGAATCAGTCTTCTATCCTTTTCACTCCTCTAAGAGTCTAAACTGGTTGTCAGCATTTTCTCTCATATTATCTCCTTGGGTGTGTTATTCCCCAGTTTTGTTTGTGTTTGCATATTTGAGTGTTTTAGTCCTCATTATGCGTATTCTTGGGTGTGTTATTCCCCATTTTCGAAAACGTTTGCATATTTGAGTGTTTTAGTCCTCATTATGCATTTTCTCGGGTGTGTTATTCCCCAGTTTTGTTAACGTTTGCATATTTGAGTGTTTTAGTCCTCATTATGCGTGTTCTTGGGTGGTTTAGTCCCCATTTTCGTGAATGTCTGCATACTGAGTGTTTTAGTCCTCATATGCATTTCTCGAAGTCTTGTTGTTTTCAACTTCTTACTTTTTGGTCAAAACCCAACTTACTTGGCGTTTGTCTGTCTCTCCAGAACTTTTTCTTCACCTACTTGTTGTGTCTTCTCATATATTACACCCTTTTATCCGATTGCCATTCTCGGATGTCCATAGTGAGGTCATCATTGATTTGATGTACTGTCCCGGACCTTTCTCCCATCTCATTCAGTTCTGTTCCTGAATGTTGTGATTTACTTTTTATCTGATTGCCATTCTCAGATGTTGTGATTACCTTTTTCCGAGGCCATTCTCGGATATCCCTATTAAAGGCATTAATGACATCCTTGGATGCTTCTGGTGTACTTTTTCGGGATTCTTCTTACTTCATTCAGTGCCATTCCTGGATGTTGTGATCCTTTCTGTCCAATTGCCATGCTTGGACATTTTCACCTCAACTGAGCCAGGTGTTGGTCTCTAGCATGCTGCTTTTCCCTGTCGGAGTTTCATGCTCATTATCCTCAACGTTTATTTTATTTCATGTGTCGTCTTGTTCCTTATGGATTTCTCTGCATTTCATATACATTTCATATCATCTCATAATTTTCTCATAACATTTCATGAGCTTTCATAACATTTTCATCTGCATCTCATATGCTTTCATAACATTTTCATATTGCTTCATAGCATTTCCATATCATTTCATATCGTTCATCTCATTTCATTCCATTTTTTGGCATCTTAGGATCAAAAATTGGGTTTTTTGATATTTAAGTATCTTCCATCTTGTCGAGACGAAGATTTTAATCTTCAATATCTCTGAATTGAAGAAACTTAAATAGGGGCATCTGTCATACCCTAATTTTTGACCCTAAGATTTTTCGCATCTCATCTGCATTTCACATACAAACAAGATCACGCGCTGTTCGTTTATCCTTTTTCAGGTGCAGGTCTATGCTTCGCAGGGGATCACCATGTTTAATTGCTGTTATTTGTTTATATTTACTAACCTCTAACCAAAATAAAAAAAATATATGTTGCAGACTGTTTCTTCTTCTTTTTCTCTGTGTTGCAGGAATTCCAAAGTGTGGCAGTGATTTTCAATACAGAGGCGGTTGTTCATTTTTGATTCGATTCAAATGGATGTTTGACCTAATCTTGGTCAAACTATCAAAAGATTGTTTCGACTGCGAGTTGTGTGTGCCAGTGAATTTTCCTCAGACTGTGCGTATTCAAAGTTCAAGACTGTGTCATGTGCGAAGTCATCAGTTATCAGACTGTGTTTGGTGCGGAGTTTGGTTCGAATCTTTAGTGTTCATCAGTTCATCAACGATTCATCTGAAGATTTATTTTCCTCAGTATGGTTTCGAATAATCAAGACAGATTTCAAGTGATTGTGGTATAAGTGGCAAGTTGTGCAGTGGTTCAGAAGTGTTTGTGTTCATTGTATCAGTGGCTTGTGAAGGAAAATCAGGATTTGTTTTGGGCTGAATAATCAATTTCATATCCATTCTCATCCGTTTACAAAATTAGTCCACATCCATTTCATAAATAATTTTCTTTCTAAACCAATTCCATTTTTCCATTATATCCAATTTTTCATCCATTCCAAAAAAAAATAATAAAAAAATGATTATTATCCTATATAATCCATTTTTGATTTTTTATCCATAAAAAAGACCATTTCTCATAATAACTATTATTCTAAATCATTTTTTATTCCAATTTCTAAAACCATTATCCCATAACCATAACCATAGTTATCTTTCCAATCCATTTCATTTTTTTTACCAAATAGCCAATTAATGTATCAAGATCCAATCCCTTTGCTAAGCCCATTTTTAATAACCCATCAACCCATTTCTTTATGGTTTCTATACAAAACAATCTTGAAAAAAAAATTTTAAAAAAAAAAGCCACAGCCACGTGACTTTCATCATCCCAACTTTCCAGCCACACCAACAAAACTCCACGCCTCAGCCCACAAGACTTCACGCCGCACGAAGCTTCACGTGACTTCAATTCCAAGCTTTTCCAGCACACTCCAAAGCAGCAAGTACAGCCAACACCTGCAGCTTTTCAAGTCACCAAAAACAATAAGCCATCACAATAAGTCTTCCGCGAGCCAAACTTCAAGCCCAGCTCAACCAGCTCCAAAACACGCACACTTGCAAGCCAACAACAAGCAACTTATCCGCACGGACCGCACGCAACAAACAACACAAGCCAAGCCCTTCACACATCCACAACAGCCCAGATGAACACGAATTCCGTAAGCCGTTAGCTGCACATACACTCCACATAGCCAACCAAATTTCCTGCATCAAAACGCAAAAGAACAAGGCATTAAACGCAGTGATGAGAACGCACAAGTTTAGAAACGAAAAACCGAAGCTCATCAGCAACAAACAGCTCAAATACCAAGTCACCGAAACGCATCATAAAAAGAACAAAACGCAAAAAAATTCAGAAGGCCAAAACGAGAATCCCGTGAGCAATCCAAAACGCAATCAAAATTATCAAAACGACAAAGCAAAATCCCGGATTCAAATTTCTCAATACTCTATAAATTGAACACTCCTTTCCTCATTTCTTCAAGCTTGGAAAGCCAGAAAAAAACCCTACATAAAATTCAAACACCCAGCTTCAATTCATACCAATTCACCATTCATCTTCATTATCTTCGATCCCTCAATTTTCCTCTTCAACTCACTTTCAAGATTCAACCGTTTTCCATCAGTTATTCAAAATCAGAACAAGAAATATTCAACATTCTCTTCGATCCTTCATCAACCGTTCATCAACAACAATAACAAAGCGAGATCGAAAGAAGAAGAAAAGAGAATGGCGACGTTTTGGTGATTACGTTGTGAGAGTGTCAGCGACGAGTTAATTGACGGAGAGAAGGTGAATCATAACCGCGTGTTTTCATTTTACTAAAGAGCAAGGAGATGTGTTTGTGTGAATAGTGCCGACGGCACTTAGTGAAGAAGAAGAGGATCCTGTGATTTTTTTTTCTTTTTCTTAATGTTTTATTTTTTTTAAAGCATAACTTGTGTTTGGTTTGGGCTTTGAAAAGCTCTTGGACCAACTTTCTTTTCTCACCCTCTCAATTTGCGCCTTCCCCCACTCCTCTTTTCTTATCCTTGTTTTTGCTTTTTTTTATACTTTGTTTATATTCTATAAAAGATATAACACAAAATTCTTTTCTATTTTTTTTCCTTTCTAATTTTTGTTTCATTTTTGTAAACATAGAATTTATTTAGAAAACTATTTTTTTGACAAGGTTTTATTGCTAGAAATAATATCCTAATTCTTTTTTTTTGTGGATTCTATTATTAGATCCATTTCTTCTTCATCCTTTTATTTTTGGTCGATGAAAATCTCCGATTCCTGATTGTTAATTTTCGAAGATGTTTAATCTTCATTATTTCAAATCTATGGATGAATGATCATTTGGATCATTCTCCATACTTTGAGATCGTGATAGGTTGCCTTCGATAAATTCAACGAAAATCTCGATTAAGATTAGACCGTTCTTTTTCTTTTTGTGCGACATGTTTTCGGAGAATGATTCACTATATCATTTCTCTAACATGTATTAGCACAAACATTTTCCACCTTAATTGGTGGTGGCCGGCCTCATTTGTAGGGTAATTACTCCGTAAATTACTCGGCGATTGCTTAACATAGACCTAAACTTGTCCCGATTCAGAATAAGATCCATTTGGATCCGGTTGTCTCGATTTTGTTTCTCTTTTTGTGGTTGTGCTTGATTAAGTTCATCATACCACTTATATATGTAAATATTATAATAATACTATTAATATACTAACCATTTTAAATTCAATCTCTCGCACCTTATCCTCTTTAAATTCAATCTCTCGCTCCTTATATCTCCTATTATGCTTTTATATCATTCATCATATTGCTTATTGTTTATATTGTTATGCTTGTGATTTTTCCTTTGTCCATTTGGACACAAAAACATTAATAAAGGATTGAACACCTAAAAGACTTGTGGCTTTAATTTCGGACTATGGTTACTATCCTTAGCATTGGACTTGGAGTTTCGGACTTAGATTTTAGGATCTATCCCTTTGCTTGAGTTGTTATGGATTGAAGACTTTGGCTCCGATTAAGTTCACTTGATTATGAAGATGGAAATCCGATTGTTTCAAAGAATGCTTGCCATATGGTTTGATCGTTCTTCCTTTAGCTTTTATTTTCAAGTCTTAGGATAGTCCCTTCATCTCTTCCCACTTCTTCAATTTTCAAATCTTCTTCCTATTTTCAAAATATTCTTTGTTTTCCAATTTCAAACATTTTCGCAATCAAACCTTGACTTAGGTCATGCGATTTTACCTTTTCAATTTTATTTCTTAACAAATGCTAAACCACATAAGCATATCGAAACTTTTTTCTCAAAAAAACTCTAAAAATATTCAAAACTCATTCAATTGATTTGTGTCCTCGTGCACGTTTCATTTCTTTCCATTTTTTATGTTTAGATATGATTCATTCTTTCTAGCGGAATTATTCGCTAAAGAATGTCGACTTATCTTTACATTTTAAAATCAATTCAACTCATTTGTCTTTTCAAATTTTGTACCACGAACTACGGGGTTTTGATCTCGCATTGCACTTTGTGGGTACGTAGGCATGAGACGTTCGTCTCTTCAAACACAAAAATCTTAAAAAACATTCTTCTTCTCATCTCTTCAATCTTTTTTCAAGCAAACCATTTCAAACCAAAAAAATGCAGTAAATATTTCAAAGGGTTCCCGTGGAGTACCACGGACAAATCGGGTGCGTAAAACCTTCCCGATTTGTAACCAATCCCCTTACCCGTTCTCTGTTTGTTTCTTTTAGCTTTTGTTTTTAGATTCATTAGGTTTTGTTCGTTCTTTTTACCTTTTCCATTTGGAATAAAATAAAAGCGCGGTGGCGACTCTGTGTACCTTGAGTTAAGTTAATCAATAGCTTACACTCACGATTTTACCGCTACATTACCATTGGCTCGATCTTTCTCCGTCCCATGAGGATTCCTTAACTAAACATGCTCTTCGGTGGTTCTTGATTATGCCGGATTCCATTAAGGAGGATATGAAGTGTTTTACTTGGTTTGTTGCGGTTTGGGGTATATGGAATTTGAGGAATAATATTATTTTTAAGGAAGCTACTTATACCGTCGAAGACGTTTTTCTTCATATAGTTATTACTGCTTGGAGGTGGTTGAATATAGGTCGTAGTATTTGTTCTCCATATGATTGGATGTGCCATCCTCTTGATTTTTTGTAGGAGGTAGGTTGGTTTTTTGTTTCATTTGGATTGTTACAATTCGATTTTTTTAAGTATTCTAGTTTACCCCATTTACTTTTCTCTTTTTATAGGCTTTTGTATTGGGACGGAGAACCATTTTTTTTCTTCTTTTAATCAATATTGCTTATAAAAAAAAATCACAATAATAAAAATAGAGAGAAGAAAACATAAATTGTAGGATATTAGTATATATTAATATCTTAACATATGATAAATTATAACTATAGATATTAATTTATTAACATACGATAAATTATAACTTTATAGATATTAATATATTAACATATGATAAATTATAACTTTATAGATATTGATATATTAACATATGATAAATTATTATAACATTATAATATATATGACTAAATTATTCTACTTAATGTTGTTATCTTATCAGCTTTCCAATTTCAATTGGATAAGCAAGTATAGCCTATAGTAAAGACCTTATTGTTCAATCTATCCACTCAACAACGAATAACAATTAGAATATTTAATGAAAACCACCAAAGGAATGTTCACACTATAAATCTTAACGTCTTTCCAACATTTCATGTTGAGCTTATTTTCCTCCTAGTTTCCTTAATAAAATCTGAACAACGGTCATTCAGATTTTCCATCTTGTTAAGAGAATTAGCCTCATCTTGAACATGGTTCTTATGTCCTTTACCAACGTTGGCCACAGTTCCAATTCTGTTACTAGTACTTTGAATGTAGTCACTAAAAAAATCATTAATATTTAATGATTTCTCACCTTGTTTCTCCGAGTTCACCAATCCAACCTTCAAAGGTTTCCTTTTATAATTCTCACCTATAGTCTTTTTCTTAGGATTTATATTACGTTCATCGCCCATGGACACTGTTGTGAACTGAGCCAAATTCTTGTCGATAACTGACTCGCCTTTTCTTCCGGATACTCCAACGTGTGGCGAAGCAATTTTTGAAGTATGTTCAGTTACCATTGAATAATCAAATGTGATAGGGATTATTCCTCCTCCACTTCCTCCTTCTATGTGAACTGTCTTCATTTGTTGTTGTGGCTTAGGTTCTTGATTATGCTGTTTCATTCGATAAACGGTTTTGAAAGCAAGATTGGGTGCAAGTACTTGACGGATTTTTCTACAAATTGACAAGTTGGAGGATGTTTTGCTGTTTTTCTCCATTGATGTTATATTTGGTTGTGTGATTTGCGAAAGGATGATGTTATATAGTGCAAATTATTTGAGTGTGAAAATGACATAGAGGATTTGAAAAAGGGAAAGTAAAAAGAACATTGCTTTGAATGGTGGAAATAATTGAATTTGAAGAAGCAACTGATTGAGTTAGATTCCAAGCAACGATTAATAACAATAATAATACGACTTTTTTTCTCCAAAATTTCTACGGACTGTGATGGCTGGATCAATTTCTACGAAACTAACAAGTCACGTTATTCACGTTAATAATTACTTAAACTTTGGTATCTCCAGCTTTTTGTTGCCATAATTAGCTGATTAGTACTTTCATAAAAATGAATAAATTACTAATTATGCTTTGTTTGGTAAAAACAACTTACTTATGGGTAGTCATATTCATTTTCTTCTTCCTTTTTAAAATCTTAATTTTTCTCTTCTCAATTTTTCTTTTAATTTCTGCTGTGCAATATCTTGTTTATCAAGATTGATTGAAATTCTCCCTAGGTTTTGAGGGGATTTCTAACATATGATAGCTAGAGCTCCAGTTTAAACGATTCAAGGACAAAAATCGTGATGGCGATGAATCATCCAAACAGGCATTTTCCGGCAAATCTTTCGATTTTTAAGAAAGATAATTATGAGAATTGGTGCTAGTAGATTAAAGTAGTTTTATGTTATCAAGAACTTTGGGATCTTGTGAAAGAATGAGTAACAACGCTTAAGGAAAATGCAACAGATCAAGAAAATGTTTCACACAAAGAATTGAAGAAGAAAAATTATAAAGTTCTCTTTTTAATCCATAAATGTGTTGATCCAAATAACTTTGAGAAAGTTAGTGATACATAATCAGCAAAGGAAGCATGAGAAATTCTGGAAAAATTGTTTGGAGGCGTGGAGAAGGTGAAAGAGGTGAGTTACCAACTCACAAGAGAACCTATGAATTTCTTCAGATGGAAGAAAGTGAAAGCATAACAGATTGCTTACAAGAGTTGTGAAACTTGTGAATCAAATCAAAGTATGTGGAGAAGCACTGACGACCAAAGCAATTCTCTTAAAGATTTTGAGATCGTTGGCTCCAAAGTTCGGCCATGTGGTAGTAGTCATAGAAGAGTCGAAAGATTTATCAACATTGACAAAGGAAGAGCTTCAAGGGATGCTTGAATCTAATGAACAAAGAATGGCTGAAAGAGTTGTAGGCAAGTCGAAGAGTGATGTGGCTTTGTAGGCTCAATCGGCAAGAAATAAGAAAGGTAAAGGAAAGTGTTTCGACAACAAAGGCATATGAGGCTACAACAATTCGAATGGTCGAAATCAGCAAGAAAGAGGTTGGTCGAATCAGAGAAAATCATGGAACCAAGGCAACCAAAGAGGTGATGTTGCAGGTAGAGGAAGAGGTGGTGGTCAAAATCCAGACAAGAGTCACATTTAGTGTTTCAATTGTCAGAAGTATGGCCACTATTTTAGTGATTTTCCTGAAAAGCAGAAGAATCAAGAAACTGATGCAAATCTGGCGAAATATGAAGAAGAAGAAATGTTGTTGATGGTTACAACTAGAAATGAAGAGAGATTCAGGGACCAATGGTACTTGGAATCAGGATTCTCATCGCACATGATTGGAAGGAAAGATTGGTTTGCCAACATGAAGCCCTCGATGAAGAACATAGTAAAATTTACAAATGACAATACTCTAGCAGCTGAAGGTATTGGTGATGTTCTGATTATGAGGAAAGATGGCAAAAGGTCTGTAATTTCTAGTGTGTTGTACATACTAGGCATGAAGAGAAATTTTCTCAGTATAAGGCAGTTGGTAAAAAAGAACTACAAGGTGTCGATCAAAGACAAGATAATAAAATTTCTCGACACAGATGGTAGGTTGATCTTGAAGGCTCTAATGTCTCATAATATGACCTTCAAGATTGAACTTAATGTGATAGAGCATAAGTGACTTGCAATGACAACCAGTAGAGATGAACGGATGTGGAGTTATAAATTTGGCTATCTCAATTTCAAAGACATCAAAGAATTGAAGAGAAGAAATATGGTTTCAATATTACCATAATTCAATATCCCAGGCGAAGTGTGTGAAGAATGTGTTCAGGCGAAACAACACAGAAATATCTTCAACAAGGATGCAGGAAGCAGGTCGAAGGAAATTCTTGAAGTCATATACTATGATGTATGTGGTCCTATCCAGGTGGATTCGATTGGAGATAACAAATACTTTGTCAATTTCATAGATGATTTCATTAGAAAATTTTGGACTTACTTGATCAAGAAGAAAAGTGAAGTGATCGAGGTATTTTCCAAGTTTAAATCTATGGTCGAAAGACAAAATGGTCGAAAGCTCATGATTTTGAGGACTGATGGTGGTAGAGAGAATGTTTCGAATGATTTTGATGCATTATGTCTGAAAGAAAGGATTATGTATGAGGTGGTGCCACCTACACTCCACAACAAAATGGAATTACAGAAAATAATAATTGAACCATCATGAACATGCTAAGAAGTATTTTGAAAGGTAAGCATCTACCCAAAGAATTATGGGGAGAATTTGTGTCGACTGCAAGATATATTTTGAACAGATGTCTGACGAAAAAGCTAGATGGAATTATGCCAAAAGAATGTTGGTCTGTTGTCAAGACTAGCTTGAGTCATCTGAAGGTATTTGGATCTATAACATGGTCATGTGCCAGATCAGTTAAGAAGAAAGCTTGATGATAAGTCGAGTCAAACGATTCTTATAGGATATCATTCGACTGAAGTTTAAAAGTTGTTTGACCCAGTGAACAAGTAAGTTGTGATCAACAAGGACGTGATCATATATGAACTTAAAGAATAGGTTTGGACTTAAAATGTCAAGAAAGATTTAGTTGGAATCTTATGTGAAGAACCAGCTAATGGAGTCGAAATATATGTTCTACAAGAAGAAGTTAGAAGTGAAGCATGCCCAAGCAGACGTCAATGAACAAGACATGTGCCTACAAGGTTGCAAGAATGTGTGATTACATCATATGATGTGATCAAGAAGGTAAGCTGGTACACTATGATTTCTATGCAGATGTCGAACTTGTCAATGCAGGTGAGGCATTGAAAGATTTGAAATGGATGAAAGCAATGAATGAGGAGATGAAGTCCATTAAAGTCAACAACACTTGGTCACTTGTCGAATTGCCTCATGGAAAGAAGAAAATTGATATGAAGAGGATACTAAGGTATCTGAAAGGAACTCTCAACTATGGAACATTTTTTCCTATAGTTGATGAAGGAAAAGAATGCAAGATAATGGGATACAATGACTTGAGTTGGTGTAGTGATGTTGAGGATCAAAAATCCATAGTTGGATATATTTTTATGTTAGATGGTGCACTAGTTGCTTAGAGTTTGAGAAAGAAGCCAGTAGTGGCATTGTCATCATGCGAAGCATGTTACATATCTGATTCTCTTTATGCATGTCAAGCAACATGGATGGTGAATTTGGTCGAAGAGATTATAGCAAAGAGTCATGGAGGAATTACCATGAAGATCAACAACATGTCAGCTATCAATCTGACGAGGAATCCAATAGCACATGGCAATAGCAAACACATCAAAATGAGATTCCATTATCTTCGAGAGCAGGTAGCAGAAGGGAATATGAATTTGGAACACTACAGAACTGAGAATCAGATTGCAGATATCATGATGAAGGGAGTGCGGGTCAAAGTGTTCAGAAGACTAAGATTTATGATGAATGTAAATAACTTATACATAATGAATTAAGTGGTGTGTTGAGTTGTAATTCCTCGTGTTGAAAGTAGTATATTGCTCGATACAAGGCGTGTCAATTTATGTTATCAAAGTGTGGAAGTAGATTATTACACACATATTTGATTTAGATCTAAAATAGATAGATTTGATTTAGATCTAAAATAGATAGATTTGATTTAGTTCCAAAATAGGTATATTGGACTTTTATAGTTTTTGGCTTTTTAGCTTGGGGTGCAAGCTAACCTAAATCTATAAATATGGAGTAACCCTTATTTTGTAGTTACAACAACACATTATAATTCACATATTTCTGCAGTTGCAAAGTGAATAAGAAAAGAGGAAAATCCCACAATTTTTGGGTAGTCATATTCATCTTCTTCTTCCTCTTTAAAACCCTAATATTTCTCTTCTCAATTTTTCTTTTAATTTCTACTGTGCAACAATCTTGTTCATCAAGATTGATTGAAATTCTCCCTAGGTTTTGGGGGATTTCTAACATCGTGCAACGATATAACCTTGCAACCAATGTTGGTAGATTCATTCGAGTGAAAAGTGTAGAACAAGAGGGATAATAAAAAGAATGATTCTTGTTCATCAAGATTTGGTTCAAAATTAATCAAGTTTTGGTGAAATAATTGAGAGGAATTTGGTTTAATTCTAATGCTTGGTATCTAGAGTACTGACTGAGCGTTTTGTGAGAAGCAAAATACGAATAATCTGAATGGACATTTTCTGGCCAATCTCCCAATTCTAAAAAGTCAAAATTATGAGAATTTCTATAAACAAATGAATATTGTTTACTGTTATCAAGATCATTGGAATCTTGTGAAGGAGGGTGTGGCACCACTTCCAAGAAATGCGACAAATGAAGAAAAAGTTGCACACAAAGAATTGAAGAAGAAAGATTATAAAGTTGTCTTTATATTCCATCAATGTGTTGATCCAAACAATCTCGAAAAAGTCACTGATGTAGAATTATTAAAAGAAGCATGGGAAATTCTGGAGAAATCGTTTGGAGGCGCAAAAATGATGAAAGTGGTAAGGTTACAAACTCACAAAAGAACATATGAATTACTTCATATGGAAGAAATTGAAAACATAACTTATTTTTTCACTAGGGTTACGAAGCTGGTGAATCAAATCAAGGTATGTAGAGTAGTGTTGACATTAATATCAATTGTTGTAAATATCTCGAGGTCACTGGCTCTAAAGTTCGACCATGTGGTAGTCTCCATAGAATAGTAGAAAGATTTTGAAACATTGACAAAGGAAGAACTTCAAGGGACACTTGAATCTTATGAACGAATAATAGATGAAAGAGATACAAGAAAATTGAAAGGTGGTATGGCTTTGTAGGTGCAATCATCAAGAGAAAATAAAGGCAAAGGGAAGTGGTTCGACAATAATGGCATAGGATGCCACAACCATTCAACTGGTCAAAATTAGCAAGAAGGAGGTTGGTCGAATCAGAAACGTTCCTATTTCCAAAGCAACCAAAGAGGTGGTACTGCAGGTTGAGGAAGTGGTGGTTGTCGAAAACCTAACAAAAGTCTCATTCAATGTTTTAATTGTCATAACTATGATCACTACTCCAGTGATTATCCTAAAAAAATAAAAGAACCAAGAAAATAATGCAAAGTTTGCAAAGCATGAAGAATAAGAGATGTTGTTGATGGTCACAACAAGAGATGAAGAAAGATTCCAATACCAATGGTACTTAGACTTAGGATGCTCATCACACATGACTGGTAGGAAAGTTTGATTTGTCAACATAAATCCCTCAATGAAGAACATGGTGAAATTTGAAAATGATAATACTCTAGGAGCTAAATATATTAGTGATGTTCTGATTATGAGGAAATATGGCAAGAGGTCAGTAATTTCCAATGTATTGTAGATACGGGGCATGAAGATTTATTTGCACAACATGGGGAAGATGGTCGAAAAGAGCTACAAAGTGTCGACTGAAGACAATATGATGAGAGTTCTCAACTCAGGACAAAGGTTAATTTTGAAGGCTCTCATGTCTCAAAATAGAACCTTTAGGATTGAACTTGATGTGATGGGTCACAAATGCCTAGCAACTGCATCTAGTATGAATAAATGGATATGGACTACAGACTTAACCATCTTAACTTTAAAGACATTATAGAACTGAAAATAAGAAATATGGTTTCATGGTTACCATAAATTGACATTCTAAATGAAGCATGTGAGGAAAGTGTGTAAACATAGCATCATAAGAACAACTTTAGCAAGGATGCAGGAAGCAAGTCGAATGAAATTATAAAAATCATATACTCTGATGTATGTGGTCATATCCAAGGGATTTTATTTGAGGTAACCGATACTTTTTCACATTCATAGATGATTTCAATTGAAAACTATGGAGCCAAGTTAGTCAGTTGTAAATTGACTTTCAAAGTTAAGGAAGGAATAAAAAGAGTGGCGTCGAAAAGATACAAGGCAAGGTTGGTTGCAAGGAGTTTCACTCAGAAAGAATGTCTCGACTTCAATGATATGTTCTCTCCTGTTGTGAAGCATATGTTCATTCGAATGTGAAGATTGTCTTCTTGTATGGTGATCTTGATGAAACAATCTTGATGAGGAAACCTGAAGGGTATGTTAAGTAGGGGAAAGAAGATTATGTGTGAAAACTGAAGAGATCTTTATATGGGCTAAAACAATCTCTTCGATAGTGGAATAGGAGATTCGACAAGTTCATGACACGCATCAGTTTCATCAGAAATCAGTTCAACCATTGTGTTTAATTCAGATTTCGACCTGGTAATTCATTTGTTATTTGTTGCTTTTATGTGGATGATATTCTAATAGCAAGCAACAATGTCGAAGATGTAATGAGGGTGAAGGTTGAACTAAATAAGGAGTTCGATGTGAAGGATCTGGGAACTGCATCCAGGATTATTGGGATTAACATCCAGAGAGATAGAAAACAGTTGAGATTATGCTTATCTCAAGAGGCATACATGAAGAAGATTCTCGATAAGTTTGGTATGACGAATTCAAAGCTTGTTGTGACTCTGACAAACCCTCAATTCAAGCTGAGTATAGATCAGTGTCCCAATACTAATGTCGAAAGAACTTATATGGATATCATTCCATATGCTAATATAGTAGGCTCTTTGATGTATGTTATGGTTTGTACTAGACCTGACATAGCATATGCAATAAGTCATGTAAGCAGGTACATGTCAAATCCTGGAAAGGCTCATTGGCAAGCATTTAATTGGATTCTAAGATACATAAACGGGTCTCTAAATAGAATCTTAATTTATGGTGGAATCTTGGGTGAAGATAGTAAAGCATAAATCAAAGGATATGTTGACTCTGATTATGCAGGTTGTATGGATTCT
Organism: Lathyrus aphaca; assembly: GCA_963966055.1. NCBI lineage: Eukaryota > Viridiplantae > Streptophyta > Magnoliopsida > Fabales > Fabaceae > Lathyrus > Lathyrus aphaca. The sequence goes on along the minus strand of OZ014525.1, from coordinate 96,398,159 downwards.
AGAAAATCTATTTTTGGACATGTTTCCACTATGTTTGGAACAACAATTAGTTGGAAAGCAACACTTCAGAAGGTTATTTCCTTATCAACCACTGAAGCGGAATATATCGCCCTAACTGAAGTTGTAAATGAAGCATTGTGGCTTGAAGGTTTTGCAAAGGAATTGAAACTTCAAGGTCGAGGTATCACTGTCAAATGTGATAGTCAAAGTGCAATACACTTGTCGAAGAACTCAGCCTATCATGAGCGAACCAAGCACATTGATGTGAGGCTACATTTCATCAGAGGGGTAATCGTGCATGGAGAAGTCCAAGTGTTGAAGGTTTCGAAAGATCATAATGCTGCTGATATGATCACGAAGACGTTGCCCAATTGCAATTTTTTCCACTGTATGTAATTGATAAAGCTGCATAAAGTTAGCTAGTTTGTTTCTTATTGGTATAGGGTGTGTTCCAAGGTGGAGATTTGTGGAATATTGGAACAAGTCCTTGTAAGAATAGCATGCCATCGAAGTCCGCTCACATGTTATTGTTTAATTGGGCCTTGTGTTATGGATCCAATTGTTTAAGTTAGCTTGTACCCTAAGTTAACTTGTAATGGGTAATTTTTAAAAAGCCAATTAGGTTAGTGTGTTAGTTTTCTTATAAATAGCATACTAGTCTCTCATATTTTTAATAAGGGAAAATAGAAATATAAAACCCTAATTCAAAAGTGAGAGAGGTTATTTGTTATTTTTGTATACTTGTAATCTTGTTTCAAGAGAAAGGAAAGAATAATAGTTTATAACCAATCCTTTTATCCGTGGTTACCTTAAACCCTAACCTTTGTGGGTTTCTTGATCACAAAGAAACCTATTATACTTTTTTTCTAAGGTATCTTATTCACAACTGGAATAATAGAGGAGAAGAAGAAAGTCAGTAAGAAGAAAGAAAAGAAAAGGAAAAGAGAAAGAGGAGAAGAGAATGAGAAAGAAGAATATATAACCCTAGAATGGGAGGAAAGCTTGGATCATTCACCATTCTTCATTTACATCTTCATTAAGGCGAGTTCTAGTTAGAAACTCTAAGTTGTAGACGTTAGGGTTGTTGGTGTTAAAAAAAGAAAGTTGAGGAATTGTGAGTAATTATGTTAAATCGATGTTCTAATGATTAAATATGGTAATATCGGTTAGAATAGTCGAGTAATATGTATATTGAACCTACAATACTTGTAGTTTTGTTCCATTGAGATCTTTGTGGCGTTGTGGGATTTTCGGGAGATTTTAGAAGTATTGAACGTAGTAGCAGGTCTGCTGGTTCGCGCACTTTCGTTGGGAGAAGCCTTCTTTGCTCGTGCCTCGCTGGGAGATTTGAGAGAAAAGGGAAATTTTGAGCTATTGGAATTGGCATTTGGTAATTTGCCTCTGCCTCGCCGAGCGAAATGTGCACTTCGTCGGGGGAAAGAGTGCTTCGTAGGGCAAACTTGGGATTTTCCCTTCTTTTCAAAATATTTTCTAAAACTAATATCTTTTAATTTGTGTGTCCGATCATGACATTATTGGTACCTTTAGAAAGCTATAATGTGGGATTAATTAATTGTTGGTGTGGGATTAGTTATGATAATGATGTGGGATTAATTAAATTGTGACAATTGAATGAAACTAATGCTTTATGTGGTGAGCTATTACGTGCATTTTACTTATGTAATTGTGTTATGCTTTATATATATATATATATATATATATATATATATATATATATATATATAGGTATGTTATCTAATTGGAATCATGAGAATACTTAATTAAAAAGAGTTAAGTATAGTGAGGAAAACTTAACATAAATCAATAGTAGGACTTAGTATTGTGACTAGGAATTTGATAGAGAATCTAGATGGAGATGCTTGTGCATACAATGCGTTATGTGCATCCTTGTCGATTAATGTTCTAGTGGAGAGTGGGACACTATATGGAACATGTGTGAACCTTTTTGGTGTTTTATTGTGTGAAAGAGAATGTGGCCTCACGGTTGTCGTATACAATCGGGTTATCTTTGTGTATACGTATGCGAATGGAGCCTACGGGTAAAAAGACTTGTGATGGTTAACAGGCCATGTAAAGTAACGATTCGTAAAGTGGATAATATGTCCCTTAAAATCTGAATCCATTTGACATTATGTTGTGTTATCATGTAATCAGAATTGTTTCCCTTGAGACATGCAGTTTCATGAGCTTAGAGCTCCTCTGGAATGTACGCATGATTAATTGGTGTCATAACCAAAGTTTTGAACCTAATATATATGTCTCATCAGAGGAAGTCCACTGACCTAAGGAATGTGTCAGACTGGTCTGGACAGTATCCCCATAATGAATCAGGATTCCTGAGTCCCTCAGAGGATTAAGGAAAAGGATCAATCATTGATACCTAAGATTTTCAATCTTTCAATAATTCTCAAAGGATCACGAAATATTAAATGAAGAAGGATCATTCAAAGATTATACAAAAATTTCAGTGATCTGGGCCCCGAGTCATCATTATCACTGATTAGGGTTTTAGTTAATTGATCCCTCCAGATGAAATTTTTCATGGGAAAATGAGCCAAGGCCTCCATATGTCATCAAGAAAGTTTGATATGACTTTGAAAAGCCACCTACAAGTTCAAGAGATATAAAGATCAAGGATTTTAAAGTTAGGGTTTCATAGTGCCCCAAATTAGGGTTTTGACAAATCGGGGAACCCAAAGTTGAAATTCTCCACTAGAGATGAGCCAATACCATATGGAATGGCTTAAATAGCTCATATGCATTATGGAAGTCCATTCATAAGTTCAAAATACTGCATAGGATGTCCAGTAAAAAATCAGAAAACCAGGGGTATCCAGTGTAATTTCCATTTGGACCAAAAAGTCAAAGTTTGACTTTTTAACCCAAAAATGATCCTTATGACCTATATTACAAGAATATATGGTACATTGATGAATTTGATCACAAAACATTAGAATTTTGAAGATAACTTGCAAAAGGAGCAATTTTTGAAACTTAGAAAAATTTCTAAGCTATAAGAAAAAGTGTAAAAGTACCCTACTTCCAAGTAGACATGGCAACGGGGCGGGTCGGGGACGGTTTTTATCTCCCCCAAACCCAAACCCATATTTCCAGACAGCCCCCGTTCCCCGCCCCAAACCCAAACGGGGATGGGGAATTAAAACCCAAACCCGTCCAAAATGGGTTTGGGTTGGGTTCGGGTATCCCCGCCCCGCCACTATCTATGTAGTAAATTTATTTTTTTAAAAGAAATATTTAATTTTTCCAAAATAAAATTACATTACAAATAATAAAATAAAACAATCTCAAAAAATTGCATACATTTCAAATATTTTAGATAATTAATAAAAATCAAAATATCAAAATATTGACCACATATTCAATATTACAAATTAACAAAACTAAATAATAATGTACATAATAAAATAAACGGGGCGGGTTCGGGGGTGGGTACTAGTGTCCCCATTACCTGACCCGTCCCCATATTTTTTAATCGGGGAAAACCCAAACCCAAACCCAAACAGAGTCAAAGCGGGTTTTCCCCGTCAACTTCGGGGCGGGTTTGGGTGGATACCCGCGGGTATGGGTTTTGTTGCCATGTCTACTTCCAAGCATCATAACTTGTGATCCAAGCATCTGATTTTTGTGAACCAAAGCTCAAATGAAAGATCTTGCCACAAAATAAATATTATTCAATAACACAAAACTTCAATTCATCATGTATTTCAAGTTGAGGGTTGATCAAAATCAAGAAAAATTAGAAATTTCAAGACTTAGACAAAATTTGCCTAAGTACAAAATCAATCAAAACATCAAAACTTGGAGGCTTTTTTTCACATAGTTCGAAGTTGATTCAAATCCTTGTGAAAACACCAATGTCATCACAAATTTTACCAACAATTCAAAGAACCAATTGGTATGAAAAGATCTTGCTTGAATGTGAATTAAGCTGCAGTTGGCTACTCTATGAAAGCATCTCATCATGCCTTGTGTAAGAGATATTTTCATAAGAATTGATCATCGAAGCCAAAACTTATCACTTCAAGACTTGGAGGCTAAGCAATCTCAACATATTTGCCAATAAATAGAGACCTCATTTGATCATAAAAATCACTCCAAAGCCTCTGAATTCTAAGATTTCTCTTCTTCACTCTCAAAGACTCAAAACTTGACATTTTGAGCAAATACTATCGGGATTTTAGTTTTGGCTACTATCAACTCAATCTAATTTCCCAAACACGTCACACATGATGTATTTGAGGTCTTCAAACACTTGAACAAACTCCAACCCAAAATCACCCTTCAAAACCTCAAAGAAACCTTGTTTATGAAACTTGAAAGCCACAACTTGATCTAACCAATTGCGATCAAGTTCAAGTGTTCAAACACACTCCATATCATCCAAGGAAGTTGTTCAGATCATCACAAGTCTTCTATAACAACTCTAGATCAAAATCACCTCAGTTGGTGCAGCTCCAAGTGCAGGTAAGCCTCAAACTTGGCCATCTCTCAATTCATACATATTTCCCTGCACTATCGTATTTCCATATGTGTGTAATCATATATCAAAGGTTTCCCCCTAATCAATTTCACAAAATCATCATCATGTAGAATTTCATGAGGCTTAGGCCAAATTAGGTTTATTCAGTGTTCATCACTAATTTTTCATTCTACACTTAAAATAAATGAAATTAATTGTCACCATCATGTTTGTGGGTTAAAATCACACAAGTTTGGTCTTTATTTCATTCAATTCCATTGCATATTCAATGAGATAACTTAGATTTTGCAAAAATCAGATTTTTGGGCAACATGAAGAACACATGCGTGTTCTTCATGTGTTCTTGGCGCCTTTTTTCAAATTTTCAAATATTTGAATTTTCAAGTTTTATTTAATTGATTCCAAAATTACTTTCTCTCTGATTCTTTGGAGTTTTAGAATGATTTTTTTCATTTATTCTCAAAACCGTTTAATTATTTTATTCTATAAAAAAAACACAAAAATATATATATTTTTAATATATTTTATATTTTTGTAAAGAATTTATTTTTAATTGTTTTTAAATATTTTAAAAATCTTTCTCTTAATTTTTCAAACATATGAATCTCAAGTCATTCTATGGATAAAATATCAATTTTAAACATTGATCCAAGAATTTCTCTTGTTTTTTACTTATGTTTGAAGTTTATCAAATGTTTTAATCATTTTATTCAAAAAAAATGTTTAAAATATCAAAATTAGGATTTTGATTTTTATCATCCTCAAATTGATTTTTTTTCCACACTTTTCGGCCTCTATTATAGTGTAAGACCCATCCCTTTTTGAAAAATGAACCATTAGGGTTCATCTGATCCATTTTAAGAACTTGGCGCGATCGCCTTTTTCACCACATTGAATATCTTTCTGTGAATTCTTTACACATAACATTCTTTTGATCAAAATGAATTGTGAAAATGTGTCATGTGGAATCTTTTATGTTTATGACCCATTTTTCTGTTTTAAACTTTCTTCGGTCTCTTTTAAAACTCCACCAGGATTCTGTATAAGTCCTGATATCCCTCTAACCGTTTTCTTAAACAGTTTCTCAATCTCATAAACAGAGATTCATGGGCCACTTGTTTACAAGTGTCATCTCTTTTTATTTTTTTCATCTTTATGACTAAAGATCTAATACACCAGCTACTAGACTGAGCTTCACTCCGGTGAACTGCTTTCTAGGCAGTAGGAAGCTTTTCAGCACCCAAGTCCTACCATGTGTATGAAATCATCAAGATAATAAAATTCAAAACAACTTCCATAGGCATCCTTATGTATAACCCCTATTATTGGCTTTTGAGCCATCTCTTCTCCGTTTAACTTCTCGTTGTTTTCTTAAACTGTTTACTTGTTAGATTAGGGTTTATGTTTAAATTTATCTTTCTTTATCTCATAATAAAGCTAAGATAATAAAAAATTTCTTAATCATCAAAGAGGATACAATATAAAATATATCTCTAATCTCTCTCCCTCGGGATTTTGGACCTCAGCTTCCCATTGTAACTCCCAACATCATTCTTAAAAAAAACCATTTAAGAATACTCAAACCATAGCAAAAGGCATACTAAAATATGTTCAACACATTCACTGACATATTTATTTTTCTGCATGCATTTCATCTGTATATATTTGCATTTGCTAGAATCTCTAATTAGTTAGGTTATCTTCATCCAAACAGATACACCATTCAAACCCAAACTTAGGACTTTTTTTTCTTTACAACTTATTAGGGGTTTACAGAGATAAGAAGTTTCCCGGTGAAGTGCTTCTTTGTAAACCATCCCCAACCTCCTTTTGGGCTTTGTTCAAGGATCCATGGGCCTCTTAAAGGTAACCTAGCCTCCGACTGGGCTTAATTCAAGGACCCTTAAAGGCTTTCTAAAAGTATAGGAACAAATCATTTATAATCAAACACATACAATAGTCTCCTTCTGGGCTTTGTACAATTGAACCTCCCCGGACAAAGGAATGTCTGATGACTTTAAACATTTTATAAAACAACAGACAAAATACTCTTCATACAGAGTCAGTCTCCCATCAAAAAGTCAGCCTACCATCTTGGGCTTCATATAAGACACAAACAATCAAGAGTCAGTCTCTCTCCAAATATGCTTCACACCTGGACTTCCAAATCAGGACACGGATAAAAATTTCCTCATAGAGTCAATTTTATTTGTTTAGATTCAACCTTGGTCTTCAATAAAGGCACATACAAATCAATCTTTCCTCTTTAGAGATGACAAATTCTGTCTACCGAGTCTCTTTTAGCTTCAACCTTGGGCTTCAATCAAGGCACCCAAAAGTCAAACACTTTACAGTTAATTCAAGTACAGTTAATCTGTAATTGTTGAAGCTTCTCTGACAATGAGGCATGTGACTCTCTCATGGTTCACATGTTCCCTAGCATGGCCGCTTGGTTTGCTTGCACAACATTGAAGTTGTTCATCATTTGTTGATGGTGTGCTGCTTGCAAGCGCTCCATCTGTAATGCCATGTTTTCTTGGGATTCTCGCATCACTTGCATATTAATATTCGTTTGAGCTTATGATGCCTGCATGTCTTGCATGTATCCCATTATTTTGTGTTTTTGTTGGTACATGGCGTAAAATACGTTATCACGCTCATTATCATGATATCTTCTACTGTGTAATTCCTGAAGCAACTCTTCATATTGTCCGCTTCCGGAGGAATTACCTGCAAAAGTGTTAGAAATATTTGGTGTAATATGTGCAGGTGTAGCCTAATCATTTGAAGCACAAGGAGGAGGTGAGTTACAGAGGATAAATATGTGTTCTCTCTGATCATACTCATCATCAGTGTCACCACCAGCAGTGACATTCAAAGGAATATTTGTGGGCACCGAATCATCTCCAGGATTGTCATCTATGTTATAGAACCAATTATCCCCGTTTTGCAATTCAGTGCGGTTTGGGCATAGTAAAATAATATTTGGAACAACATTATTATTAATCATTAAATTAAATCTCCATTTGAGTCTCATTTTTACAAGGCGCATATTTCTAGTTGCGGTGAGATCAAGGGATCAAGGTGGGAAAGGCTATAGTGCAGCGAGCTCAGCATCGAGCCCTATGGCACGAGATATGGAGGTTATTAATCCTAAAAAAGAAATGGGCCCTCTCATGGCGGTGCCAACCGCGTGCATGTGGGCCAACATAAATGGGGTCGAGTTAACTCGCTCAGGTGCGAATATAGCATACAAATAAAAAAAACTCCTTAGCATTAACTTTGTTAGAATTTTCCCGATCGAAAATAGTGCATGCCAATAATTGGTGAAAGTAACGTATGACCGAGTTATAAAACAAGGACCCGAGTTTACCCTCAAAACTATCATTAGTTTGTCTTGTTAATCCCCCAAACAGACTAATACGCTGTCATCAATCAGCTTCTTATGGTGTACGGAGACCCCTAAATAATGAGGAAGGGCACCCCAGGGACCGATCTCAAACTTCCATAACAATCCTAACTCGGTCCACAACATCAAGAACTTAAGGATCAATTGTTCTGAATCAGTCAAACGGTCCAAATAAGATTGATACAATTCAAAGGCCCAACCTAATATCTTACCTAAATATTAAAATAAAATAAGTAATAAATAAGTTTAATGTATTTATTTAATATAGTCATCTTTTCAAATTTTTATTTGTATATTAATATGTATTTAACTTTAAACAAAGTTTTTTAAAAATGTAAGTTTCTATCTTTTTGTTAGGAACTTAGAAGTACAAATCAATATATATTAATTATTTTGTTATAAGGAAATCACTATTATAAATTTACACCAATGAAACCCAAATTATTCTTCTACCCTTCATATCATAATACAAATAAATAAAAAAGACTCAAACCATGTCCCAATAGTGAGACCTTATTTTCATGTCACAAGTACTCTCAACAATGAAGATCAGAAGCAGAAACACATACATAGTCATCACCAAACTTTGCTACCAATTCAACAATTCTCATGGCTTCTTCCAGAAACTATTATTTCGAATGCTTGACGTAGCTCTCATTTTCTTTTTAGCAATCTGAATAAAATCATCAAACTGCTCCCTTTGATCATTTTCCTTATAACTGTTATCACCAACATTAACCTCCTGATCAGGTGCTGCTGGTGCAGTTTTGTAACTCATCTCCCTATCAATGTTGGACTTGGACATTGTGACGGTTCGGATTTTATTCTTAGCACGTCGAATGAAACTGTTGAATTTTTCATCATTATCAAGTGGTGTTTCTATCTTCTGTTTACCTGTATATTCAGCATCCCTTAATGTTGTAGTGTTTTTGATTCTATGACCTTGCTCTGTTGGAAAAGCTATCTTGTTTTCTTTTGGAACATACTCTTCAGTTGAAGAAATCTTTGTTGTCTCACCATGTGCTTCTGAGTTTGATGAGTTTTTATTACCCATGGATGGTTTTGTAAGATAAAGAGCTTAAATTCTTATAATGGTTCACAAATAGGTGTAAGATAAGTGCAATTTGAAAGAGGTGCAATAGCTTTGTTTTATAGTGTCTGTTTTGTTTGTTAGAGGGGTATAAATGGAAAGATGGAAAATTATGAACTACTAGATAAGAAGAAAAAAAACTGTGTTTTCAAAAGAAGAGGTAGATGGTATCAGATTCCATAAAGACTTGTAGAATTATATAAATTTCATTTTACAACTTGCAATTTTTTATTTTGATGAGTATTTTATTATTATGAATATAGGTGGAGTATGATAGATGGCTTGCGATTGCTCTATCTCAGAGTTCCAATTCATCATCTTCATCTATGGGTTCTACTATGTTGATGTGGGTTTGTCCCTTAGATTTTTTATAACAAAATATTCATTTAAACTTAGTGTTCTTCTACATTTTAATTTTTTTTTTTTATTATAAAAAAGACTATTTATCTCCAAATACTTTAATTTTGGCATATTTTACCGAACATAACACTTACTTTAGTTTTGTGGCATATTTTACCGAACATAACACTTACTTTTATTTACTATTGTATTGACAAATTTTATTCACTTTTACAAAGTATTACAGAAGAACATCATTTTTTACTTTCAAACTTTATCTTTCATTTAAAAAACTATAATTTTCCACTAAATCAAACATGAAAACAATATTTCTTCTATAAATGATATTCGATATCATCATTTCTTCCATTAACAATTTCGAAATTCCATCATCCCTTCTTTAACTTGAAAGAAGCAAAGAAAGTGACAAATCTAGTTTATGAATTTTCAATGAAACACAAAGTAAGAAAACTCCTTCGCGATTCAAACAAAAAATCATTTCTCTTTCTTCTTCATCATATTTCTATTAGAAATTGTAATTTGATATTCTGTCGAAAGCTCACACTCGATTATGTCAAAGTAGCTAGTCGAGGTGTTTTAAGGTGTAGGAGTCAATTGTATTAGACTATAAGTGAAATACAACATATAGTTGTTATGTAAAAATCCAAATTGTAGTTTTGTACTTTACATTGTGTATGTTTTGGGCATGTGTCGATTTGTATAGTTTTGGGTCTGAGTTTTAGTTGCCTATATAAAGATATTGTATAATGTAAATCAAAACAGGACTTCACTTAATACAAATCCTATTTTTTTTTTACAATTCAATTTCTCTCTTTTGTCTCTTCTTTTTCTTCTTTCGTCTTTCTTGAAAATCTTTTGTTACAACAAATTGGTATCAAGGAGTCTGAGTTGTGATTCAGAGATAATTTGTAATAGTAAATAGAACAACAAAATCAATGCAATTTCCAGCAAATCTACAAGTTTTCAAATGAGAGAACTACAAACGGTGGGTTGTACAGATGAAGGTCATCCTCAAATTTCAAGATGTGTCTAAAATCAATGACAATGGAATACCTGCATTGGAAGAGAATGTGAATGTCAGCAAGTTGCACACAAGGAATGAAGAAAGAAAAATTGAATACCTTTGTTATTTATTCAACAGTGTGTAGATCCTAACATGTTCGAGAAGATAATTGAAGAAGAAATGAAAAATTGCCTTTTAAATTCGAGATGAAAAACTAAAAAAGGGTGAAGTTACGTTGCAGACGTTGAGAAAGCAATTTGAGATGACTTAGATGAAGAAAGATGAATCATTCTCGGAATACCTTTCACGTGTGGTATTCTTAACAAAACAGTTAAAGACGTGTGGTGAAATAATTGATGATTTACAGAAGATTGAGAATGTGTTGAGATCTCTAAATGTGAATTTTGATTACATTGTACTGTCAATTGAAAAGTCCAATAACCTAGCTCAGATGAAGTTGAAAGAACTCCAAGCTTCATTAGAGGCTCATGAGATGAGGCTAAAGCAGGGGAACTTAGAAAGGGAGAAGGTGGATGAATATGCACTACAAGCAATATTCATCAAGAAATCTCAATTAGAGAAGGCGAAACAGGGAAATAATCTGGCTAATGATGATAAGTCAAACAAGATTTTAAAGAATCACTTTGTCAAGAAAGGTATGGACAACAAGTATTATGGGAAGAAAGTTCACTTGAAGGAGGTGCAATGTTACAACTATCAAGGATTTGGCCAATATGCTCAAGACTTTCAAAGAAAGAATGAAGCATGAGAGAAAGATAATAATAAATTGTAGTATGCACATGCTGAAGATAGTAATTATGATGATTTGCTACTATTGGCAACACTAAGTCGAACATTGAGAAAACTAATATGTGGTACCTGGATTCAGGATGCAATAACCACATCATTGGTAATAAAAACTAGTTCACCAAGCTAGATGAATCATTTGACAAAATGATAAATTTTGCAGATGGCAGACGCATCACATCAGATGGAAAATGAGATATCTCTATTGTTAGAAAGGATGGCCAAAAGCTAGCATCATTGATGTGTTGTATGTACCTTCAAATACAAGTAACTTGATAAGCATAGGTCAATTGCTTACAAAAGGGTACAACATGAAGATAGAAAAGAATCATATAAATTTGTATCATAATGTTGGAAGGTTGATTCTGAAGGAACCATTGACATACAATAGGACCTTCAAAATAGATATCAACCCAGTTGATCACAAGTGTCTTGCTTTGACTGTAGAAGAAGACAAGAATTGGCTATGGCATTACAGGTATGGACATCTAACTTCAGAAGTTTAGGTATGCTCAACCAGAAGAAGATGGTGTATGGCTTACCTCGGGTGAAAGAATAAAGTCAAGTGTATGACGAATGTTGTAAAGAGAAACATGTTAGGAAAGCATTCAAGCATGACCTGCCAATGAGGTCAAAGAAAAGGTTATAGTTGGTTCACTCTGATGTGGGTTGACCATTTGAAGTGAGATCGAACAGAGGTAACTACTACTTCCTAAAATTCATAGATGAATTTGCTAGATATATATATAGATTTACCTTATTGAAAGGAAGAGTGGGGTATTCATACAATTCAAAAAATTTAAATTGCATTTCGAAAGATAAAGTGGATACAAGTTGAAGAAACTGAGAACTGATGGTGGGTGTGAATACACCTCTCAAGAATTTGCTAGATTTTGCAACGAGGAAGGTATATAACATGAAGTCATTACACTTTATACAATTCAACATAATGGCATAGTTGATAGGAAGAATCAAAGTAGATTGAACCTGACTAGAAGCATGTTGGAAGCTAAAAATATGCCAAAAAGATTTTGGGGTGAAGCAACTTTAACATTAGAATACATTCTAAACATATGTCCGACCAAGAAGATAGCCAAGAAGACTCCTTATGAGAGTTGGACAATTGTGAAGTCAAACATTAGTCATCTTAGAATGTTTGGATCAATGTGCTTCAGACATATACCTAAAAAATTAAGGAAGAAACTAGATGATCGAATAAATCTATGGTGATCATAGGTTATCATTCGATTGGTGAATACAAGTTGTATTCACCGAGAGATGATAAACGTATTATCATTCTAGATGTTATATTAGATGAAAATAAAGGGTGGGATTATAGTCATTGGTAAGTTAGACAAGAATTAGAAATAATCACAACTATGTTTGAAGAATACCAACAAATTGAAGTCATGACTAAATGAAATGATGAGCCACCTAAGAAAAATGTTAGGAGATTGACTAAAGCAAGAAATGAGTCGACAAGGCAAGATAGATATGAGAGATTTCCATATCAAGAAGTCAATGTAGATGGTGACTTAATAAAAGAAGTGATGATGATGGATAAAGCGGATCAATATATTTGGATTAAGCCATGAATGATTCTAGTTGGTTAGCAACCATGAAAGAAGAACTCAGGGTAATCTAGAAGAACAAGACATGTAAGCTTACATCACATGGAATCTCTCCGAAGGAGTATTGAAGAGAAGCATGATGAAGTCTCTCTAGTAAATGGCATCTCAACAAGAGAAGTTTGCAAATATCTATAATTCAGACAATGGTATTCTCCAACCGTTATGACATTTAATTTTCATTCACCCTATGTCACTCTCCGAAGAAGTCTCGAAGAGAAGTATGATGAAAACTACTTTTCATCAAATGGTTATCTCCCCAATGGATGCCGGCGGGAAGTTTGATGAAGACCCTCACAGACTGTGTCTCTTTAAGAAGAACCTGTACGCTCGGACCTTGTTAAGAAAAGACCTTGATAAGAAGAAACTAATACCAGTTCAATGGCTAAAACCAGGATCAAGGGGTTATTTTTCCCTTTTCTAAGTAGGATTACTTATTAAAAAAAGATGAGTAAACATATTCTAGCCTTGGAAATTTATTACCATTCAAGTTATCAAGATCATGATTCCCAGCGGAGTTGTTATCTCACTAAACCAATTTCTTTGTTTCCCTATCAGAATTGCAATCCCGTTCCTGATCATCTTTTTCGCCAGCGGGGAGTCCTTTAATTTCCAACAAGTCAATTTATTGCCAGTCTCATGTGGTGTCTGTAACACCCAATTTAAAATAATTGAGTCGTTGTGTGTGTTTTTTGTGTATTGAGTTGTTCAGGGGCATTTGGGCCCGGGTGAACGAAAGGTAGTGTCTTTAGTTGAATAATGGGAATTAAAGACCTTAGTTTAATAATAATAATAGTAATAATAATAATAATAATATAGTGATAAATAATAGTATGGAACATAAATAATAATAGTATTATGGTTATTATTATTATTATTGTGAATATTATTATTAACATTACTAGGATTATTTAAATTATTAATTATTAAAATTAGTTATGGGAGATAATTAAGGATAGTAAAAACCTTTAATCTGAGGTTAGTGAGGTTTATTGAGATAACTGTTGTTTTCACGTAAAAAAAGAGAGATCTAGAGAAGGAAGAATAAGGATGTTAGGGCAAGCTTTCATCATCAATTTTCGTAGGAATTTAGACCCAAATTCGAGGTAAGGGGGAGAATGAGTTCAATATTGGTGATTATAACATGGGAGGATAGTGAGGGTTCCTTCCCCTCGTAGGATTTTTTCTGTATATTTTCTGTCTACGGATCTGAATCTGTTGTTGATGCATTTTGTTGTGAAATTCGTTTGGATCTAATTGTTAATACCATGAACTGTGTGAATAAATTTCTGTTGTTGTTGCCACATTGAACTGTGTTGCAGATCTGGAATTGTTGTAGGTTGTGAGTGACGAATTGGATCTGATAAGAAATAGTCTTACTACTACTAATAAAAGAATGTAGAAAGTTGAAATTATAGTTCCTAAAACCAACATAGAAATGAATTTAGGACATATCTGGGCTATAGAATTGATATCACAGTGGAAGGATTCAGACTGGTGTGAAAAATTAGAATTTTGATGAAGGGTCAGCTGTTACGCATAAGGGAGGAATCAGTATGCGTAAGGGGACTGGGCCAGGGGTGATATGCATAAAATAAGAGCAAACAACCATGTCTGGCGCGGCCTTCTGCCCATACGTGTAACGGTATGCGTATGAGGCTATGCCTTACGCGTATGAAGAAAGGGTATGCGTATAGAAGTTTGAGGAGGGACCAGTGAAAGGAACAAGCCTCTGGTCATACGCGTAACAACCAAGGCATTACGCGTATGAACCTGGGAAATACACATATGGGGTGGGCCTTACGTGTATGGACATCGTTCGGTACATAATTTCATATTTTTGCGATTTCTTTCCCGATTTTGCATCTGATGCAATTTCTTTTGGACTGCGAGACCAGTAAAACGTAAATGAGAGTGTATAACCTAGTAATGGTAGGAAAATTAATAAAAACATAATTTAGGTGGATTAATTAGAATATTAGTTAATTAAGTCCATGTGAGGTGTGTTTATGGATTTTGTGCATTGTGTGAACTGTCTTAGACATGTGTGGTAATTCCAGCGGGATTATGGTGAGTGAAAGACTCATGTGTGATCAAGGAGGATCGTGTGGTTGTATAATTAAGTTTATACTTGTGATTGTACATATTTTGTGTCATGCATTTCATGATGTGTCAGGTGGAGACAGCTAGGTGGGAATCCATGATGGATGTCTAGTCTTTTCTGAACTCTGATGTGGATTTGTGATTGAGATAAGTCATTGCTCAGAGGAGTGTATGTGGCTTATCCAGATTCCGAAGGGAATCAGGTTCATTTGAATGAATCATTGGGTTGTGATGGTACCACATGCATTGTGTCATGTCATTGAGTCACAGTTCATAGATAAATATTTATTGAATTGTAATTGGAAAATTACGAGTATGTCATGATTGTGTGAAGTTATGTGGTTGGTGTGTTACTACTCCTTAACATGGATTTTTCACTGTTAATTATTGAATGTAGTTCTCACCACTTTTCTATTATCGTGTTTATGCTCCTTTGTGAGTACATATAATCAAATACCTAAGTAGTGCTTGGAGGTCGTGTTGCTTTATCAAGTCACAAGAGTCGCTATAATACGTAACACATGATTTAGGATTTTTACTATGTTTTATTTCTATTTGAATTTGTTATGTATCTTGATTTGTTAGACTTATGTTGGACCACAAATTTATGTGGATATTTTTTTGTTAAGGCCTTAGTGTCGTGGAGTTTAATTAAATTCATTATTTCCGCTGTTTAGTTCAATTTTTAGAAAAGTAATAGATGAAGAATTTAAGACTTCATAGTTTTTTTATATGAGAAGTGGCATCCTACTTTTATATAAACTCTGATTATTTCCACAATATTTTTGTGTATTTTTATAATTGGAAGTGGGGTGTTACAATTGGTATCAGAGCAGGTCGGTCTGTCCGACCATGTGTCTTAATAAAGTCTGTCTATAGAGTGGACATAGTTATATGTTCTTTTAACCTGTATTTCGATTATGAACAGTATGGTTAGAAGAGATATGGTTCTTGCTGCTGCATTATGCAATGTTGTGCAAGCGATGCAAAGTATTAACCAAAATACAGAAGATGTCGAGTTCTGTAATTTGGGAAGATTCTAGAGGAACAAACCACCAACATTTGAAGGTACCCTTGATCCAGATGCCATCTAGAAATGGATAAAGGCTATTGAGAAGATTTTCGGGATCATGGGGTGCAATGAGGCACAAAAGGTTCAATTTGGAACTCATATGTTGGTTGGTGAAGTTGAAGACTGATGGGATAACAGTCGTCATAGGTTGGAAACTGCAGGTACTGCTATTACTTGGACATTATTTCAGGAAGAGTTTTTTGGAGAGGTATTTTTCATAAGATGTTTGTGGTAAGAAGGAGATTGAGTTCCTAGAATTAAAATAGGGAAGTATGGCTGTTGTTGAATATGTTGCTCGATTTAAGGAATTGGTGAAGTTTGAGAAGGGTTGTGTCCCAAGATTAAATTGGGGGTTAGTTATCAAAAGATAAGAAATTATCCCGAGCTGATGAATAAATGTAGAATTGATGATGAAGACAACAGGGCTCAGATTGCTCATTACAAGTCTCTGAGTAACCAGAAGGGTAAATAGAGACATGTAGGCACACCTTACAGTGCTCCAGCTGATAAAGGGAAACAAAAAGCTATCATGGGCAAGAATCCAAGTGGGGGAGGGATTTCTCCCAATCCTATCAAGTGCTTCAGATGTGGTGGTGTGGGGCACTGTGCCAGTGAATGTCAGAATGAGGTGAAGAAATGCTTCAAGTGTGGATGACTAGGTCACGTTGTGGTAGACTGTAGCGTTAATACACCTACCTATTACAAATATGGAGAACAGGGTTATATCAGCACACATTTCCAGAAGTCAAAGAAGTCTCAAGCAAGTGGTGGAAAGGTGTTTGCGTTAGTAGGAGCCAAACCTACTAATGAGGATCATTTGGTCAGAGGTACTAGTTTATCCATGGCATTCCTTTTATTTCTATTATTGACATGGGTGCAACCCACTCATTCATTTATGTTGACTGTGTGGATAGATTAGGACTTATGTCGTATACTTTGAATCGGGGGATGATGATGGATACTCCATCTATCGGTTCCATGACCACTTCGTTGGTGTTTTTGAAATTTCCGTTGACCATATTTGGTAGAGATTTTGGAGTGGACTTGATTTGTTTGTCACTCATTAATTTAGACATTATTTTGGGAATGAATTTGTTAGAGTACAACCGGTGTATATTAATTGCTTTAGGAAGACGATGTTGTTTCTTACTCCAGTGGAGGAGGAATTGGTTAATTCCTTATCTACCAAGGAATTGAGAACCTTGTTGGAAGAGGAGGCAAAGGTGTTTGCTTCACTATTTGTGGAAGGTAAGACATTAGTTAACTATTTGCGACTGGTGAAAGAGTTTCCTGAAGTATTTCCAGATGACATTATCAAATTGCCTCCAAAGCGAGAAGTTGAATTTGTTATTGATCTTTTTCCTAGTACTAGACCTATATCCATCATGTTGTATAGGATGTCTGCAGCAGAGTTGGCAGAGCTGAAATCTCAGATTGGGGAGTTACTTGATAAGAAGTTTATTAGACCTAGTATGCCATTGTGGGGAGATCCAGTGTTATTAGTTAAGAAGAAGGATAGTAGTATTCGTATATGTATTTATTAACGACAACTGAATAAAGTGACCATTAAAAATAAATATCCACTTCCAAGGATTAACGACTTAATGGATCAGCTTGTGGGAGCTCGTGTTTTCAGTAAAATTTATTTGAGATCGGGTTATCATCAGGTTCGGGTGAAGGACGATGATATTCATAAAATAGATTTTAGAACTCGTTACGGACATTATGAATATGCAGTGATGTCGTTTGGAGTGTCTAATGCACCGGGTGTGTTCATGGAGTACATGAATTGTATCTTTCATGAGTATCTATATCAGTTTGTGGTGGTATTTATAAATGATATTTTGATCTATTCCAAATCAGAAGAGGATCATACATAACATCTTAGGATTTCCTTGTGGGTATTGAAAGATAATTAGTTGTTTGTGAAACTTTCAAAGTGTGAATTTTGGTTTCAACCTGTGAGATTTTTGGATCATGTTATTTCTGGTGATGGTATCACGGTGGATTCATCGAAAGTGAGTGTTGTGCTTCAGTGGGAACCTCCGAACACAATAACAAAGATTAGGAGTTTCTTGGGCTTAAAAAGTTATTATAGAAGATTCATCGAGGGATTTTCTAATTTGGTGTTAGCATTAACTTAGTTGATGAGAAAGGGTCAAGCGTTTGTTTGGGATGTGTCGTGTGAAGAAAGTTTCAGAGAGCTGAAGAAGAAATTGACTACAACACCAGTGTTAGTAATACCAAATCCAAATGAGCCTTTTGTTGTGTATTGTGATGCGTCTAAGATAGGATTAGGCGGAGTAGTGATGCAAGATGGAAAAGTTGTGGCTTATGCTTCACGGTAATTGAGGGTGCATGAAAGGAATTATCCTACTCATTACCTTGAATTAGCTGCAGTTGTTTTTGTGTTAAAAATCTGGAGGCATTATTTGTATGCATCGAGGTTTGAAGTATTCAGTGATCACAAGAGTTTGAAATACTTATTTGACCAAAAGGAATTGAATATGAGACAGAGAAGATGGTTGGAATTCTTGAAGGGTTATGAATTTAGCTTGAGTTACCATTCGGGCAAAACTAATGTTGTAGTTGATGCCTTGAGTCGGAAGACAATTCATATGTCGGCGTTAATGATGAGGGAAATGGAACTAATTTAACAGTTCATATACTTGAGTATGGTTTGTGAAGTAACACCAGAGAGTGTTAGGTTGGGTATGCTTAAAGTAAATAATGACTTCCTTGATATGATAAGAGAAAATCAGAAGCTAGATGTGAAACTGGTGGATTTGATGTCGATATGGGGAAATGATCCTAAGAGTGATTTTAAAGTGGATAATTCTAGTGTGTTGAGATTTCGGAGCAAAATTTGTGTGTCAGATAAAATGGAGTTAAGGAAAATGATCTTAAAGGAGAGTCACTAAAGTAGTTTGTGTTGGTGTAAGCCCTAGAGGCCAATACTTTTTGGTACTTGTATCGGATTATTCGTTTAATAATAAAAGGCATTTCTTTATTATGTTTGTCTTTCAGAATAATAAAGTCCCTAGAATAGTTAGTCTGTTTAATGAAATGTTAAGTGTGACTTAATCATGAGATCCCATTAAACATAAAGACATTATTCTTAAAATATCCGTAGTCAAGCTTTATTGCAAAGTGGGATAACATTAAAGCATTGAGACTATTATGAAGATAGACTGATGATCACATCTCATGGATCATGGATAAAGAGTTATCAAGTCTTGACATAGGTATAAATATTAGGAGTAATATTTATACCGGATTGACCCGCTATGAGAATACTACATAGTATGTTATGCAAAGTGTCATAAGTTATTCTCATGGTGATAATGGTGTATTGCCAATCCTGCATAACAGGAGAAATGTCTAAGGGCCCAATATTGAACTGGACAAGGATGACACAGTGTATGCCTTGTGTTCAATATAGACATAGGGGCAAAAGGGTAATTGTACAAACATATATTATCACGAAAAAGGTTTTGTCAGATCACATGACATTTTCGTGACTTGGGTAGCAGTGATGTGTTGCTAGATACCGCTCACTGTTTATTATGTTAAATATATAATTTAATATAATTACCAACGTTACGAAATCCTACAGGGTCACACACATAAGGACAGTTTGATGAGAGATAGAGAAATCAAAGGAACACCGTAAGGTACGGTGCACTTAAGTGAAAAATAGAAATTCGGATAATATAATAATAATTATTGTTATTTTATAATGGTTATAAAATAATAATAAAATAAATATATTTATTATAATAATAGTTATTATAATAATATATAATATTATTATGGATCATGTGAATTGGGCTTTTAGCCCGCAGCCCACAAGAGAGTCTATAAAAGGAACCCTTGTGATGAAGCTTTTACTTGATGCAATTTCGTTTTTGATTCTCACTCAAATAATTCCGTTCGTAAGCAGCTAGCACTGTGACCGGAAGCTGTTCGTGTGGACTGAGTAGAGGCGTTGCACTTCATCAACGCTTGTGATCGCTGCATCAAAGATCTGAATCGCCACAAAGAGGTAACGATTCTATCACTGACCATGCTCATTCGTAAGGATCACTAAAGGAAAATTTTTGTTTTCCGCTGCGTTTAGATCGCAATTTTCCTTCAGTGGTATCAGAGCCACTTACGAAACCATGGATCTGATAGCTGTTAAATTTCCGTTTTTTTTTCTGTATTTGATTCGATTAAAACACAGAACGAATTTAACAATAAACGATTAATTAAATTTGGCATCTGTTGTGTACGATTTGGATGATTGATGTTGATTATGCTTCAGAAACCGACATTAGTATGGTGAAGTTGTGCGATACATTGATCATCCATAGGTTACACAATTAGATCGATCACTTTTATATAAGATATAAGAAATTCTGATGCAAAGATGGTATATGGGATATACTGTTTTGATTTCATCCATTCAATCACATAAGGATTGTAATTCTTTTGAAAGATCATCATTTTCATTCGCTTCGGAATCCGACGTTAGTATGGTGAAGCAATGACATGTTGATCTATCATATTGAGTTATCAATCGAGTTGTGTTTGACGGCATGAAATTGTTGCATTAGGATTAATGGCAGTACAAGTGTTGTATTGCCGCAGACTTTTCCGGTTGGGGTTGTAAATGCACAAAAGTTGTGCAGGAAACGACGTGAAATACAATGAAGTGTTCATAAAATTTTTCGCCGGGGCGCTGCCCCCTTGACCGGGCAGCGGAACCCCCGGCTAAGTCTGCAAAGTGTGATCAATCAACCGAAATTTAATTTAGTTTATTTAATTATCGGAATTTTAAACTAATAATAAAAGTGTGTTTATTATTATTTATTTGTGGTGATCAGTTATGGCCTTAGTTTATCCTTTATTATTGTTTTGGGATTTTTAAATACGGCCTGCGAGTCGTGCCTCTCTCTCAATCTCTTTATGTAACTTCTTTTCTCATCTCACTCCCTCGTATGTAAAACGAGTTTTCTTATATGTAATGTAATATTATGTTATGAAAAAAAAAAAAGTATTCAATATTAAAGGAGGATAACCTTGGAGATCATGCTTGGAGAAGCTTAGATCGTTATTAGGTTAGCTTAGGTTCTCTCATTGGCTTGAGAGAACAATTGCGTTAGGGGCCATAATTGTATCTTTTTATATGTATGTTGATGCATGTAATTGAATGTTGATGCATGTGAGAGACGTTTTGCATGTTAAGCCGGTGAGATCAAACTAATAACAAATTCCCTCAAAATTAAATATTAAGTTTATGCTTTCCAATTTTTAGCACTCATCAAGACTAGTATCGAGCATTGTAGGTTTCGCCTACGCGAGGTGCATGTTCTATATTAGTAAGGTGTGATGGGATAATTGTAATATCCAATTGCTAAAACAATGGGTCAAACTTAACTAAACAAATTATAATAAGATTATACATGTTTAGAAGCAAGAATTGGGAATGATTCATGTGATGGATCAGAATAAGGAGTTATTCACCCAATTGAAAATATTCGAGAGTTGTATGAGATACAATTGGAAGGAGTTCCTACCTAAATAACTTAGTTTTGTGTAATCAGCCTAACGCTGACTTAAAACAAAGTGAAACATGGATCTCGACCCACTAGAAAGTCTTCCAACGGGATTTTCCGAATCAAATGATGAGGGTCATTTGTTTTGAATAAAATAGTGGGAGCATATTTGATTAAAGGCCTAATTAAATATGTTGTTTTAATGATACTTATATTTTCATATTTCTCTTGTAGATTACCATGACAACAAACACATCGAACAATATTTTGCGATCCATCCTAGATAAGGAAAAATTGTCTGGGACAAATTTCCTGGATTGGCACCGTAATCTGAGGATTGTCCTCAAGCACGATAAGAAGCTGTATGTCTTGGAGACACCAGTTCCTGAGGAGGAACCTCCTAGTTCTGCACCAAAGGCAGAAAGAGATGCTTATAAGAAGCATTTCGATGATGCCAATGAAACCGCTTGCCTCATGCTTGCTACCATGAACTCTGAGTTGCAAAAGCAACACGAGAACATGTTTGCGTTCGATATGATCGGACATCTGAAAATGCTTTATCAAGAGCAAGCAAGAAATGAGAGGTTTCAGGTTTCAAAGTCCCTTTTTAACAGCAAGTTAGCTGAGGGAGCCCCTGTAAGTCCCCATGTACTCAAGATGATTGGGTATGTGGAGAACCTTGACAGATTAGGGTTTCCCCTTGGAAAAGAACTTGCGATTGATCTGATCTTGCAATCGTTGCCAGAGAGCTTCAGTCAGTTTGTCCTGAATTTCAATATGAATGACTTGGACAAAAGTCTTCCAGAACTGCTAGGCATGTTGAGAACTGCTGAGCAGAATATGAAGACAAAAGGGAAATCTATTCTGATGGTCAGTAATGGAAAGAAACAGAACAAGAGGCCCATCAAACAGGGTGGTAGAGGGAAAGGCAAGGAAGTTGCCAAACCCAAACCCACTCCTCCTGTTTTGAAGCCTAGTGGAGGAATAGCAAAGGAGGGCACTTGCTTCCATTGCGGTAAGACCGGACATTGGAAGAGAAATTGCCCAAAGTACCTGGAAGATAAGAAAAATGGAGTAGAGACTTCAAATTCAGGTATTTTTGTTATTGAAATTAATTTATCTACTTCTGCATCATGGGTATTAGATACTGGATGCGGTTCTCACATTTGTACTAATGTGCAGGGGCTAAAAAGGAGTAGAGATTTGGCAAAAGGTGAAGTTGACCTACGAGTTGGCAATGGAGCAAAGGTTGCTGCTTTAGCTGTAGGAACTTATGTTTTAACTTTACCTAGTGGTTTAATAATTCAGTTAGAGAACTGTTATTATGTACCTGCAATTAGCAGGAATATTATTTCCGTTTCTTGTTTGGACAAGTTTGGTTTTTCATTCATAATAAAGAACAATTGTTGCTCCATTTATTTGAATGATATATTCTATGCTACTGCAAAAATGAATAATGGACTATATGTCCTTGATCTTGAAATGCCAATTTATAACATTAATACTAAAAGGTTGAAACCTAATGAGTTGAATCCAACTTACCTTTGGCACTGTCGATTAGGCCACATAAATGAGAAACGCATTTCCAAACTCCATAAAGATGGACTCTTGGACTCTTTTGATTATGAATCATATGACACATGCAGATCTTGTTTAATTGGAAAGATGACAAAGTCCCCATTCACAGGAAAAGGTGAAAGGGCTAATGATCTTTTGGCACTCATACATACTGATGTATGTGGACCACTGAACATACCAGCCAGAGGAGGTTTTCAGTACTTCATCACTTTCACTGATGACTTCAGTAGATACGGATATGTGTATTTAATGAAACACAAATCTGAGTCCTTTGAAAAGTTCAAGGAATTCAAGAATGAAGTACAAAACCAACTAGGGAAGAATATTAAAGTTCTTCGATCAGATCGAGGCGGTGAATATTTAAGCCTAGAATTTGATGACCATCTAAAAGAGTATGGGATTCTATCCCAACTTACTCCTCCTGGAACACCACAATGGAATGGTGTATCTGAGAGAAGAAATCGAACCTTGTTAGACATGGTCCGATCCATGATGAGTCACGCCGATCTTCCAAACTCCTTTTGGGGACATGCATTATTAACAGCAGCTTACACACTTAACCGTGTTCCATCCAAAAAGGTTGATAAGACACCATATGAGATATGGAGTGGTAAGAAACCACATATGTCTTACATGAAGATTTGGGGTTGCGAAGTTTACGTCAAACGACAAATTTCAACCAAGCTTGAGCCCAAATCTGACAAATGCTTATTTGTGGGGTATCCTAAAGAAACAAGAGGATATTACTTCTACAATCCTTCTGAGGGCAAAGTGTTTGTCGCTCGAACTGGAGTCTTTCTGGAAAGGGATTTTATTTCCAAAGGAAACAGTGGGAGGAAAATAGAGCTTGAAGAAATTCAAGAATCACAAAACATTGAAACACCTATGGAGGAACTAGAGCAGGAAACACAAGTAGTTGTGGAAGAGCAACCTGCTCAAGTAGAACAAGACCAGCGTAGGTCAAGCAGGACACGTCACCAACCTGAGAGATATGGATATCTCATAAGTGATCAGGGTGATGTATTACTCATGGATCAAGATGAGCCTGTGACCTACAAAGAGGCCATAACTGGTCCTGAGTCTGAGAAGTGGCTAGAAGCCATGAAATCTGAAATGGATTCCATGTACACAAACCAGGTTTGGACCTTGGTAGAACCTCCTATAGGAGTTAACCCTATAGGATGCAAGTGGGTCTTCAAGAAGAAGACTGACATGGATGGTAAGGTACATACCTATAAAGCAAGACTGGTTGCAAAAGGCTATAAACAAATTCATGGGGTTGACTATGATGAAACCTTTTCACCAGTTGCAATGCTTAAATCTGTTCGGATTTTACTTGCCATCGCTGCATATCATGATTATGAAATATGGCAGATGGATGTCAAAACTGCTTTCCTTAATGGGAATCTTCTTGAGGATGTGTACATGACACAACCTGAAGGATTTGACATACCGCAAGATGCCCAAAAGATATGCAAGTTACAGCGATCAATCTATGGATTGAAGCAAGCTTCCAGAAGCTGGAATCTTCGTTTTGATGAAACCGTAAAACAATATGGATTCATCAAAAATGAAGATGAACCTTGTGTCTACAAGAAGGTTAGTGGGAGCATGATCGTGTTTCTGGTATTATATGTAGATGACATATTACTCATTGGAAACGATGTCCCTACCTTGCAACAAGTGAAGACTTGGTTAGGGAATTGTTTTTCTATGAAAGACCTAGGTGAAGCAGCCTATATATTAGGAATTAGGATCTATAGAGATAGATCACAAAAACTGCTTGGCCTAAGTCAGAGTACATACATAGATAAAGTGTTGAGACGCTTTAATATGCATGATTCCAAGAAAGGATTCATACCTATGCAACATGGTCTGTGTTTATCAAAAACACAATCCCCTTCAACTAAGGAAGAAAGGGATCGCATGAATAAGATTCCATATGCATCTGCAATAGGATCTATCATGTATGCCATGTTATGTACTCGACCAGATGTCTCGTATGCATTAAGTGCAACGAGTAGGTACCAATCTGATCCCGGTGATGCTCACTGGGTAGCTGTCAAGAATATCCTTAAGTACTTGAGAAGGACTAAGGATTCATTCTTGATATATGGAGGTCAGGAAGAGCTTGATGTAATTGGTTACACTGATGCTAGCTTCCAGACAGATAAGGATGATTTTAGATCACAATCTGGTTATGTGTTCTGTCTCAATGGTGGCGCTGTGAGCTGGAAAAGTTCAAAGCAGGAAACAGTTGCTGATTCTACAACTGAGGCCGAGTATATTGCTGCCTCAAATGCAGCAAAGGAAGCTGTTTGGATCAAGAAGTTCATTAGTGAACTTGGCATAGTCCCTAGCATTGTGGATCCCATTGGTTTATATTGTGATAACAATGGTGCTATCGCACAAGCTAAGGAGCCTAGATCTCACCAACGATCCAAACACATACTTAGGCGTTATCACCTCATTCGAGAGATAATCGATCGGGGAGATGTGAAGATATGCAGAGTACCTACACTTGACAATATCGCTGACCCATTAACAAAGCCTCTTGCGCAACAGAAGCATGATGGTCATACTAGATCTATGGGTATTAAGGGTATGCCTAATTGGCTCTAGTGCTAGTGGGAGATTGTTGGTGTAAGCCCTAGAGGCCAATACTTTTTGGTACTTGTATCGGATTATTCGTTTAATAATAAAAGGCATTTCTTTATTATGTTTGTCTTTCAGAATAATAAAGTCCCTAGAATAGTTAGTCTGTTTAATGAAATGTTAAGTGTGACTTAATCATGAGATCCCATTAAACATAAAGACATTATTCTTAAAATATCCGTAGTCAAGTTTTATTGCAAAGTGGGATAACATTAAAGCATTGAGACTATTATGAAGATAGACTGATGATCACATCTCATGGATCATGGATAAAGAGTTATCAAGTCTTGACATAGGTATAAATATTAGGAGTAATATTTATACCGGATTGACCCGCTATGAGAATACTACATAGTATGTTATGCAAAGTGTCATAAGTTATTCTCATGGTGATAATGGTGTATTACCACCCTTCGACCTGAAACCACTATGGACCCTAGATGTAGAGTCGGGTGCTTTATTGCTGATCAAACATTATCCGTAACTGGATGATCATAAAGACAGTTGATGGGCACTCCACGAAGCATGCTGAGGGACATGAGTGTCCTAGATGGAATTTGCCAATCCTGCATAACAGGAGAAATGTCTAAGGGCCCAATATTGAACTGGACAAGGATGACACAGTGTATGCCTTGTGTTCAATATAGACATAGGGGCAAAAGGGTAATTGTACAAACATATATTATCACGAAAAAGGTTTTGTCAGATCACATGACATTTTCGTGACTTGGGTAGCAGTGATGTGTTGCTAGATACCGCTCACTGTTTATTATGTTAAATATATAATTTAATATAATTACCAACGTTACGAAATCCTACAGGGTCACACACATAAGGACAGTTTGATGAGAGATAGAGAAATCAAAGGAACACCGTAAGGTACGGTGCACTTAAGTGAAAAATAGAAATTCGGATAATATAATAATAATTATTGTTATTTTATAATGGTTATAAAATAATAATAAAATAAATATATTTATTATAATAATAGTTATTATAATAATATATAATATTATTATGGATCATGTGAATTGGGCTTTTAGCCCGCAGCCCACAAGAGAGTCTATAAAAGGAACCCTTGTGATGAAGCTTTTACTTGATGCAATTTCGTTTTTGATTCTCACTCAAATAATTCCGTTCGTAAGCAGCTAGCACTGTGACCGGAAGCTGTTCGTGTGGACTGAGTAGAGGCGTTGCACTTCATCAACGCTTGTGATCGCTGCATCAAAGATCTGAATCGCCACAAAGAGGTAACGATTCTATCACTGACCATGCTCATTCGTAAGGATCACTAAAGGAAATTTTTTTGTTTTCCGCTGCGTTTAGATCGCTATTTTCCTTCAGTTTGAGTATTCATCAGGGAACTACAAAAATGTATCAAGACCTTAAGAAATTATTTTGGTGGTCTGGTATGAAAAGTGACATAGCTTAGTTTGTTTATGTCTGTTTGACATGTCAGAAGTCAAAAGTGGAGCATAAGAAACCTCCGGGGTTGATGCAACCTTCAAAGATTCTAGAATGGAAGGGGGATAGTATCACCATGGATTTTGTTATTGGGTTGCTGAATACGGCGAGAGGCTTTGATGCTATTTGGGTAGTGGTGGATCGACTTACGAATTCCGCACATTTTATATGAATTAACATCATTTTTCTATTGTCGAGGTTGGAAGAAATTCATATCAGAGTAATGGCGAAGTTGCACGGAGTTTCGTCGAGTATAGTGTCAGATAGAGATCTAATTTTTAGTTCATTGGAAGAGATTGTAGGAAGCTTTGGGGTCTAGATTCATATTGAGCTCTGTTTATCATCCGCAAATAGATGGCCAGTCAAAGAGGACTATTCAGTCATTGGAGGATTTGTTGAGAGAGTGTATTTTAGAAAAATGTGGTTTGTGGGATACTCATTTGCCACTAATTGAGTTCACGTATAATTACCGCTTCCATTCTAGTATCAGAATGGCACCTTTCGAAGCATTGTATGTCAGGAGGTGTAGAACACCTGTATGTTGGTATGATTCGGGTGAAATGTTGTACTTGGACCCGAAATAGTGAAGAAAACTACATAAACAAATATGATGATGAGAGAAGATGAAAAAATCTCAGAGCATGCAGAAAAGTTATCATGACAATCAGAGTAAAAACTTGGAATTCAGCAAAGGTGACCATGTGCTCTTGAGATTCAATCCTGTGACAGGTTTTGGACGTGCCTTGAAATCAAAGAAACTGGACCCTAAGTTTATTGGACTGTATCATGTTTCGTAGAGAGTTGGGGTTGTTGCATATAGGGTGGCATTGCCACCTGAGCTTTCAAATTTACATGATGTATTTCACGTGTCGCAACTCCAGAAGTACATCTCTGACCCGTCTCATATTATTCAGAAGGATGAGGTAGAGATTCAAGACAACCTTATTATGGTGGCGATGCCGATAAGGATCGAAGATCGCAAGATGAAACAACTGATAGGCAAGGAAATTCCTTTGGTAAAGTAGCTTGGGAAGGATCTGTTGAGGGGAAATGTGACCTGGGAGTTGGAAAGTAAGATGCGGGAATCATATCCTGAATTGTTTCCATCAAGAACATTTCGATGACGACAATATTTTAAGGTGGGGAGAGTTGTACCACCCCATTTAAAATAATTGAGTCGTTATATGTGTGTTTTTGGGTGTATTGGGTTGTTTAGGGGCATTTGGGCTCGGTGAGTGAAGGGTAGTGTCTTTAGTTTAATAATGGGAATTAAAGACCTTAGTTTAATAATAATAATAATAATAATAATATAATGATAAGTAATAATATGGGACATAAATAATAATAGTAATATAGTTATTATTATTATTATTGTGAATATTATTATTAAAATTATTAGGATTATTTAAATTATTAATTATTAAAAATAGTTATGAAAGATAATTAACGATAGTAAAAACCCTTATCTAAGGTTAGTGAGATTTAGTGAGATAATTGTTGTTTTCACGTAAAAAGAGAGAGCCAGAGAAGGAAGAACAAGTGTGCTAGAGCAAGGTTCCATCATCAATTTTCGCAGGAATTCATACCCAAATTTGAGGTAAGGGGGAAGAATGAGTTCAATATAGGTGATTATAACATGAGAGGGTAGTGAGGGTTCCTTCCCCTCGTAGGATTTTGTCTGTATATTCTCTGTCTGCGGATCTGAATCTGTTGTTGATGCATTTTGTTGCGAAATTTGTGTGGATTTAATTGTTAATAGCATGAACTGTGTGAATAAATTTTTGTTGTTGTTACCACACTGAACTGTGTTGCAGATCTGGAATTGTCGCAGGTTGTGAGTGACGAATTAGATCTGATAAGAAATAGTATTACTAGTAATAATAAAAGAATGTATAAAGTTGAAATTATAGGTCCTAAAACCAACGTAGAAATTAATTTAGGACAGATTTGGGCTATAGAATTGATATCATAGTGGAAGGATTCAGACTAGTGTGAAAAATTAGAATTTTGATGAAGGGTCTGCTATTACGCGTAAAGGAGGATTCATAACATGTAAGTGGACTGGGTCAGGGGTGATACACGTAAAATACGAGAAAAAGTCCATGTTGTGCATGACCTTTAGCCTATACGCGTATCAGTACGCGTATGAGGCCAGACCTTATGCGTATGAAGAGAGGATACGCGTATGGAAGTTTCAGGAGGGACCGGTGAGAGGAACAAGCCTCTGGTCATACGCGTAACAACCAAGGCCTTACACGTACAGGGTGAGCCTTATGTGTATGGACATCCTTAGGTGCATAATTTCATATTTTTGCGATTTCTTTCCCAGTTTCGCATCTGATGTAATTTATGTTAGACTATGAGACCAGTGAGACGTAAGTGAGCATGTATAACCTAGTAATGGTAGGAAAATTAATAAAAACGGAATTTATGTGGGTTTATTAGACAATTATTTAATTAAGGCCATGTGAGGTGTGTTTATGGATTTTGTGCATTCTGTGTACTGTGTTAGACAAGTGTGTTAATTCCAACGGGGATTACGTGAATGAAAGACTCACGTGTGATTAAGGAGGATCATGTAGTTGTATAATTAAATTTATACACGTGATTGTACATATTTTGTGTCATGCATTTCATGATGTGTCAGGTGGAAACTTCTAGGTGGGAATCCTTGATGGATGCCTAGTCTTGTCCGGACTCCGATGTGGAGTTGTGATGGAGATAAGACATAGCTAAGATGAGTATATGTGGCTTATCTGGATTCCGACGGGAATTGAGTTCAATTGAATGAACTGTTGGATTGTGATGGTACCACATGCATTACGTCAAGTCGTTGAGTCATATTCCATAGATACATGTTTATTGAATTTTAATTGGAAAATTACGATTCTGTCATGATTGTGTGGCGTTATGTGGTTGGTGTTTTACTACTCCTTAACATGTATTTTTCACCGTTAATTATTGAATGTGGTTCTCACCCCTTTATATTGTTATGTTTGTTCTCCTTGGGGAGTACAGATAATCAGGTACCTGAGTAGTGCTTGGATTTCGTGTTGCTTGATCGAGTCATATGAGTCGCTCTGATACGTAACGCGAGATTTGGGATTTTTATTATGTTTTGTTTCTATTTGAATTTGTTACATATCTTCATTTGTTAGACTTATGTTGGACCACAGATTTATGTGGATGTTTTTTTATTAAGGCCTTAGTTACGTGGGGTTTAATTAAATTCATTGTTTCCGCTGTTTAGTTCATTTTTGAGAAAAGTAATAGATGAAGCATTTAAGACTTCATAGTGTTTTACATGAGAAATGACATCCTACTTTTAAATAAACTCTGATTATTTTGCAATATTTGTGTATTTTTATAATGGGAAGTGGGGTGTTACAATTTCATCCCCACGAGTCTTATATCTAGCATTTGTGGCATCTTAGGATTAAAAATTTGTTTTTTGGTTGTATATAAGTATCTCATGTTTGGTCAAGACCAAGATGTCAATCTTCACCACTATGGATAGGAAAACCTTAAATAAGGGCATCTATTATACCCTAATTTATGACCCAAATATCCCACACTACTTAAATCTCATTATCATTATATGCATACACTTTTTCTACATAACTAACCCATTAGAGAAAACCAAAGTTTGTTTCTTGTCTTTTGCTTACAATGAATTAGGGTTTTGAGCCTCATAGAGGATTCATGCAAATGATTAATCAAACACTGGCATGATTTTAAACCTCTCAAGAATATAAATTATTCATAAAGCTTAAGGGGTCTCCCTCAACAAGGATCAAGCACAAGTTCACTTAATTGCAAACCTCTAAAGTCCCAAGATCATATGAGGCACCAAATTAGGGTTTTGGTTTATCAAGGTCTCCAAAGAGAGATTTTCATCTGGGAATGAGCTAATACATGAATATATGATTAAAGAAGCTTAAAATAATCTCAAGAGTCTATTCATAAGTTTAAAATAGCCTCAAGGGACCCATCCCTAAAAAAAATCAGAAGTTAGGGTTTCTCTGCATAAACTTCATCTGAGACCCAAAGTCAAAATTTTACTATTTGGGAAAAATTGATCCTCATGAGTTATTATTCTAGAAAATATGGTTCATTGTTGCATTTGGAAAATATTTAATCAAGAAATCAAGGTAACTTGTAAGAGGGGCAAAGTTGAAGTAATTAAAATTTTCACTAAGTTATGGAAAAAATGTTCAAGTACCTTACTTCCCAAGGCCATAACTTGCAAACCAAGCAACCAAGTTTTTCTTTATACAAAGCCTAAATGATTGTTCTCATTCCATACAACAAGATTGTTGGGCAGAACTAACCCCAAAAAATGGTTGGAATTTAAGTTATGGATTGATCAAAATCAAGACAAAGGCTAAAAACATTTCCAACACTTAGTGAAATTCTGCCAAGTCTTTTCAACATGAAACACCAATCTTTATGGGCATTTTTCATTGTGATCTAAGTACAATCAATGCAATTCATAAACATCAATGTTATATAATATCATATCAGCTTTCCAAGAAGTGCAAGATCATCCATTAATTCAACTTGAGCAAGAAGTTATGAACCTTACAAAAATGATATGATCAAGCTGATTTTCAAGACAACAATGGTGCATTACTTGTACCACACGATTTTTTACAACAAGTTTATCACATTATAAACCTTGTCATTCTCCTCTATCAGTGGGAATCTTGTTGAGTCATATATTATTTTCAACTTTGGACCAATGAGTCAAGAATCTAGCTTAGCATGTGGAGAATCATCATTGCAAAAAGCCTTAAATTTCAAATTTGGCATTTGGCATTTATGTGATACATTTAGGTGGCATGAATAAAGTAAAACAAGTTCAGATTAGTTCCAAAAGAAGGGTCTTCAAACCTACAAAATTGGTTTGAGTCAAGATTCTAGATATGCTAGAGAAGACTTTGGTACCTTGGCATTTAAGGAAAGGCTACCTAGCTATGTCCATTGGATAATAGAGTGATCCCTTATCCAACACCATTCCTCAAAAAGAAAAAATTGTTCTCCTATAAATAAAAGGCATTTCTGATCATTTCAAACACACCAAAACAATATCACAACTTATTTTCTTATTTCTCACCCTTGTTCCAAATTTCAAAGTTACAAGAGAGTGAGAATTCAAATTTCTCAAACCAAAGCGATTCCACCCAAACCAATCATCTATACACCTCACATATATCATATAGAATTCATCTAAATCATTCAAACACTTTTGTAACACCAGTATCAAAATCCTCCATGTCCAATTGATCACATATGCAGTTGGAGTTGAGCTATTCATTCCAGAGGGATCTAGTCTATTCTAGGCACATCAACATATTCCTTTAGGCATAAGGAAGCTATCCAGGTCATCACATTGCATATGGAACACCTCTACCATAGAATTTGATTTCTTCTTGCAGAGGTAAGCCTGAACTTCTTTAACTTCATATTGCATGCATCATAAATGTCATTTCAAGTTACCAACATGTTTTTGAGTGTTCATAGGTCCTTTACCCTCAATCAATTGTTAATTATCATTCATATTTTGGATTTCATGTTATCTTTTGCAAAGTTAGGGTTCTTCATTGTTTCTGCTTGTTAACTCATCACACACTTAAAATAAATGAAATTAAATATCACCACCATGGTCCTTATTGAAAAACACGCAAGATACATGTTTACACATTTTAATTTCATCACGAATTGAGAAGGTTAGAGGTGTTTTTGCAAGTTGCTAGCTGGCTCGAGGAAGAAGATGGCCATGGCGCGCCTTTTTCAGAGTTCAAAAACAAAACTCGATATTTTTATTAATATTTTCACATAAGTTCATGGTTGTATCACCACCCTCGTGGTTTGTGCCTGCATATTAAGTGTGTTTGTGTGTGTAAGGGCCCGACTTTGACCCCCCCCCCTTTTGGCAGATGACTTATTTTTCGGTTATTTTCACATTTTTTCTCATATTTTCTATATTATTTTCAAATAATTATTTTCACATTCAAATTTAATTTTTTTAATGCTTTTTTTGTACACGTGACACTCACACATTAAATAATTTGAATCCACAAAAAAATTTCACAAAATAATATTTATTTGATATATTTTTATTAAGTTGAAAAATGTTATTTTTAAGTGTTTTTAATACTTTTAAAAATAGTTTCTTCTTGATTTTTTCTAAACCTATTGAATCATAAATATTTGTGTGAATAATATACCTTGTCTAAAGTCTTGGTCAATGTTCATTATATACTTACTTGACTTTTAAAACCACTTGTAATTGATTTTTCTTTGAAAATATATTTTAAAGTTTGAAATTAGGGTTTTCTTTGATAAAATCGATTCAAAATCCATGGGTCTCTAATAGAGTGTAAGACCCAACTCATTTGCTTTTCAAATATTAAAATCCATGGGCCTCTATAAGAGTGTAATAACCAACCCTGTTAATTTTCAATTCAAATAATCTTGGGCCTCTCCCTAAGTATAAGCCCCAATATTCTCAATCTTTCTAATTTCAATCTATTGAATCACCAACTATCTTATACAACACTTGGGCCTCTGATATAGTGTAAGTCTCATCCCTCTTTCTCTTCAATCATATTTTCAAAACTTTAATCTCTTTCAAAACTTCAATCTTTCAAATTCAATTCATCAACATTCTTTGGGCCTCCCTGAGTGTAAGCCCCATCTCTTTTCAAATTTGTTTTAATCAATAATCTTCATTCTTCTTTGGGTCTCTGATAGAGTGTAAGTCCCACCATTGGTTTTTAAATCCTAAATATCCATGGACCTCTATTCATAGTGTAATACCCAACACCTTCTCTCTCCTACCCTTAAAACTTTCTTCAATTTCTCACATATAATCACACAATCAATTCACTCAACACTTGGGCCTCCATCAGAGAGTAAGATCCACCACCTTTTCAATTATTGTCTATATACTTGTCTATACTTATTCATATTAAGTTCCTCTTGGCATTTACAATATAGCAATCCTTAGTTTAGGCATAGGTCAAACAATAGGATCCTTTCAACTACAACTTAGTTAAAACAACAAGTTCCCTCTTATACAAAGGAATTTCTCTCCAGCTAAGTTAGCCTCCTCCTGGGCTTTATACAAGCATCTTAGCCTCCTCTTGGGCTTTATACAAGCATCTTAGCCTCCTCTTGGGCTTTATACAAGCTTCTTAGCCTCCTCTTGGGCTTCATACAAGGAGATTTGGAAAATTTCATCCCCAACCTCCTCTTGAGCTTCATACAAGGATCCTCAGGCTTCTTAAAGGCATAAGTCAAGTCTTAGACAAATAAAATCAATTCCTAAAGAAATTAGAATCAAATCACAATCATTCAAGTATTTTAACTCTCTTCTAATCCTCAACAAGAGTCATTCTCCTCTTAAATCTCCTCAGCAGTCAGCCTACTCTTAGGCTTCATATAAAGAAATTACCCAATCATTCAACCTTAATCTTGAGCTTTGTACAAGACACATAAAATTTCCCAATTGAGTCAGTTTTTAACTTTTTCAACTTCAACCTTGGGCTTTGATCAAGGCACTAAATTCAATCTTTCCTCACAGATGAGACACTGTGTCATCTCTGTAGGAGGATATCTCTTCTATACACCAGAATTTAAGTCAAACGTTCAAATAAAACTTTTTCCAGAAAGGAAGATGTGGCATTGCTTGGATATTTAACATCCAAGTTTTGAGATTTTTCTCTTTACTCAAGAAATATGTGGCATTGCTATGCATATTTAACATCCAAGTTTAAAGCTTCTTCCTTCATGATATTGTATTATTTCCATAAAGGAAGATATGACATTGCTAGATATTTAACATCCAAGTTCAAAGCTTCTTCCCTTATGATTTTACTCTTCAATGTTTGTGATGAATAGGTGAGATATCTCCCTTTCAGATGACAATTATCAAAATCTCAGTCAAACTTTTAGCTTCAATCTTGGGCTTTAAACAAGACAAAAATACTCTTTTAGCTTCAATCTTGGGCTTTGAACAAGACACTCAAATTTCCTCCCATAGATTTAGGAGGAACTACAAACGCTCTGATTTCTCAATTCTCTTTTTGGGGATACGTAGGCATAAGGTCGTAAGATCTTAGCGATCACACTTTTTCAAAAACACATATTTTTCCATAAAACAACAAAATTCTCAAAAATATCTCATTGTTCTCACTCTCACCCATAATATAGAATTCCATCCCATTTCATAAGAAGATAACAATTAAGGCAGATAAATAGTGAGTAAGCAATATAAAAACAAAGGATCCCTATAGAGTAATATAGATATATTGGGTGTTAATAGCTTCCCTATGTATAACCAACCTCTGATTCCATATATCTTCGCATTTGTAGGGAAAACACTTGCGCGCAAGGTTAGTTTGAGATATATTTCGCATTCCTTTTGAGCATCATTAGATAAAAATATAAATCAGAAATTAGCACCAATGTGGTAGTGGTCGCGTCACGAAACAAAGCTACATTACCTGTAGAGCATTTTAGACCATTTAACTAGGAAAAACAATAAGGCACTAAATGACCTATCTTATTACGCAAATTGAACTTAAATATTAGACTATTGGATTTCTTTTTATCATGACAAACATTTTTAAAATATCTATTATTTTTATAACCTAAACCAATTTTTTTAAAGGAAGCCCTTTGGTTTAATAGAATTAAATCAAGCTTATTTTTACCCTTAGTGAATTTTCCCAGGGTTTCACACAATCTGGTTACTACAATTTTCATAGATTCACATTTATCTGATTTAAAGGATTCATTTTTAATGCTAGAAATTTTTTCTCAGAGAATATAATTGTTATTTTCTAGAAATTTAAAATACTATTTAAGATCAACTATGCTCTTTTATAATTTATCATTATTTTTACTAAGCTTAACACTAAACTTAAGCATTTGATCATATGTTATAGATGTTACATCAGTGTCGTCTTCTTTTAAAACTCTGAAGTACCTATGATCTTCTTTATCAGAGTCCCTTCTTTAAGAAGATGCTTCATGAGAGTCTTATAAATTATCTTCAGGTATATATTTGAATACATTTGAATTTCTTGATATTGATCTAATTGATTCTTCATCTTCTTCATGCGATGATGAATCTTCAAATGTTTCTTCGAATGTTGATCTTTCAAAGGTTTTACTTGTTAAAGCTTCTTCACGTATTCTACAAGAAGATGCCTCATCATCAATAATTCAACTATATGAAGCTTATTTATCATTTCCATCAAATTATTGTTCTTCGGATGATCGGTCATCTATTGAGATCGTTTACTCAAAAGATTCTATTGGTGTTGATCTTACACTTTCATCTTTGAATATTCCTTTTCATGAAGATGACAATGATGATGAAGATGAATATATTCGTGTATGTTTGATATTTTTTCTTCTTCCTTGAGTAACTGGATCAACTCCTTGAGATACTTGATAAACCCCTCTTTTCTAGATTTTCCTAAAATTCAATAAAGAAACTACTATATTTTGAATTGGGGATTGGATCAGATTTCTGATGTCAAATCTTAATTCTTATATAGTTGTTAGATACAAAACTCCTAACATAACATCCATGGATTCCGATGGTTGAGTATCATCTATGAGTATTGTGTTACATTGAAAAACAAGAGTGTGGGTGGAATGTGTTGCGTTGATGGATGGTTGATTGTGTTGCATTGAAAAATGATATCCAAATAAAAAGTATTTGATAAAAGATATTGTTTAAAACAATTTTGAAAAGAGTAAGCTGTGAAATAAATTAGTAGAATAAAATCATAGATAAAAGAAAATTTGAAATGAAGGAAATAAAAAGTAACGAAAGTAAAGAGAGATTAAGGATAAGAATATTGCACTAGAGATATATCGAGGTTCGACCTAATCACTTAGCATATGTCTTCTCCCAAATATTTTCTTCTTAAGAGTTTCATTATATGTGTGAGCTTTTTATAGGTTATGCCCACAAACCTTCTAACAAATAAACTTGGAGTTTTACATTGGTTATCTTCTAAACCAAACACAAGATTTAATACCAGACTAATCTCAAACCATATGAGAGCTTTTATACTAGGCTTAGCTCACGAACCAACCACAAGATTTCGATGGACAGTCTCACA
Source organism: Lathyrus aphaca (assembly GCA_963966055.1). NCBI lineage: Eukaryota > Viridiplantae > Streptophyta > Magnoliopsida > Fabales > Fabaceae > Lathyrus > Lathyrus aphaca. The sequence continues at coordinate 96,360,783 of OZ014525.1, read as the reverse complement.
ATTCCAATGAGAGAACTTAACTTGGTTTAGGTTAGAACCAAATAACAAAATCTTACAAGAGATATTCTAAAAATGTCACAACACCAAAATCAAACACATCATAAGTAAAATTTCACTCTCAAAGTAGTAAGATAAAAGTGAAGACGAAATAAAGAGTGAGATGACAATGGAGATTGAGAAAGAGTATATTCAATATAGACTGTATAGTTTTAATGAAATTAAAGATGAGCTCTCTATTTACAAGACGAAGTGTAGGTTAAAATGGAAACAATCTATAGGCTTTTTAATGTTGCTAATCAATTAACGCTAGGGTTAACCAATTAGCTAAGCTAAAAAATGAATGTTTTTTAATGGAACCATAACAAATAGATTATGTCCTCCTTGAATCCCAGTAATTGCATTTAACATTTTTTTCAATGATGTCTCACTTGGCGCTTTCCAATCTTCTCTTTTTTTCTTTGTTATTTTTTTCTTCATTTTTTTCATATTAATTAGTAATTCTAAAAAATTTGTGTCATCAATAAAAATGAATAGGAAATAATATGAAAGGAAATATTTAATTAATTAAAAATGGGACAAGAAATAATTATTCCACATATACAAATTTCTGACTCCACTCAACTTCAATAGTATCACTATTAACTATCACTAACTTAGAGAAAAGTTCAGAAAGATCTCTTCTATATGGTATGAGGAAAGTCATTTCATTCCTAGAGATGATTATCATTCCCGGTGGTGATAAAATTCGTTCCCTATGTCCCAGTAATTGCATTTAACATTTTTTTCCGATGATTTCTCACTTGGCACTTTCCAATCTTCCCCTTTTTTCTTTGTTATTTTTTCTTCATTTTTTTTATATTAATTAGTAATTCTAAAAAATTTGTGTTATCAATAAAAATGAATAGGCAGTAATATGAAATGAAATATTCCATTAATTAAAAATGGGACAACAAATAATTATTCCATATATACAAATTTCTGACTCTGCTCAACTTCAATAGTATCACTATTAACTATCCTTAACTTAGAGAAAAGCTCAGAAATATTTCTTCTATGTGGTATGAGGAAAGTCATTTTCATTCATAGAGATGATTATCATTTCCTTTAAGAAATTAAAAATGGTAAGAGTAAGATTAACTATGATGTTATTGGTAAGGAATAACAAAAGATGCTTGGCATTCATAGTAAGAGTTTTCAATTCTTTCTCTCTTGGACAAAGATTTGACACTAGAAGTTGATACAAAACTTTTCTATTTGATCGTAGAATAGCAGGACTACTGAGATTATCATTGGTTGCATAAATTAGGCAAATGTGATCTTTATAGACATTTTTGAATCTATAATGTTCAACGGAAAAACCTTCCTTTTCACATTCTATTGTCTGATTAATAAGTGACTAAGTAATTGTGACATGAAAGTCATTTACATAAGACTGGATTGACTCAGCATCATGACCAGATAACCCAACAGAGCCATTTAGCCATAACTTTAACAAGATTAATATAGATGGGTCTATTAAGAATGTTAAAGTAATCGTTCAACTTTGTTTGTGAATAATTTTCTTTATATCAAAACTTTTTTCTTTCAAATCATCGAAAACAACAAACATTTCATTGATTACGAATAAAAGATTTTCATCTAAGGTATTGAAGAAATTTTTGAAGAAAAGAGAAGTCTTTGAAACTAGGTTTGAAGACAAAAAGAGTTGAAAATGAGACGTTGAAACAAGGAATAATGTTTAAATAAAGTGGAGAATAGGAAGTGAAACAAACAGAGAAGCTCAAATGCCTTGAAAATCCAAAAGATACATTACATTTTTGAATATGGACGATCATTGTTATTCTAGTGGATATGATTCAAATGCGCACCATGATTTATTTATTTTTTTTAGAAATAGAAATCACATATCACCTTGGTTTTTCAAAAACTCCGAGAGGAAAACAATTCAAGGAACTTTTTTTAATTATTATAATTTTTTGTAAACTAAATGATATATCTCGTCGGTTTCCTTGATGATCGGGGGATAAGATACGTCACATTTTACTATAAAAGCACTCGTTAAACATATTTTACCCTAATCATAACTTATATGTAGCATCTCACAAAATGGTGTTGATATTGTTGTTGTTGTATTTAGAAGATTGTAGAAGTTCTCTATGATGGATTGCAAGTGCAGAAAAACATTTTTTTTTCAAAGGATTACACAGTCATACACCCTTTCAAAATCAATATTCATTACCAAACACTCATTCTTTGACCTCTTTTCTAAATCCAATAACTCATTTACCACCACCACTCCATCAAACATGCTCCTTATAGAAACAAAAGTCGATTTATCTACCAAAATAATGGAGCCAATTATCTTCTTAATACGACCAGGTCAGCTAGGATCTTGGACAAAATGTTTTGGAAGCAACTCACCAAGAAAATTGGTCTATAACAGCTCAAAGATTGAGGGTGATTAACTTTAGGCACTAAAGTTATAAACAAAGCAAGACAACCTTAGACAAAGTAGGATTATGATAGAAGTCCATAATAAAGCGTAACACATCATCCTTAATCGTCTCCCAACAATCTTGTAAACAACTAAAGTTATAGTCGTTCGAGCCTGGACTTTTATCACCATTATAGCTCCAAACTACTGTTGTGATATCAACTTCTATAAAAACGTCCTCCAAAGAACTACTATCCTGACCAAACCGCTTCAAAAAATGGATTCCACCCATAACAGGTATGTCCCTCATTCCATCATGGAAATTAGAACAAAAGAAATTTCTAACTTCTCTTTTAATCTCTTCCACTCCTTCCAGCCGACCCTCTGTCATGTTCAAAAAGGAAATATTGATTCTTCTAAACCTCGCCTTCATCGACCTATGGAGAAAAACCTGAGTTTCTATCCCCCTCCTTCAACCACAACATCCTCGACTTCTGCCTCAGTAGGTTCTCCTGAAGAAAAACATTATTACATATCTTCAAAGAGGCTTCCAACCTATCCTTGGCCAGGTCCACCCCCGACTGAACTTCTATATATACTACCATATCGATGATGAGTTAATATCTGAACCCATATCAAACACATTTTAATTGAGTTTTATGTTAAATTCTTCATCCTCTTAGAAGATTGAGGAGGAGAGAAATGATTTATGCGAAGAATATAAATGATTATAGGGCTAAATATATTTCTGATCCTACTAAATATCTCAAATTTTGTTTTTAGTGCTTTAAAATATTTCCTTCAAAGAATGGTTCTTCTAAGAAATTTCATTCACACTTTTGATCCCTGATACTAAAATCGTCGTTAAAATTGTCGCTAAATCAGTGCATGTCGCTCCGGGGATTTTCATCCTAGTACAAACGCGAAAGTGGCGCGGAAAAGGTAGAGTCGCCAGCCAGACATTTTTATCCCGAATGAATGGGAAAGGTAATGTTGCACAAACCTGAGGAAGAAGGAAAGGACAAGGCCTTGCGAACCAAAGATCTGAGTTCGGGAGTCGGTTACGACCTGGGAAGGTATTAGCAGCCCAGATCGTCCGCCGTACCCGACGGGGTCCACGCTTGCTTGTTTTGTTTCAAAGGGTGAGAAAATAAAGATGCTGCTGAATAACCGCTAACTGGAATGGAAATGAGGAATGAAATTGGAATTGAAAAATGGAAATAAAAGGGGAAAATGTAGGGAAAATAAAGAATGTACTCGAACGGGCCCTACCCCGCTGCCTACGTACCTCATCGGGATAATGAGGATCAGAGTCGACGTAGTTCGCCTAACCTAGGCGGGAACTATTTGTTTGTGTTTTTTATGGATGGAACTGCGTATGTCTATGCTCAGGTGTTGCAGGCTCGTCTGGTACGAGTGCGTTTACCGTCTTGCATGTGTGACAAGTCGTCGCGAGTTCGCGTTGTGAATGAATGAGATGAGAAAAGAAGTTCCCGCAGGATAGTCGCTTGTTATTTGTTTTTTGTCTTTTATGAGTTTTGTATGAATTTGGCACAAGGAAGTGAATTCAAACTCTTTTCCATGGAATGTGTACTTACTGCTACATTCCAAGATGGAATAATAGAACAAGCACACCCAGCAAGGAGAATTTATCCAAGACTGGTTTCCTAGGGTTAGGGCTTAAGTTCACTAGCTTGTTGAACTTTATTAAGTGTTTTTGTTGCTTTTGTGAAGAAGTATCTTTTAAGTTTTTCTCTGTGAAACAACCCCTTGATGAGACTTGTACATCATGCTAGACAAGCTTACACCACTCCAAGATGGAATGAGTGCAAGTGCTTCATGGAATAAGGCTATACACAAAGGATCCTTTCATTTATTTGTTAATTGTTTTTTTTGAATTTTGTTTGAAGATGAGAAAGAATGACTCAAGTTGCAAAAAGGGAAAAACTAAGGGGACTAAGACACAACCCTAATTTTATTTGTTTATTTACAAGAGAGGCCCTATGGTTAATGAGGTTTTCTAATCCTAATGAGAAAAAAGAAAAGAAGAAAAGAGAACTAGAAACTAACTTACTTCCTAAGGAAGTTAAGTTGTCTCTAAAGAAAGGGAAAACCTAAAAGCAAAGCACAAGGTGTTAAGGCAAACACAATTAAAATGCATAAGAGATAGGAATGAAGTGATACTTACCTCAATATTCCCCCCTACAAAACAAAATTTAGCATGACAATGCATATTGAAAATAAAATCAAAGCATGAAAGCGATTAAGTACCATAAACGTCCTAGAATGGAACTAGGGTTCAAAATAAGACCTAAGTCTAAAGGTGAAGGTACCTAAAGGTTACATGACTTCCAAAGTCAGTAGCTACATGATATAGGTCCCTAAGGATGCTAGGATACCTTACAAGATCAAACTATGTCAAACTATGTACAAAAAGTTCACCTAAGTTCACCTAAATGCAAGTTAGGGCTTATGGATGAAGTATGAATGCATATGGCTTAAAAGCATGGATTAATGCATGAAATGAGCATCAAAGTCAGAAGTTAATGTTTATGAAGATTTATGAATGAATATACAATCATGGATGCAATGGATTAGGCATATGGAGCAATGAGAAGAAGATATGAGAAGAAACGAACAAAAACCGCATAAGATCGCACATGATGAAAGTTAAGGAAGAATGGAATGTGAATATGCATGAAATGATTATGAGTCAGTAGAATACAAGGTATGAAATGCAATTAGAATGCATGAATAGGCATTAATGATTTCCACATAATTCAAGTTATTATTTAGAGGAGAAGAGAAACTAGCTTAGGTTAAAATTAGTTCACATAAGTATGCACTTTAAAGCACCAAAACAAACCAAATGAGTATGGTTCAAAAAGTGGCCTACAACTGGAATTAAGGACCTAAAAGTGACCTATAATTAACTCTTAAAAGCTACCAAAAAGTTCCTCAATCAAATGGCATGAATGCCTTCTTAACACTTAGGTTATGCGACACATAAACACATGAATCAACCTAAGATCTAGGTGACATGGAAAAATAGCAAAAAGGCTTAAAAAATTATGAAATTAAATCCCTGGAATAATATAGCCATTATCTCACATGGTCCAAAAGGATTCCAGAAAAGTATGCACCAAAGTGCCAAAACAATTCCTTTATTAGCAAGGTAACAAAACATGGTTATCGAAAAACAACTCCACAAAGTGGATCAAAAAGGGCATCTAAAATTATGAAAAAAAATGCCTAAGAGGCATCAAAATGTCACAAATTACAGTGATTAATCACACACAAAAAATAGGTTTCACACCTATGGGGAAAAATCGATTTCGATCCCTTATGCCAAAACACTCCCTTTTGGGACAGCTTATGATCTAAAATCCAAATTAATTATTAAAGCCACCCAAATCTGGAAACAAAAAATATGAAAAATTAATTAAGAGGATGAGGATCACTCATGAATTTTTACAGAATTTTATCACACCTAAAACTATTTTTAATAATTGCGACGAAACGGGAAAAAAAGTGGATTTTAAGGGGAAGTGAAAGGAATCGATCCTAATGGTTCGCAACCTAATCCCTAAGCTCCGAAGTCGATACATATCATCAAAAATCACAAATATATCCAATGCCTCAGGTGGGAGGGCTCAATATGCACCTTAAGTTACATGGTCCTAAGCCGCATACAACTATAATGATGCTTAAAAGCCGAAAACGTCGGAATTACTTACTTGATCGAAGTGCCGATTCTTCACATAAAAGAAATCCGAAAAAATCCCCAAGCAAGGTCTTGTAGTCTCCTATGAGCAAAATAAATGCCCATCTTCCATATTGGCTTTGTGAAGCTTTGCTATAATCGTAATCGATTCAATATCGATCAAGAACATGAATGAACCATTTAATCCAAAATTAGTCTTAGACACTAATTAAATAAGGAAAAATTCTAACTAAGAATTATTAGGAAATGAATTAAAATTATAATCCACAAAAACTATTAACAAAGAAAATTAATTAATAAATTAATTTACAAGAGATTAATTGGCAATTTTAACAAAAAAAAACAAAACAAAGAACATGAGGTGCAAAAGAAATCCAGCTCCTTTGAATAGCCAAAGGAATGGGCCCAAAGCCCATCTGCCAAAAGCAAGCCGCAGAAGGGGGCTTATGAATAAATGAAGGGTGCTGAAAGTGAGCCCATGAGGTCTTGAAGCCCAGATCAAATGGAGAATTCGCAGAAAGGGGTGAAGCAAGGAAACCAGGGGTGTGATTGAGAATTCGTGGCCTAAAGGCCCAAATCCACTCGCCATTCTCATTGGGGAGGAGGGTGTATGATAGCAAACGTGTCGGCGAATAGCAAATCCATGGTGGAAGAAACATTGAGCCCAGTCCACCTTCCAATCCGTCAACTTCACTATAACCCTAACCCTAAATTAACTCAGCAAACTCATAAATAATCCTCTTCTCCTTCTTGCCTCCTTGAAGCTTCTTCTTCTTCTTCTTCTTCTTCCCAACAACAAAAAAAAAACGCCTGCCTCAACAAATCACGACTCCGCTTCTTCGACTTCTCAAACCACCGCCACCGATCCACCGTCTTCTTCTTTATAGCTCCAATCGCCATCTCCGATGAACACTAGCGCCGTGTTCCGTCTCACCACCATCGCCTCGCGGTTGCTCATGAGAAAAGGTATTTGTCGCACTGTGGTCCTCTGCCGGCGGCGACGGAGAGGCGTCCAACTCTTATCACTTCGAAACTTTGGTCAAAATGCATCCCAACAGCGGTACACCTTTTCCCTCCTCTTGCTGCGATCTGCAATTATCGTTGCGATCTGCTTCTTTCATGCGTTCTGAAGTTGTTCTTGATACTAATCTTGAGTTCTTTTTCTTGTTGATGTTGATTCGATTTGCAGGTTAACTCTGAATCATGGTTGATGATGAAAATTATTGAGAGTGCGGATTGAAAGAAATTGTTGCAGAGGACCGGTTGAGATCGATGGAGTTTATCGAAGAGGGTTGATGATAGGTTGTCGTGATGGTAATGGAGGAAACGGAAGGTTGTTGCGGTTGTTGATGAAGGATATTGAGATTGATGATGTGAAGAAAGATGATGTGGTGATGATGATGGAGTTCAGAGTTTGTTTATGAATTTAAGAGTGACGATCAAAAACAGAAGAAGATTGATGATGCAGGTTGATTTTTCCATCGCAATCGCACCATGAAGATGAAGGTGAAAACACGAATCTTTAGGTACGAATACTCATCCAATCTCCATTTGCATTTTACTACCGATTTCTTGATCTCCTCTGAACCTTGCCCTGCTTCAGATTCGTTACGATTTTGATCCTTGTTGAATGATGTTGATGAATTGCCTCTTCTTCTTTCTGATATTATGCAATCTCTTGTTGCTGGTTCTGATTTCACAAGAGTCCCATTGAAATCTTTCTGAAGTTGTAGAGGATTCATGATGAAGTTCTGAGAGTGCTGATTAATTTCTTGATGATTTCAGGTTCGACTTCGACGGAGATTTTGTGAAGTTCCTCGCGTTCTGATGAAGTTGATATAGAGAGAACATGGAGAAGAAGAAGTTGTCAAAGCTACCATTGATTGAAGATTGAGAGAGAAAGGGAGAAATTGGAGAAGTTCAAGATTATGGATGGTGGAGAAGAGGATTCTCAGTATTTTTTTGCTGTTATCTCCCCTTTCTGCTACTAAGTTGTGCTATATAATATGATTTTTTGCCACTGTTATTTTCCATAATTTTATCAATTATGTAACTGAAAAGTAACTGAATTTTGTTTCCTCCTTTTTTGGTTTCTGGAAAATTCTCCTCCTATACCAGTATGTGTAATCTAATTTTGTATTATGGATTTTTTCCTGATATTCGATTCTGTAATTGGAGTTTTGGTTGATGAAATTTAAGAGTTTGATTACTTGGGTTAAAGAAAAGAGAGAAATGTATTTGGAATTATGAATTTGAAATTCGAGTTTTGGTACCTTCAAATTGTGCCAACCTTTCTTTTTTTTGTTGGGCCTTCAAAGCTGATATATATGACTCAAGAACCTAAAAAAAGCCATTGTTTTTAAATGTTTATGATGTGGATAAGAAGTGGGTATATATAAAAAGCATTGCATATTTGGATAACGGCTTGAATTAGAAAATTGGGTATTTAATGGATTTTCACAATGGACAATGAAAGTATGGATGAAATAAAGATGAGGAAATAGATTAGAAAAAATGGTTTATGGATAATGGGCTTGAAAAATGGTTATGAATGGTGATCTTAATGGTAACAAGAAGAGAAATATTTGAAATATGGTTTTATGGATTATAGAAAATGGCTAGAGAAAATAAAGATGGTAAACATAGGTGTGTCTTGGATTCCAAATGGCTTGCATAATCAATCTTAACATCTTAACAAAATCTTCCAACCCAAATCCGACTTATTCTTAATGAAACCCCAAACCTCGATAAACTTCAACCTTGAACCTCATTAACTTCTACCACAACAAACAAGCAACCGAGAGAACCATAATAACTTGCTTTTCTTATGAGTACACCATTAGATCTCCTATACCATGAACATCAAGATACTTTTGATATGAAACCCTGAAACTCCAGTCTCCATTACTTAACATCGACAAAACCATGCCAGAGATAAGAATCCTTGAACAACTTGTATTGAGTGTTCCCCGACGAAGCAACTAGCTTGAGTTGTTAACATGAATAATGCCCTAAGCATCAGACACTCCTGAGAAATCTTGAAGAAGATAACTTGGATACTTGATGAACTTCATCATAAGAACGTGCCTATGATGAGGTGAGCTCAACCTTTATCTTATCTCAAGTGCAATAACCAGACAAATCACCTCTGAATAGGAAAACTCAAATCACCAGAGAATGCCCTGATCCCATGCCTTAGAAGCTCATGAAATGCATGATCATGATGTTAATGACCTAATGAGAAATGCAGATGAATGCGAAGCATGAAGCCGATTACGGTAAAAAAAATGAGGGCAAATTTTGAGGTATTACAGCTGCCCCTATTCAATCAACTGCAGACCTGAACGGATAATTGCAACAGCTTTTAGACGTTCGAGGTATGGAGTGATTGAATACTCGAATAAAACCTAAAAATTTGCACACTGAGGGTAATGGAAATGCCATCTGCCCATTTATTTATTTATATCTTTTTTGATTTTGACCTCTGAATAGGTAACGGAGATAGAACCAGGTGGAATAGAATCAATGCAATCACTGCGACTGCTGAGCGAATCAAAGCCACACCGAGGGTGCCTGTTGGCGTAACAGGGCTTAACGAGACCATTAGCGGAATGAAACTCAAATCAATATGACTGATGGGCAGGATCAAGCCATAAAGAAAACAATACGCGACTGCTGGGGCAGGACCAAGCCACGGAAGATGCCTGTTATCGAAACAGGACTTAGCGCAACATCAACCGATTTGCGACTCAAATAAGATCAACCGATCTAACACAGAGATGGTATCAACCGATCCACCCTTGAAAGCGAGAATGTAATATCATCCGATTTACAGCTCGAAGAGAAATGATATCAACCGATTCATAACTCAAATATGATCAACCGATCTAACACGGAAATGGTATCAACCGATCCACCCCGGAAAGCGAGAATGTAATATCATCCAATTTACAACTCGATGAGAAATGATATCAACCGATTCATAACTCAAATCAGATCAACTGATCTAACTAGGAAATGGTATCAACCGATCCATTATCTTCGCACTGAGACGAGACCAAGAGGAACAGGATCATTGTACTTAAATGATAACCCGAGACGCGACCGTTGTACTGAAACGGAGACGCGAAAAAATGAGACTGTTGTACTGAAACAAGACCCAAAGACGAGACCATTGTACTTAAATGGAGACTCGAAAGGAACGGGATCGTTGTACTTAAACGAGAGCCCAAGACGCGACCGTTGTACTGAAACGGAGACGTGAAAAAATGAGACTGTTGTACTGAAACAAGACTCAAAGACGAGACCATTGTACTTAAATGGAGACTCGAAAGGAACGGGATCGTTGTACTTAAACGAGAGCCCAAGACGCGACCGTTGTACTGAAACGGAGACGTGAAAAAATGAGACTGTTGTACTGAAACAAGACTCAAAGACGAGACCATTGTACTTAAATGGAGACTCAAAAGGAACGGGATCGTTGTACTTAAACGAGAGCCCAAGACGCGATCGTTGTACTGAAACGGAGACGTGAAAAAATGAGACTGTTGTATTGAAACAAGACTCAACTGGGGATAACAACAAGACTCGGTAGAAGTAACCACCCTGGGAAACGGAGTTGCATTCTGTGGGGAATACTTCAATCTGATTGGAAATGTAATGGGACTTATGTAATATACCTCAAAACTGGCCCATGCTGGTATGCATATGTTTGGATTTTATGGCGTAATGCTCCATAATGATGGAAATGCTACGCTTTGGAGGATGCAAATGTAATGATGATTACTAGATGCAAATGCAAATGCAAAGGGGTCTCCCAATGAGGAGATAGCAGATATCCCGGATAGCTTGACTGGGGAGGAATAGTGATCACTGCATTGATCTGGTTCATCTTGATGAGGAGGAAACAACTATGCGGGGAAAGCTGTCAATGATTCACTGGCTCTGAACAACCGCCATTGCAAAAAATAAATTGGACTTTGAGATTGGAGTGCCAGGACCCTGCTGGAGATGGACTCTTCTTGCTAGGTACACTACCCATTGAACTCTGTTGGGGATGACAGATGATGTCAATGATAAAGCTTCCCGCTGAAGGTAAGAGTTCAAGTTGCCACTCGCTGGGGATAAGAACTAAATCCTCTCATGTTGGGAATGAGAGATGATGATACCTTTCTGATCAAGAAACAACCTTTCATTTGCCGCACTACTGGAGAGGGAATTTTCTAATGAGACTTGCTAAGGGATTTCTGATCGATGAAGTCCGCAGATGAAACAACTCTTGAAGTACTGTGCTGACAATGGCTTTGCTCCCAGACCCTATGTTGATAGATTGTCAACTAATCACGAGTGAACAATGGTTCTTTGCAATTTCCAACTCGCCTCAGATTAAGGTCCACTGGAAGAAAATGTCTCAAGAGGATTTTACAGAAAACATGACATACGAAATGCCTCAGTGTCTTCAAACTCTCGGAGAGATTCGTTGGATCTCGAAATAACTGCCCCAGATTGCATGGTTTATGAAAGAAATTTGCCTCGTGAGGATTCATGAAAAACTTCATATCACCGTGAAATATTCTGCCCCAGTATTTTGAACTTTGGATAGGTGCTTCGGGAGAGAGTGACTTCTCATGCTCTTGGGGTGGCCTGCCCCAGTATGAGCCTTGAAGTGATCACCTATGAGTGACTGTGTTTTGGAGAAAACACACATACCAATTGTTCTTTGAGAGATTGGATCTCGAAGTAATTGCCCCAGATTAGCTGGCTCTTACCACGACTGTTGGGAAAGTCCCTACTCAATGGAGTTTTCTTGAAAAGTGCACCTCGACAGATTGTCCTTCGGAAGTTTCAGACTTCTCAACTTGACAAGATTAAGCTTCTGGACTGAAGTTTCGTATGTGAATTTTTATGATGCCCAACAAATATATGCAAGCAGTAAATGTTTATTCTAAGGATGAAAATTCTAATGCAACACACATGTTAATCTTGAAGTTTTACTGAAAAAGATGTCACAAACCTTTATGAGCGAATCACTGGTTAAGATACGACATTAATTTTTTTGAATAATAGAAAGCATGCACATGCAACACCAACAAAGATCTTTCAACACCACTCATAGGAGTCAGGAACGCGGTCTCGTGGTAGTACGCTCTCAAAAATAACCCTGTTTCAGTTAGGGCTTTTGAGGGTTGTATCGTGGCCTGGTTCACGGTTATAGAAACAAAAGATATAGGCTCGAAGTTTATTTGTACCCACCCGTCTTCGTGACGTTCTCCATTCCTATGTTCAGCTAGCTTTCACAAGCGCTCACCTCTCAAAAAATGTTTTGTGATGGTTAAGGAACCAATTACACTAACAGTTTAAGCACCAATTAGGTTGTCATTTGTCACCCCTCTTATCTTTGGTGTCTGTGCCACACGACTCTGTACTTGTTCAAGGATCTTTCTAGTGTAATCCTTTTTGTCTTTCGCTTTTGCATTATTTGATTATCCCTAACTTTTGCCTGGACTGATTCTTGTGAATCTTTGATTATGAAGTCCAGCGGGATGCCCTAATTTTTGCCTAAGTCGCTTGTTTTCAAGTTTCGACTTAGCGGGCTTTCTCATTCATTTTTTTTCAATTCTTCTTTTTTTTTGAACAAATCGTGTGACACTGTTTGTCTTGATTGCTTTGAAAGGGTCGTGACTGTCCCACTTCTTGGTTGTTGAGGGATAACCATTGTGGTCTCCGGTCTTTGGACCTCTTGATTGGGATAATCATTGTGGTTCCTGGTCATTGGACCTCTTGATTTGGTACAACGAAAGGTAATGGATCCTCAGATTTGCACTCCTTTTCGAAATTTGAACGATCGGTCCAGCTAGCTGACACCTACCCTGCCCCTGGGTTAAATGCAAGGGTTTTTTCATGCGAAAATAAACTTCTACTTCAAAGCTAAAATGGGTTGGCGAGGGTCTATCTCCCTTATATCTCTGGTGTTTAGGATTTGAAACAATGCCTGTACATCGTCAACAGGGTCTTTCTCAAAAGCGAACAATTAGAGTTTTTGCGTTTTCATTTTGTCATCCTCCCTGATAGAGTTTAAGCACAACAGTTGGTATTGCAATGCATATACACAAAATCATGAGTGAATACGAATGGATTACTTCAAGAAAAACATGTGCATTTTATTATGGTTAACATTCAAAAACAAATAAGTTTCATGCATGCATACAAATGTTTAAACAAATAATATAAACTACAAATGAAAATACAGTAAAGAAGCTGAACATTGCCATCATTGAGGAGACTTGACTCTGTCTGGACTTATTGCTTCTGAAGATGCCCTTGCAAACTAGGATGCCAATTTGATAAGGAGATTTCAATATGTGAGCAGACCTTCTGGCATGATGACCTTTGAGTCGGCCAAATTTTGCATCTTGTACTTGAACACATCACAGTTGTCAATTGTATGCCTAAATGCCCCTGAGTGATACTTGCATCTAGCCTTCACATCATGGTGGTCATTATTGAGGAGGTTTGAATCCGTCTGGACTTATTGCTCTCGGAGACTTTCAGCAGTCAGTAGTCTGGATGTTTACTCAATCAAATTCGCGACCTTGTTTTTACCTTTGCCTCTGAAAGACTTGCAATCTTCAATTAAAAGGCCAGGTGCCCCAGAATGGTAATCATACTTGGCATTGAAACCCCAAAGGAAGCTTTGTCGGAGACGATCCTGATGCAGTTAGCTCAACCACTCCAAATTTGCGTAAATGAGGAAACTTATTGCACGTACGTCATCAGAATATGATCAAACTTCTTCTCAAGTGGTTTTGGCCTTTACCCTTATGCTCTGCCTGCTGGACTCTCTTGGGAAGCTGAAATTGGATGCCGACAAATGACGTCTAGAGGGAAGAGGTTAATAAATGAAGTTGATAAATAAAGTTGCTCGGAAAGATCTCATGTGATCTCCTGCCTACGTATCTCCATTGACCAATGGAGAATCATAGCAGCGTAGTTCCCCTCAGTAGGGATGAAAATAGGTTCGTTCAAAATTTCCATAACCAAGCTCATCTGAGTCTTTATCTGGTTGCCTTCCTCTTTCAACAGTTTCTGGTTCTGAAATAAAGCTTATACCTCTACCCTGAATTGCCCCAGTTGGGTCTTCCTTTCGGTTACCTCCGCCCGGAGTTGCTTCAAATATATACCTTGATGACTATGATTCAAGTTGTCCATTCTGATGAGAAATCAAGTCAGGAAAAGAATTTGTCTCTGAACACCTGTCAAGAATGCAAGGATGTATGCAAATGCCATGTTCAATTATTTCTGAGGAATCTATCTGCTTTGATTCAAGTTTTGACACAGACAAAGTCCAATGGCATGATTCAGATATGTGATCCTCGGAAATAACTGAACATGTGTGCAGAAATGCTATGATGTCATGTATGCAACAGGCATGTGATCAATAGTCTGATGCTGGTGTTGAGCAGTGAACCAACTGTCTGTATAGAATCACAATAGCGGCACCATCTCTGTATAGAACCCCATAACTGAGAACCCAATAACTGTAGAACTGGATCACATAATTAAACAGTCACTGATGGTGTTGAAGCTGAACAACGAGCCAAGTGTCTGTGGAGAGTCACAATATCAAGGTCACAATAGTAATCACAGTAATAATCTCTCTGAATAGAAATCCCAGATCTCAGAATCAAATAACCATATAGCACCAGATAATATCACAAAACAATACTGGCAAAGCGGGTATGTTGAAGTTTAGGGTTCCTGCAAACCTGTAAACCCCTCCCAATCTCACGGGTGTGCTACTCGGGTCAACATCACGGACTCTCAAAGCCGAATAGCAATAATACTTTCACCATTTCCGAGAAATGGCTCATGACCAAATCAGGGAATCGGTTTGGCATTATGTACTACTCAGGGAGGTCTCAGCTGAGTCCGGAAAAAACAAGCATCCCTCATAAGTCCTCAGCTTCAAGCACTGAATCGAGAAACAATAGTACATTCATCTTGAAGGGTACAATACTATCGTCATACGAACAGTTTGCCTTGACTGGATTCCTATGAGAGAACTAGGCCATCCTATGCGAGTTCCCAGTGGGCCCTCGGATGCGAGTGGGTTTGCCAACAAACGTGGTCTGCCACTGTCATCACTGGAGAGGGATGTTTCCACAAAGGTTCTCAATGATCGGTCCCCTGACTGCACATAACTATCAAGGTAGCGCATTAACCCAGAAAGATTTCGGTATCAATACATTCCCGAGAAGGTCGCAAGTCAAGGTGTGGAACTCACTACTACCAACATAGCAAGATGCCATGAAGCCAAAGTGGAACCACTCTAAGTCCTAGGGTGCACTCGAGCCCCGATTACGAGCTCATCTCACAGTAACCCCATCCCACAGAAAAAATGAAAACCAGCACAGCCAGACAGTCCAGTATAATATGATGCATGGGAAATAAAATACTGAAAGCGGTAAATAAATGCGGTAAAGTAAAGCTGTAAATTAAAACTATAAATGAAAACAATAAAGCTAAACTAAAGCACACGGCAACAAACATATAAACACCCAAAGAAACAAAACCAAACAGGCGCTAGGATTGACTCTACAAAGGGAAACCGGAAGAATCAGGTTAATTCCCCAGCAGAGTCGCCAGCTGTCGCTCCCGGGATTTTCATCCTAGTACAAACGCGAAAGTGGCGCGGAAAAGGTAGAGTCACTAGCCAGACATTTTTATCCCGAATGAATGGGAAAGGTAATGTTGCACAAACCTGAGGAAGAAGGAAAGGACAAGGCCTTGCGAACCAAAGATCTGAGTTCGGGAGTCGGTTACGACCTGGGAAGGTATTAGCAGCCCAGATCGTCCGCCGTACCCGACGGGATCCACGCTTGCTTGTTTTGTTTCAAAGGGTGAGAAAATAAAGATGCTGCTGAATAACCGCTAACTGGAATGGAAATGAGGAATGAAATTGGAATTGAAAATTGGAAATAAAAGGGGAAAATGTAGGGAAAATAAAGAATGTACTCGAACGGGCCCTACCCCGCTGCCTACGTACCTCATCGGGATAATGAGGATCAGAGTCGACGTAGTTCGCCTAACCTAGGCGGGAACTATTTGTTTGTGTTTTTTATGGATGGAACTGCGTATGTCTATGCTCAGGTGTTGCAGGCTCGTCTGGTACGAGTGCGTTTACCGTCTTGCATGTGTGACAAGTCGTCGCGAGTTCGCGTTGTGAATGAATGAGATGAGAAAAGAAGTTCCCGCAGGATAGTCGCTTGTTATTTGTTTTTTGTCTTTTATGAGTTTTGTATGAATTTGGCACAAGGAAGTGAATTCAAACTCTTTTCCATGGAATGTGTACTTACTGCTACATTCCAAGATGGAATAATAGAACAAGCACACCCAGCAAGGAGAATTTATCCAAGACTGGTTTCCTAGGGTTAGGGCTTAAGTTCACTAGCTTGTTGAACTTTATTAAGTGTTTTTGTTGCTTTTGTGAAGAAGTATCTTTTAAGTTTTTCTCTGTGAAACAACCTCTTGATGAGACTTGTACATCATGCTAGACAAGCTTACACCACTCAAAGATGGAATGAGTGCAAGTGCTTCATGGAATAAGGCTATACACAAAGGATCCTTTCATTTATTTGTTAATTGATTTTTTTGAATTTTGTTTGAAGATGAGAAAGAATGACTCAAGTTGCAAAAAGGGAAAAACTAAGGGGACTAAGACACAACCCTAATTTTATTTGTTTATTTACAAGAGAGGCCCTATGGTTAATGAGGTTTTCTAATCCTAATGAGAAAAAAGAAAAGAAGAAAAGAGAACTAGAAACTAACTTACTTCCTAAGGAAGTTAAGTTGTCTCTAAAGAAAGGGAAAACCTAAAAGCAAAGCACAAGGTGCTAAGGCAAACACAATAAAAATGCATAAGAGATAGGAATGAAGTGAGACTTACCTCAACTTCCCCCCTACAAAACAAAATTTAGCATGACAATGCATATTGAAAATAAAATCAAAGCATGAAAGCGATTAAGTACCATAAACGTCCTAGAATGGAACTAGGGTTCAAAATAAGACCTAAGTCTAAAGGTGAAGGTACCTAAAGGTTACATGACTTCAAAAGTCAGTAGCTACATGATATAGGTCCCTAAGGATGCTAGGATACCTTACAAGATCAAACTATGTCAAACTATGTACAAAAAGTTCACCTAAGTTCACCTAAATGCAAGTTAGGGCTTATGGATGAAGTATGAATGCATATGGCTTAAAAGCATGGATTAATGCATGAAATGAGCATCAAAGTCAGTAGTTAATGTTTATTAAGATTTATGAATGAATATACAATCATGTATGCAATGGATTAGGCATATGGAGCAATGAGAAGAAGATATGAGAAGAAACGAACAAAAACCGCATAAGATCGCACATGATGAAAGTTAAGGAAGAATGGAATGTGAATATGCATGAAATGATTATGAGTCAGTAGCATACAAGGTATGAGATGCAATTAGAATGCATGAATAGGCATTAATGATTTCCACATAATTCAAGTTATTATTTAGAGGAGAAGAGAAACTAGCTTAGGTTAAAATTAGTTCACATAAGTATGCACTTTAAAGCACCAAAACAAACCAAATGATTATGGTTCAAAAAGTGGCCTACAACTGGAATTAAGGACCTAAAAGTGACCTATAATTAAATCTTAAAAGCTACCAAAAAGTTCCTCAATCAAATGGCATGAATGCCTTCTTAACACTTAGGTTATGCGACACATAAACACATGAATCAACCTAAGATCTAGGTGACATGGAAAAATAGCAAAAAGGATTAAAAAATTATGAAATTAAATACCTGGAATAATATAGCCATTATCTCATATGGTCCAAAAGAATTCCACAAAATTATGCACCAAAGTGCCAAAACAATTCCTTGATTAGCAAGGTAACAAAACATGGTTATCGAAAAACAACTCCACAAAGTGGATCAAAAAGGGCATCTAAAATTATGAAAAAAAATGCCTAAGGGGCATCAAAATGTCACAAATTATAGTGATTAATCACACACAAAAAATAGATTTCACACCTATGGGGAAAAATCGATTTCGATCCCTTATGCCAAAACACTCCCTTTTGGGACAGCTTATGATCTAAAATCCAAATTAATTATTAAAGCCACCCAAATCTGGAAACAAAAAATATGACAAATTAATTAAGAGGATGAGGATCACTCATGAATTTTTACAGAATTTTATCACACCTAAAACTATTTTTAATAATTGCGACGAAACGGGAAAAAAAGTGGATTTTAAGGGGAAGTGAAAGGAATCGATCCTAATGGTTCGCAACCTAATCCCTAAGCTCCAAAATCGATACATATCATCAAAAATCACAAATATATCCAATGCCTCAGGTGGGAGGGCTCAATATGCACCTTAAGTTACATGGTCCTAAGCCGCATACAACTATAATGATGCTTAAAAGCCGAAAACGTCGGAATTACTTACTTGATCGAAGTGCCGATTCTTCACATAAAATAAATCCGAAAAAATCCCCAAGCAAGGTCTTGTAGTCTCCTATGAGCAAAATAAATGCTCATCTTCCATAATGGCTTTGTGAAGCTTTGCTATAATCGTAATCGATTCAATATCGATCAAGAACATGAATGAACCATTTAATCCAAAATTAGTCTTAGACACTAATTAAATAAGGAAAAATTCTAACTAAGAATTATTAGGAAATGAATTAAAATTATAATCCACAAAAACTATTAACAAAGAAAATTAATTAATAAATTAATTTACAAGAGATTAATTGGCAATTTTAACAAAAAAAACAAAACAAAGAACATGAGGTGCAAAAGAAATCCAGCTCCTTTGAATAGCCAAAGGAATGGGCCCAAAGCCCATCTGCCTAAAGCAAGCCGCAGAAGAGGGCTTATGAATAAATGAAGGGTGTTGAAAGTGAGCCCATGAGGTCTTGAAGCCCAGATCAAATGGAGAATTCGCAGAAAGGGGTGAAGCAAGGAAACCAGGGGTGTGATTGAGAATTCGTGGCCTAAAGGCCCAAATCCACTCGCCATTCTCATTGGGGAGGAGGGTGTATGATAGAAAACGTGTCGGTGAATAGCAAATCCATGGTGGAAGAAACATTGAGCCCAGTCCACCTTCCAATCCGTCAACTTCACTATAACCCTAACCCTAAATTAACTCAGCAAACTCATAAATAATCCTCTTCTCCTTCTTGCCTCCTTGAAGCTTCTTCTTCTTCTTCTTCTTCTTCCCAACAACAAAAAAAAACGCCTGCCTCAACAAATCACGACTCCGCTTCTTCGACTTCTCAAACCACCGCCACCGATCCACCGTCTTCTTCTTTATAGCTCCAATCTCCATCTCCGATGAACACTAGCGCCGTGTTCCGTCTCACCACCATCGCCTCGCGGTTGCTCATGAGAAAAGGTCTTTGTCGCACTGTGGTCCTCTGCCGGCGGCGACGGAGAGGCGTCCAACTCTTATCACTTCGAAACTTCGGTTAAAACGCATCCCAACAGCGGTACACCTTCTCCCTCCTCTTGCTGCGATCTGCAATTATCGTTGCGATCTGCTTCTTTCATGCGTTCTGAAGTTGTTCTTGATACTAATCTTGAGTTCTTTTTCTTGTTGATGTTGATTCGATTTGCAGGTTAACTCTGAATCATGGTTGATGATGAAAATTATTGAGAGTGCGGATTGAAAGAAATTGTTGCAGAGGACCGGTTGAGATCGATGGAGTTTATCGAAGAGGGTTGATGATAGGTTGTCGTGATGGTAATGGAGGAAATGGAAGGTTGTTGCGGTTGTTGATGAATGATATTGAGATTGATGATGTGAAGAAAGATGATGTGGTGATGATGATGGAGTTCAGAGTTTGTTTATGAATTGAAGAGTGACGATCAAAAACAGAAGAAGATTGATGATGCAGGTTGATTTTTCCATCGCAATCGCACCATGAAGATGAAGGTGAAAACACGAATCTTTAGGTACGAATACTCATCCAATCTCCATTTGCATTTTACTACCGATTTCTTGATCTCCTCTGAACCTTGCCCTGCTTCAGATTCGTTACGATTTTGATCCTTGTTGAATGATGTTGATGAATTGCCTCTTCTTCTTTCTGATATTATGCAATCTCTTGTTGCTGGTTCTGATTTCACAAGAGTCCCATTGAAATCTTTCTGAAGTTGTAGAGGATTCATGATGAAGTTCTGAGAGTGCTGATTAATTTCTTGATGATTTCAGGTTCGACTTCGACGGAGATTTTGTGAAGTTCCTCGCGTTCTGATGAAGTTGATATAGAGAGAACATGGAGAAGAAGAAGTTGTCAAAGCTACCATTGATTGAAGATTGAGAGAGAAAGGGAGAAATTGGAGAAGTTCAAGATTATGGATGGTGGAGAAGAGGATTCTCAGTATTTTTTTGCTGTTATCTCCCCTTTCTGCTACTAAGTTGTGCTATATAATATGATTTTTTGCCACTGTTATTTTCCATAATTTTATCAATTATGTAACTGAAAAGTAACTGAATTTTGTTTCCTCCTTTTTTGGTTTCTGGAAAATTCTCCTCCTATACCAGTATGTGTAATCTAATTTTGTATTATGGATTTTTTCCTGATATTCGATTCTGTAATTGGAGTTTTGGTTGATGAAATTTAAGAGTTTGATTACTTGGGTTAAAGAAAAGAGAGAAATGTATTTGGAATTATGAATTTGAAATTCGAGTTTTGGTACCTTCAAATTGTGCCAACCTTTCTTTTTTTTGTTGGGCCTTCAAAGCTGATATATATGACTCAAGAACCTAAAAAAAGCCATTGTTTTTAAATGTTTATGATGTGGATAAGAAGTGGGTATATATAAAAAGCATTGCATATTTGGATAACGGCTTGAATTAGAAAATTGGGTATTTAATGGATTTTCACAATGGACAATGAAAGTATGGATGAAATAAAGATGAGGAAATAGATTAGAAAAAATGGTTTATGGATAATGGGCTTGAAAAATGGTTATGAATGGTGATCTTAATGGTAACAAGAAGAGAAATATTTGAAATATGGTTTTATGGATTATATAAAATGGCTAGAGAAAATAAAGATGGTAAACATAGGTGTGTCTTGGATTCCAAATGGCTTGCATAATCAATCTTAACATCTTAACAAAATCTTCCAACCCAAATCCGACTTATTCTTAATGAAACCCTAAACCTCGATAAACTTCAACCTTGAACCTCATTAACTTCTACCACAACAAACAAGCAACCGAGAGAACCATAATAACTTGCTTTTCTTATGAGTACACCATTAGATCTCCTATACCATGAACATCATGATACTTTTGATATGAAACCCTGAAACTCCAGTCTCCATTACTTAACATCGACAAAACCATGCCAGAGATAAGAATCCTTGAACAACTTGTATTGAGTGTTCCCCGACGAAGCAACTAGCTTGAGTTGTTAACATGAATAATGCCCTAAGCATTAGACACTCCTGAGAAATCTTGAAGAAGATAACTTGGATACTTGATGAACTTCATCATAAGAACGTGCCTATGATGAGGTGAGCTCAACCTTTATCTTATCTCAAGTGCAATAACCAGACAAATCACCTCTGAATAGGAAAACTCAAATCACCAGAGAATGCCCTGATCCCATGCCTTAGAAGCTCATGAAATGCATGATCATGATGTTAATGACCTAATGAGAAATGCAGATGAATGCGAAGCATGAAGCCGATTACGGTAAAAAAAATGAGGGCAAATTTTGAGGTATTACAGTGCCTAAGTAAAAACTGTCGCTAAAATCGTTGTTAATTATGTCACTAAGTTGTAAAAATTGTCGCTAAGTTGCAGGAAGGACAAAAAATATGGATTACAAATTTTAGAAGGATCATTCTTCGAAGAAAATATTTTGAGGGACTAAAAATGAAATTGAGATATTTATGAAGACTATAAACATATTTAACCCATGATTATATTAACCAAAAGGAAGAAACTTCTAATTTTGATTATGATTCATGATTTTTTCCATAGCATTTACGAATTTATAATCTTTTTTAGAAATTTTTTATTTTATTATATTGTATTTGGATAATTTTATTCAAGGTTTTTAAATCATTTTATTTGTGATTTTATTTTCATATTTATGATTTTATTTTTAGATTAGTTAAAATGATTCAACATCTTTCAAATAAAAGTAAAGTTTATTATATAATTTAAATAATCTTATGAAGAATTGGATGATTTTTCCCTCAATAACTTATTTCTTTATTTAATCAATTTGTATTTTTATAATGTTTACTTGATGTCCTATAAATAGGATCAATCTCATTGTATACGATACACGAATGAAATATTACATAATCATTCTAATTTTTCTCTCTTCTATTTTATATTCTTTCTCCTTATTTTATAACACGTTATCAGGACGATGCTCCGACACTTATAAGGAAAAAACTCCGACACTTAAAAGGAAAAAGCTCTGACACTTAGAAAGTATTTTTTTATATTCTCTATATGTTATTTATAAATATTGATTAGATAATAAAAAAGAAAATCAGTGATAAATTTCATGCATCTCTGAAGGATTGCAAAACAAATTTTGTATATAGTTCCTAAAGAACTTATCAAGTTATCCCTGAAGTATAGCAAAATAGATTATTTTTATAGTCCCTGGAGAACTTATAAAGCATCCTTGAAGGATTGCAAAATAATTTTTTTTATAAAGTTCCTGAAGAACTTATCAAGCTATCCCTAAAAGATATCAAAATAAATTATTTATATAGTTCCAGAAGAACTTATAAAGCATCCCTAAGGATTGCAAAACAATTTTTTTTATAAAGTTCTTGAAGAACCTATCAAACTATCCCTGAAGGATATCAAAATAAATTATTTATATAGTTTCTGAAGAGCTTTATATAGCAAAATAACGAACCTATAAAATATCATGAAGGATGGAAAAATAATGAATTATTGATAGAGTTCCTGAAGAACATATAAAGCATCCCTGAAGGATAGTAAAATAATAAATTTATTTTATAGTTTCTGAATAACCGTAGAATTGCAAATATTATTATTTTGATTAATAAAATATTTGTGATTGAGTTCTTGAATAATATTATAGTAAGAATTGTGCAAATGACTATATTTTAATTTTGATTGATGAAGTTATTTATAGTTCCAGAAGAACTTACAAATTTAAAATTATTATTATTAACAATTTTTGTCTCCATTGTTCAGAAAATCAATGATGATTTTTATGCATCAGAAAATAAGTGCATCAATCCTGTTAAACAATTCCAGAAGAATTGTATAATAATATTTAAGAATCTCAGAGGATTAAATCAATAATCTCGAAGTTTCTAAGAAAGATTATAAATATTGTTAATTTTAGTAATAAAAGATTTGTGATTGAAATACTAAATAACAATTAAGAAAATATATTCATGATTGTAAATTTATTAATATTTAAAAGTATATATTTAATTACTAAATATTATTAATTTGTTGTAAATTATTGATTGACAAAATTTATGTGATTACTTTAATATTTGATTTATAATATAATGTTATGGTTTTGCGACTATTTTATTAAGAATGATAAGTATTTATTTGATATTAAATGTTATCAATATGTTACTAACTTTTATTATTGTAATTAGTGTATTTTAATAATTTTATAGATAAAAAAATTAATTGTCCAAATATAAAGTGAATTTTTTTTATGTATGATAGATATTTATTTTTAAAATTTTTATAATCTAAAGATAAGTCTTAATGGTGATTTGATTGAATAAATTATTTTCTTAAAAAAATGCATTTTATAGGATACATATATTTTCCTTTGTTAAATTTTGTAATGAACAAATATTTATTTTCTTTTATTAAGTTATATTTCTTGCATAAAATCTGTAGATTTATTTATATTTGAACAAATTTTGTATTCTATATTTTATATTCATAAAACATATAATAATGTATTTTACGTACTATGTCATTATTAGTAAAATAAAATAAAAATGATTTAGATGTGAAAATTGTAATTAAATTGTATGCCATCAATTTATATGAATATATTTTATACAAATGATTTAATTATTTACTATGTATTATTTTTATGGATTGATACAAATTATAAGAATAGAATAGAATGTATTATTCTAAACCAGAAGTATAGAAATTATACTTAAGTCTGTTGGCAAAATCAGTTGGGTCATCTCGAATGTATTATGATGCGAAAATTAGTATCGAAGAACTTGAAGTTTCTTCAATCCAATAAGTTTTGTATATTCCTAAAGGAAACTAAAATCTTATAAGTTGAGTTTTTATATAACATATGTAAGGTGATATTTGTTAATAAATACATCAATTATGTAGACAGTTTAAACATTTTATGATATTAACTATTTCATCGACTAAAAGATCATGCATATGTTTGTTGTCTACTCACAACCAGAAGTTTGTGAAATTTTTTTCTCAACTAAAAGATCATGAATATGTTTATGATCCGAAAAACTAGTATTTAAGAACCAGAAGTTTCTTCACTCCAATAATTTTTTGTGTATTTCTGATGGAAAATAAAAATGTGAGAAATTGAGTTTTCATGACATTAATTGTTGCATCGACTAAAATATCGTGCACATGTTTATTGTCTACTCACAACCAGAAGTTTGTGAATTTGTTTTCTCTAAGAGAAGATCTCAATTCTCTGAATTTTTCATAACTTTCTTGATAAGTATCACATATATTATTAAAATTGATATTGAACATCTTGTAGCACATGTTCATAAAAAAATGGACTTGAAGATCCATTCTTTAGACGTCTAAAGTTAATTTATATGGTTGATGCTTACGAGGTTATAAAGTCTAAATTAGATATTTGAAACATGTAAAACATGAATATTAAGATATTTATTCACATCAAGCAAACACATTACAATACATTTCTATTTCCTTGATGTATATCATATTTCAGGTTAATAACCTGATACTTCTCGTGTAAGTGAACTTTTGGATGTGTTGTGTATAATTCAATTGCTCCAGTATAGTACGCTAAGATGGGTTTTGAAAGAATGTTGAGAAAATTACTTTTAAATGAATATCGTATTTGAGGTTTATCTTGGTCCAATAATTGAATATGTGCTTGAAGCTAAGTAGGATGATTATCAATTGACAAATTAATTTTCCTAATATTAGGGGGAGAGAATAAGAAGCTCAAAGTGTGAACCAGAAGTTCAAATGAACAATTTTAAATGAAATATTATTATATTATTTGATCCTCGAAGTTCAAAACATAATTCATTTGTAAAGTCTATGAAACAAATTATCAACTGCTAATATTCCAATTAAAGTAGATTCTCTTGTTAGATAATATAATATTGAAAATGAGTTGTAGTCATGCCTAAAGCGTGGTAGAAAATTTGGTTCTAATGTTATTAAGTTCTCTACCAAGAAAAGAAAAGTTAAAGATGACCCAAGTGAGGATATGAAAATTCAATGAGCAATTTGACATAATTTATATTTCAATTCCAGAAGAACTAATCAAGTACTTGAAATACGAAATAAAGTGATCTCGATAAATTATGTCATGGATGAAATAGAATGGAACCGAAATTAAGATAACCAAATAAAGTCGAAATTGACAATGTATTTGTATACAATATAGCACTAAAGATGATAAATGATAATGAGAATCATGAAACAACATCTACCAAAGATTGTAGACAAAGTGAGAATTGGTCAAAATGAATAGATCGCGAAATAAAGTCTACAAAAGATTGTAAACAAAGGGAGAATTGGTCAAAATGAACAAATCATGAATCAAAGTCTATCCAAAATTATAGACAAAGTGAGAATTGACCAAAATTGTGGAATATTGGAACAAACCCTAGTTCGAATAGCATGTTGTCAAAGTCTGTTCACATGTTATTGTTTAATTTGGGCCTTGTGTTATGGATCCAATTGTTTAAGTTAGCTTGTACCCTAAGTTAACTTGTAATGGGTAATTGTTAAAAAGCCCATTAGGTTAGTATGTTAGTTTTATTATAAATAGCATACTAGTCTCTCATATTTTGTAAAAGGGAAAATAGGAAGATAAAACCCTAATTCAAAAGTGAGAGGGGTAATTTGTTATTCTTGTATACTTGCAACTGGGCAGCGTCTTGGTGATCATATCAGCAACATTATGATATGTCGAAACTTTCAGCACTTGGACTTCTCCACGCTCGATTACTCCTCTAATGAAATGCAGCCTCACATCAATGTGCTTGGTTCGCTCATGATAGGTTGAGTTCTTTGACAGGTGTTTTTCACTTTGATTATCACATTTAACAGTGATACTTCGACTTTGAAGTTTCAGCTCCTTTGCAAAACCTTCAAGCCATAATGCTTCCTTCACAACTTCAGTTAGGGCGATATATTCCGCTTCAGTGGTTGATAAGGCAACAACCTTCTGAAGAGTTACTTTCCAACTAATTGTTGTTCCAAACATAGTGAAAACATATCCAGAAATAGATTTTCTGGAATCCATACAACCTGCATAATCAGAGTCGACATATCTTTCGATTTCTGCTTTATTATCTTTACCCAAGGCTCCACCATAAATTAGGACTCTATTCAGAGACCCATTTATGTACCTTAGAATCCACTTTAATGCTTGCCAATGAGCCTTTCCAGGATTCGACATGTACCTGCTTACAAGACTTACTGCATATGCTATATCAGGTCTAGTACAAACCATAACATACACCAAAAAACCTACTATATTAACATATGAAATGTTATTCATATAAGCTCTTTCGACATCAGTACTGGGACACTGATCTATACTCAGCTTGAATTGAGGGTTTGTTGGAGTCACAACAGACTTTGAATTCGACATACCAAATTTATCAAGAATCTTCTTCAAGTATGCCTCTTGAGATAAGCATAATTTCGACTGCTTTCTATCTCTCCGGATGCCAATCCCAAGAATCCTGGATGAAACTCCCAGATCCTTCATATCGAACTCCTTATTGAGTTCAACCTTCACCCACATTACATCTTCAGCATTATTGCTTGCTATTAGAATATCGTCCACATAGAGCAACAAAATAACAAATGAATTACCAGGTCGAAATCTGGAATAAACACAGTGGTCAAACTGACTTCTGATGAAACTTATGCGTGCCATGAACTTGTCGAATCTCCTATTCCACTGTCGAGGAGATTGTTTCAGCCCATATAAGGATCTCTTCAGTTTGCACACATACTCTTCTTTCCCTTCTTCGACATACCCTTCGGGTTGCCTCATCAGGATTGTTTCATCAAGATCACCATACAAGAACGCAGTCTTCACATCCATCTGTTCCAGTTCAAGGTCAAACTGTGCCACCATGGCAAGCAACATTCGAATGGACCTATGCTTCACAACAGGAGAGAACACATCATTGAAGTCGACACCTTCTTTCTGAGTGAACCCCCTTGCAACCAACCTTTCCTTGTATCTCTTCGACGTCACTCCTTCGATTCCTTCCTTAACTTTGAAAATCCATTTGCAGCTGACTAACCTGGCTTTAACAGGTTTCTTGATCAGTTCCCAAGTATTGTTATCATGAAGAGGTTTCATCTCATCATCCATGGCCTTCAGCCATTCAGTCTTATTTCGACTCCTCATAACCTCCTTATAGTCTCTAGGTTCTTCGTCTAAAACCTCACTTGTAGAGATTAAGGCATAAGCTATAATATCTGCATACCCAAGTCTCTGAGGTCGCTTGATGACTCTTCTCGACCTGTCTCTTGCCAGCAGGTAGTCATTATCAGTCTCCTCATCTTCGACAGTAGTTTCTGCTTCTTCTTCGACTTCATCTGGGTCATGCAATTCAGCATCACTATGCTCCACCTCAACAGGAATTTCTCCTTGTTCCAGCTCTTCGACAACATCGTCAGTTTTCTTAAAAGCCATCTCAACTTCATTGAAAACTACATCTCAACTGGTGATACACCTCCTGTGACCTGGCTCTAGGCACCATAGCCTATAAGCTTTGACTCCTTCAGGATATCCCATGAACATGCATTTCAGAGCTCTAGGTTCGACCTTGTATTGCCTAATGTGAGCATAGGCTACACAGCCAAATACTCTCAATTTGTCGAGATCTGGTGGATGTCTCGACCAAACTTCTTCAGGTGTCTTCATATCTAACGCAGTCGAAGGACATCTGTTTATCAGATATGTTGCTGTCGAAACAGTCTCAGCCCAAAACACCTTCTTCAATCCAACACTAACCAACATGCATCTAACCCTTTCTAGGATTGTTCGATTAAATCTCTCAGCTAAACCATTTTGCTGAGGAGTACCTGCTACAGTCTTATGCCTTGCAATCCCATACTCGACACAGTAACTGTCGAAAACTTCATTGCAGAATTCAAGGCCATTATCAGTTCTTAACCTCTTCACCTTTTTGCCAGTTTGAGTTTCGACAAGAACCTTCCAACTCTTGAAATTCTCAAAAGTTTCATACTTCGTCTTCTGAATGAATACCCATAACTTTCTGGAATAGTCATCAACTATGGATAAAAAATATCTTGCACCTGAATGTGAAGGATTCCTTGCAGGGCCGCAAAGATCAGCATGGATGTAATCAAGGGATCCATTTGTTCTTTGTTTACCTTTGTTAAACTTCACCCTACAGGATTTACCAAATACACAAGGTTCACAAAACTCCAACTTTTCGACTTTGTCACCACCTAGCAGGTTTTGTTTCCCTAGTTCGACCAGACCTCTCTCGTTGACATGGCCCAATCTCATGTGCCATAATTTTGTCTTCGACAACAGTTTTATGGATGCAACATTTGTCGAACCACTTACAACTTCAACCTCAAGGGTATACAAGCCTTGTTTCTTCACACCTCTCAAGACTTCCTTCGACCCCTTCATGACTCTTAGAATACTTTTTTCTCCTTGAAAAACATATCCCTTTTTGTCGAATTCACCAAGAGAAATTAAATTTTTCTTCAAGTCAGGTACATACCTAACTTCAGTCAATAACCTTATTGACTCATCATGGATCTTGAATCTTACAGATCCAATACCTGCAATTTTGCAAGCTTTTTTGTTTCCCAGCGGCACTGATCCACCATCTAGATCACATAATTCCTCAAACACGTCTTTATTTGGAGTCATGTGCCAAGTGCAGCCTGAATCCATAATCCACTCTTTTCTTGAGTCCCCGCTCGAAACCACAAGAACATTAGATGAGTCGAAATCATCTTGAACAATGGCAGCATTACCATTATTATTACCTCCATGATCTTTCAGGCGTTCAGGGCACACCTTTCGAATGTGACCCTCCTTCTTACAATGATAGCATCGAACACCAGATGTTTCACCACTATAAGACTTCTGCAGACTTTTACCCTTCTTCTTGTCGAACTTACCATCCTTTCGCAAGAATTTCGCCTTAACGGCCAAACCTTCACCAACCGTCGAAGGTTTATGCTCCTTTCGTTCGTTCAAGTCCTTAGAGTACAAGGCAGATTGAACATCTTCAAAGGTCAGGGACTCTCTTCCATACAAGAGGGTTTCTTTGAAGTGAGCATGTGTTCTAGGCAAAGCGCATAACAGCAACAACGCTTGATCTTCATCATCGATCTTCACATCAATATTTTCAAGATCAAGAATAAGCTTGTTGAACATATCCAACTGCTCAGCCAACACTTTGTCTTCACTCATCTTGAATGAATACAAGGCTTGCTTCAGGTAGAGTCGATTCACCAACGATTTGGTCTTTTCTGCTGCCGTCAACGCAACATTCATGGGTGTCTCTCCCTTCAACGCTTCCAAACAACCTTGCTGAACAAGTAGGGCTTTCATCTTCAAGCGCCACAGACCAAAATCGTTCATTCCAGTGAACTTTTCAATCTCATACTTTGTTGAAGGCATCTTCTCCACGCTCACCGCACCAATTTGTTGTGAATAGGATACCTTATAAACAAAGTATAATAGGTTTCTTTATGATCAAGAAACCCATTATACTTTGTTTATAAGGTGTCATATTCACAACAAAAATAAATAGATTTAATTGAAGATTAATTGAACTCACTTTAAAGGTGGATCGTTTTTGGACCCGTAGTCTGAATACCTCGAGGTGTAAAAATAATTTAATGAGTTTTGTGAAAAGCGAAATAAGGGTGAAATTGTAAGATATAAACCTTGATGTTTTTCTCAATGATTTTCACAAAGACCTAAGATCGAATTTGATGAAACATATCCACTTGTAGTAGATTCTATTATAGAAGATTATTTTAGACCTCGAGAAGATGATAAAAACTAATTGGTCATGAAGTAACATATCTCAGTGTGATTGGAGCACTGATGTACCTTGCTAATTATATACGTACTGATATATCATTTGTAGTTAATCTATTAGTAAGGTACAGTTCTTCACCTACACGAAGACATTGGAACAAAGTCAAAAATATACTTCGTTATCTTAGAGGTACAATAGACATGAGTCTGTTTTATACCAAAGTATCCAAACTCTAATTAATAAGTTATGGAGATGCAGGTTACTTGTCAGATCCTCACAATGGTAGATCACAAACAGGTTATTTGTTTGTATGTGGTGGTACAACAATTTCATGGAGATCAGTGAAACAAACAATAATAGCAACTTCATCTAATCATGCAAAACTTTTAGCACTACATGAGGCAAGTCGAGAATGCATTTGATTAAGATCTTTAATCCAACACATACAAAATACTTGTGGTTTGTCTTCGGGAAAAATAAATACAACGATCATATATGAAGATAATACTACATGCATCACTCAGTTGAAAGATGGTTACACTAAAGGAGATCGAACAAAACATATCTCTCCAAAGTTTTTTTTCACTCATGATCTTCAGAAGAACGGTGATATAAATATCCAACAAATCCGTTCATGTGACAATCTTGCAGATCTTTTCATAAAGTTAATCCCATGTAGTACTTTTAATCAACTAGTACAAAAGATTAGTCTTCATCATCGAAGAAATAATTGTTCAGGTGAGGGGGATAAATAAATTTGTTTTAAAAGGATATTGTACTCTTTTTCTTTCACTAGATTTTTTCTCACTGGGTTTTTTCTAGTAAGGTTTTAACGAGGCATGCATATCCAAAACAAACATCCAATAGGGAGTGTTATGAATTACTGAATGATTTGTTCATCAATAACTTATTTTCTTATTTAACCAATTGTATTTATTATAATATTTACATGATACCTATAAATAGGATCAATCTCATTATATACGATACACCAATGAAATAATACATGATCATTCTAATATTTCTCTCTTCAATTTTATATTATTTCTCCTTATTAATAAATAAGACTTTTAAGTCCTCTATTTAAAACAAATTAGGATGAGATTCCACCCTTTTAAAAATTAGATTTGCTTGTAGGAATCAAATTGATCAACTTTATCAAATTTGGTTTTACTTTCATAAGTTTTTTCCATTTGATGTAATCATATTCTAAACATTGCAAGACATTAAATATAGGGCAACTAGACAACTTTTACATCATTATTTTAACCATTGATTCACTTAAGTGGAAACCGTTGAGGTTTGGTGATTTATTTAGAGCAAAAGGAATTGGAAAAAAAGGGAAAGAGGGGTATTGGATTCAAAATTGTCTTTGTAATATTGGAGAAGTAAAAAAAGATGATTTAGTTGCTTTATTGGAATCACGTGTTCTATGTGTAATCAAAGGTTTCTTCTGGTTGCAAACAACTCAAATATTGAAATTAAGTCCAATAAAGAGAGGAATCAATATATATTTAATTAGAGTTTAGATTGCTAGGCATAGAAACCAGCACGAGTCCTATTTTCTCTTTGTATGTAAAAGGATGCAAGAAGTATTCTACACCACCATTGATGCTAACAATCAACATCATCAAAATCATCATGGATTAACAAAATTCTTTGTATTCTCATATAATACAAAAGCTTTACACAACTTTATCAAATTGGTACATCTTTTGTATTCTCGTATAATACACAAGCTTTACACAACTTTATCAAATTTTACCAATGAACATCTTTAAAATTGCAAATATATTCCTGCAGAATTAGGTTATTGTTAGAACATACACAAAAATAATTTGGTGAATTAATAGAAAAAGATGAATTTGAGAAGATGAAGATGCGAATTGAGAGAGATTAGAAAGAGATGAGAGAGAGAGAGAGAGAGAGAGAGAGATTATTGAGAGTGAATAAGAATTGACATTAACAATAATGGGAGTATTACAAGGCTTTATATATGTGGTAAGGTCAACTAATGTGGGATATTACAAAACAACTTATTTCAATAAGCTGAAACTGAAGCACAACTAAACAAAACTTTGTGATCTGTTGTACTAGACCAAGATGTCATGACATCTCTTTCGACATCTTGTATGACAGCAAAACAACAACACAACTAGAACAAAAAAAAAAGAATTTCAACACACCACCTCATTTCAGTTGCTCCAAGTCCAGCATGCTCAAACTTTTCCTCAATCTCTTGAACACCTCATTTATTGGTCAACAAATCTGCTACTTGGTCTTCGCTCCGACAATATCTCAATCGCAATTTGCCTTCACTCACTAGATCCCTCAAATAATGAAACTACATCTCTATATGCTTGCTCCTTCCGTGTGCAATCGAATTCTTCGCAAGATTAATAGCATAAACAATATCCACCATAAGTGTAGTATCCTCACTCTCATTGCTACCTAACTCCTTCAATAGATTCAAGCCGCATCGCTTGACACACATAGAACGAAGGCGCAATGTACTCGGTCTCACAAGACGAGAGTGTTACCACCGATTCCTTCTTCGAATACCAAGAGATTGGTGTCCTACCAAATATAGAGATGTATCCAGCTATTGACTTTCAATCATCATTATCACCACACCAATTATAATCGATGAAACCAAGTAAATTTCATTTTTGCCCCGTATCTGATGCGGGAAAGAGAATTTTGCAGTCAAGATCCCTTTAAAATATAGAATGATTCTCTTAACTATTGCCAAGTGAGATACATTTGGTCTCTCCATGAATCTACAAGCAATATCGAAACCAAATGTCAAGTTTAGTCGTGTATTGCACAAATACCGCAATGATCCAATCAACCCCCTATATTGATTTGGATCCACATCTTGCTCATCTTCACTTTTGGACAGTTGTAGTCTTGCTTCACATGGTGTAATGGAAGCATTACAATCCTCCATTCCACACTTCTTCAAGATCTTAAGAGCATATCTCTTTTGATGCATGAGCATTCCCGTTTTTTACTTTTGGAACTGTATTCCAAGGAAATACGTCATTATGCATAGATTCGTCATCTTAAACTCAACCATAAGTTCACTTTTGAACTTTGATATGCTCTTCTCACAGCTAGCGGTAATCAACAAATCATCCACGTATAAGCAAATGATGATTATACCATCATTCGTATCTGATCTGACATGAACACCCGTGTTCGGACACACGCCGCTTGAAACCAATGTCAACAAGAACGCCATAAATTTGTTTGTTCCAAGCTCTTGGAGCTTTTTCAAACCATATAATGCTTTATGCAATTTGTAGTACTTCATTTCTTGGTTTTGCACTACAAATTCAGGGGGCTGCTCAACATAAACCTCTTCATCAAGTGGATTTTTCAAAATGCAGATTTGACGTCCATTTGAAATATCTTCCAATTTTTGTTGTTTGCAATCGCAACAACCAAACAGATGGTTTCAATCCTAGCCACATGTTCAAACACTTCTTCAAAGTTTATGCCTTCATGTTGCAAAAATCCATTCGCTACCAATCGAGCCTTATGCTTGATCACCTCACTATTGGGATTTGCCTTCACTTTATAGACTCATCTTACACCTATTGGCTTCTTTCCAAGCGGTAAATCGACCAACTCCCAACTACCATTCTTCTCAATAGATTCCAACTCCTCCTTCATTGCATAAATCCACTTTGGATTGCTTAGAGCCTCTTCCGTGTTCACTGGTTTGGATTCTTCCATAAGCGTAAAGTGAACAAAATCACCATCATCATTGATTTCGTTATCCAGGAATACTTCACAATCTTGGAGTCTTTGAGTCAAACCTCTTTGCCTTGTTGGTCATCTACTATTTTCCCCGCTTTCGGTTCGAATCTGCTGCTATTCTGTACTTCCAGCAGGCTGAAAATTGGAATTTTTGTGGCCCTAATCAATTACGCCTTCTACTACACTAGTTTTCAAACTTACAGAATCCAAAATTTTACTTGGTAATTGATTACAGGTTTTAGCATAATCAATTACACCACCTGTACCAACAAAAATTATACTACTGTCAAATTTCCACAGCTCGTCGACCACAACATCTCGACTTATTATAAACCTCTTATTCGTAACATCAAACAACTTATAACCTCTAGTGGGATGATAACCAACAAGCAACATCATCTCACTTTTGTCGTCCAACTTCTTGCGAAGCTGTCCCGGAACGTGTCGAAATGCTATCGAACCGAAAACCTTTAAATGATTCAAGCTTGGTTTACTTCCATACCACACCTCTTCTCGAGTTACTTTATCAAGCCTTTTTGTAGGGCATTTATTCAACAAATATGCAGTTGTTGAAACGACTTCACCTCATAGTTCCTTCAACAAGTCTTTACCCTTTAACATACTTTGAACCATGTTCATTATCAAACGATTTTTCTTCTCGGTAGTATCATTCTATTGTGGTATATAAGGTGGCACAACCTCATGCACTACACCATATTCATCACAATAATTCCCAAACTCATTCGAGGTATACTCATATCCACCATCCATTTTGAGAATTTTGAGCTTGTGACCGCATTGCCTCTCCACCATAGGTTTAAACTTCTTGAGCACATCAAACACCTCATCCTTTCTTTTGATAAGGTAAATCCATAGTTTCCTACTAAAATCATCAATGAATGTGACAAAGTACCTATTTCCATCATACAAGTTGACTTGCATTGGTCCGCACACATCAGAGTACACAACCTCAAGATGAACCTTGGTCATATGACCCACATCCTTGCTGAAACTCCTCTTGTGCATCTTTCTTTGCACATGTAACACCCAAATTTCCCCACGGAATTATTTTTAGTTATCAGAGTAAAATTTTCAAATTTTTATTCGAGTGTCACAATCAACTTCAAAACACCATAAATGGCTCAATGATACGTTTTTAAAAGTAAGTATTCAACATGCAGCGAAAATATTTTTAAGATCAACCTCATTAAACTTCAATTACAAGAAAAACAAATTCTAAACGAAATAACCGATAAAACTACGTAGTCCCGACTCCAAAAGCGACGTATCAGAGCCGACACCCTAAGACGAGAGGTACAGTGACTTCACTGACCACCACTCGACTTATCCTGCTCACCTACACGTTACCAACATAAGGGTAACATTCAAATAGAAGGGGTGAGATACTTACATCTTAAAGAATAATATAATAAGAATTTAAGCTAGTATCAGAAATGCCACTCGACTACAACGCATATGACAACGTCACATATACAACAACAACAACACATATACAATAACATCATAACTACCACAACTTCATATACAACAATAATAATAATCATGCAATGAGACTCGACTTGACCTCATACATGCGGTACTATATCCGATCTCTATTTCAAGATCCAGTTCCCTTCGAAACTCTCGGCCCCTCTTTTAGGGTCCAATATGATCCCTATTTCATGATCACACCCTTGACCCCTATTTCATGGCCACGTACGATCCCTATTTCATGACCGCACCAACATCACCATAACGACATACCCCACCTAGGTACGTTATACAACTATGCAACATGTCATGCAACATCAATGACATACATGCATACTCACAATAACTACGTTATACAACATCAATAATAATAGCCACATATCGCAACATCGATCATTATGCTACTAATCATCATCACCACGATTACCATGTATTTCATAACATATAATCATATAATTCAACTCATACCACGACAACGCAACACAGCATATAGTACAACATATCACATACTCATATATCATTAATAAGCATATTAAACATATCAACACAACACTATTCATCACGACAACAACATTAACATCAACGAACATATAGATTATGTTTAGTCAAATTACACTAATTATCCCTACAATTTTGTGTATACGCCTTCCTTCACCATATCCAGCTACTCCACATCAATTCCTAAACATCACTAAGCCATTAAATAATTTTCAGTAATTTTTCGAAATTAAAAATTAATTTTTCACGCTACAGGGCTCGTTAAGCGAGGGTCACTGCTCGCTAAGCGAAGAACTCCCTGACTCTGCTCGCTAAGCTTAGCGAGCTCTGTGATTTTGCAAATGCAACTCTGCTTTCAACATCCAAACCTGCTACAAAAAATCACCATATCCAGCACCAACAACAACCAGAAATCACAGTATTCAACAATTTCACCATCTAATTTGTATAATTATCAACCAATAATAATAAACAACACATAATCCAACCTAATTCCTCTTTAATTCATAGCAACCTCAAAACCTAATCCTCAACCTACCCAATTCCCATTATAAAACCCTTAAGAGGGAAGAATCCCACCCTTACCTTAGGTTTTGTCGAGAATTTCCTCTTCTTCCCGAACTCCTCTTCACGATTAAGCCATTTTCTCTTTTCCTTCTATTCACAACTTTTACGATCGCTTCACGGTTTTCCCAACATGATTATATTTTTCCTTTTCCCTTATTTCCAACATAAACCCTAAGACCTAACTTATGATCTTCTACTTCTACCCTTACTTCTTTTACCAATCGACCACCTTGTCCTTAACTCTTATTTTACTCCATTTATTTTATTTATCACTTAATTAAACAATTATCCACTACAATATAATTTTCAACTACAATTATATTTGATAATATATATTATTCTTCACACACCACAACATAATATTCTGAATAAATTTTTTAAATAAAAAATCGGGGTGTTACAACTTTCCCGCCACTTAAAAGGTTTTCGTCCTCGAAAACTTGCCTCAAGCAAAAAGATTCAGATACGACTCTCGCATCATGCTTTCCAATTCCTAAGTCATATTCCCTCCAACAACTCCTCCCCAAACCACTCGCACGAGGAAAATCTCCTTGCCTTTCAACTATTTTACCTCCCAATCATCGATTCGTTCTAGTAATGCTTCAACTGTAAGATTATCTCTTACCTCAACTTCATCCATCGGTATCACATGTGACGGATCCGAAACATACTTCTGAAGTTATGACACATGAAACACATCATGCAAATTTGACAATTTTGGTGGCAACACCACTCTATAAGCAACAGGTCCAACTCTCGCCGAAATCTGATACGGCCCAATAAACTTAGGAGTAAGTTTCCTCGACTTTAAAGCTCGTCCAACACCGGTCACCGGGGTAACCCTAAAAAATATATGGTCTCCTTCTTTAAACTCAAGATCTTTTCTCCTTTTATCATGGTAACTCTTCTACCTACTCTGTGAAGTCTTCATCTTATCTCGAATCAACTTCACCATCTTGGTAGTCTGTTGCACAATATCAGTCCAAGTACAACACTCTCACCCGACTCATGCCAACACAAAGGTGTTTTACATCTTCGACCATACAAAGCTTCAAACGGTGCCATTCCGATACTGGAATGATAACTATTATTATTATACGTAAACTCAATCAACGACAAATGACTATCTCAAGCACCTCCTTGTTTAAGCACACAAGCCCTCAACAAATCCTCCAAAGATTGTATCGTCCTCTTTGTCTGTCCATTATTCTGAGGATGATAAGCTGAACTCAACTTCAACTTCGAACCCAATGCCTCTTGTAAACTTTCCCAAAACCTCAAAGTAAACCTCGGATCTCAATCCGACATAATATTCAAAGGTATTCCATGTGACTTCACAATTACACCCACATAAATCTCTGCCAATCTCTGCAAGGAATAAGTTATACCAATTGGAATAAAATGTGCCGACTTCGTCAACCTATCAACAATTACCCAAATGGCATAATGCCCTCTTGGGGTAGTAGGTAACCCCGTAACAAAATCCATCGATATTCTATCCTATTCCCACTCGGGTATATCCAACGGTTGCATAAAACCAGTAGGTTTCTGATGTTCCACTTTTGACTTCTGACAAGTCAAACACGCATACACAAACTGAGCCATATCTCGCTTCATACCAGGAAACAAAAATATCTTCTTTAAATCCTGATACATTTTCGTCGCTCCTGGATGAATACTCAATCCACTCCTATGCCCTTTTTCAAGGATCATTATCTTCAAATCAATATCATCAGGAATACATATACGATCCCAAAATCTAAGTACTCCCTGCTCATCAACTTAAAACCCATTATTTCCAACTCATTCATCGTTAACCATTAAGTCCACCAGTTTCACATCTGATCTCTGACTCTCTCGAACACGGTCAAGAAAATCAATATTAACCTTCAGCATTCCCAACATCACACTATGAGGTGTCTGTTCACAAACCAAACTCATATCTCTAAATTTTTCAATCAACTCCAATCTCTAGCCATCATAGCCGACATGTGCAAGGTCTTCCAACTCAAGGCGTCAGCTACAACATTAGCATTACTTGGATGATAATTTAAACTAAATTCATAATCCTTCAGGAATTCTAACCAACGTCTCTGTCTCATATTCAAATCTTTCTGATCAAACAAGTACTTCAAACTCTTATGATCAATAAAAACTTCAAACCTCGAACCATACAAGTAATGTCTCAAAATCTTTAAGACAAAAACTACAGCTGCCAACTCCAAATCGTGAGTAGGATATTTCCTCTAATGAACTCTTAACTGAAGCAAAACATACGCCACTACCTGACCATCTTGCATCAATACTCCACCTAAACCCATCAAAGAAGCATCACAATAAACCACAAACGGTTCATTCGCTTTCGGCAAAATCAAAACTGACGTAGTAGTCAACTTCTTCTTCTTCAGCTCGATAAAACTCTTCTCGCACTGAGAATCCCACACAAACGCCTTGTTCTTACAAGTCAATTGGGTCAACGGATGTGCCAACTTCGAAAACCCCTCGATAAACCTCCGATAGTAACCGGCCAATCCCAAAAAACTTCTAATTTCTGTCACTAACTTCGGAGTCTCCCATTGTAGCACTACATCTACTTTGGACAGATCCACAACAATCCCTTGTTTTGAAATCACATAACCTAGAAAATTCACCTCTTTCAACTAGAATTCACACTTCGACAATTTCACATAATGCTTCTTCTCTTTCAACACTTGCAACATAATCTGCAAATGTTCAGCATGTTCTTTTTCTGACTTAGAGTAAATCAGAATATCATCTATAAACACGACAATGAATTTATCTAAATACTCATGGAAAATACGATTCATATACTCCATGAATACACCAGGTACATTAGTAACTCCAAATGGAATCACTACATATTCATAGTGTCCATACCGAGTCCTAAAAGCAATCTTCTGAATATCCACATCCTTCACTCTTATCTGATGATAACTCGATCACAAATCGATCTTACTGAACACACGAGCGCCAACCAACTGATCCATCAGATCATCTATCCTGGGAAGCAGATACTTATTTTTAATCGTCACCTTATTCAGTTGTCTGTAATCAATACACATCCTCATGCTACCATCCTTCTTCTTCACCAACAGTATCAGTGCTCCCCACGATGATACACTCGGTCTCACAAATTTCTTTTCTAACAGTTCCTCTAACTATTTCTTCAACTCAGATAACTCGGAAGCTGACATACGATACGATGCCATTAAAATAGGTTTCGTTCCTGGCACAAGACCGATATTAAATTCCACCTCCCGCTCCGGCGGCACATCCATAATATCATCTGGAAACACCTCCGGAAAATTTATCACTACTTGCAATTCACTAATTTCCATATCATTCTCCACTGACAAGGATGCAAACAGCGCCAAAACTTGCGCCTCATCATCCATAAGCTCTTTCAACTCTCGAGTAGACAAATAACCAGCTTCTTCTTCCTCTTCACCAGGAGTAAGAAATCAAACCGGCTTACTGAAGCAATTAATATGGACATGGTTGTACTCCAACCAATTCATACCTAAAATCACGTCCATACCCCTCAACTGAAAAAAAAACAAATCTACACCAAAGTCCTTACCGTAGATCGATAACAGACAATTCAGACATACAAGAGAAGTAGTTAACGACCCATCAGCAGTAGTCTCGATAACCATCTCTCTTTGCATTAGAGACACAACAAGGCCTAATTTCCTCACACAATCAAGAGAAATAAAACAGTGTTTCGCACCAGTGTCAATCATAGCAATCAAAGGAATACTATTAATATGACAAATACCTCTGATCAGACGATCCTCGCTGGAAGTTTGTGTCCCTGTCAAAGCGAACACCTTTCCTCCAGTTGCATCTTTCTTAGGCTTCTGACAATGTGTACTGATATGACCTTGCTCCCCACTGTTGTAGCAAGTAACCAGATTTTCCTTGCACTCAGCAATCAAGTGTCCAGGCTGACCACACTTGAAACAATTCTTCACGTCACTCGTGCACTCACTAACATGATGACCCATCTCACCACACCTATATCACTTAAGCGAAGTATGAGCACCTCCCTCACTTGGCCTTTTTCCCTCATTCTACTTCTGCTTACCTTTATTAGCAGGGGCTGCATAAGGTTTTCCACGACTCACTTGTTGCTTACCTCTTCTCTCAGCTAGACCTTTGAAGTGCTCAGATCGAGCCTTACTATCTTCTTCAAAGATCCTACAACAATCCACCAGATTCGGATACCTACGGATCCTCTAATAGCCAATCTTCTGCTTGATCTCAGGCCTCAATCCATTCTCGAATTTCACACACTTTGAGAACTCAACAGTTGCTTCACTGTAATGTGGATAAAACTTCACCAAATCAGTGAACTTCACAGCATAGTCTGTCACAGACATGCTGCCCTGCTTCAACTCCAAAAACTCTATTTCCTTTTTTCCCTAAACATCTTCAGCAAAATACTTCCTTAGATATTCTCTCTTGAACACAGCCCAGGTGACTGCCTCACCAGATGCATCCAATCGTTGGCGAGTTCCAACCCACCAATCATTAGCCTCAGATATCAGTTTGTGTGCATCCAACCACATCTTGCTTCCCTCTGAACATTCCATAACTCTGAAGATCCTCTCAATCTCCTTGAGCCAATCCTGTGCTCCATCCGGATCATACTTCCCCTTGAATATTGGCGGATCATTCTTCCTGAACTCGTCGCTTTTGCGATCCCTAGCATTCTTCGGGTTTTGCACAATATGTGCCATCACTTGCATAGCATCGGCAAGTGCAACATCATTCCTCCAAGCCATTCTAAATTTGTGACATAACACAACACAATCCAACAACGATTAGAATCAACAACAACAACTCAACTACAGGGCATCAGCAACGCTCAACACTCAGAGTAAAATTTAAAACTTTTTATTCGAAAAGTAAGTATTCAACATGCAGCGGGAATGTTTTTAAGATCGACCTCATTAAACTTCAATTACAAGAAAATGTTTTCTAAACGAAATAACCGATAAAACTACGTCGTCCGGAATCCCAAAGCGACGTACCAGAGCCGACACCCTAAGACGAGAGGTACACCGACTTCACTGACCACCACTCGACTTATCCAGCTCATATGCACATTACCAACATAAGGGTAACATTCAAATAGAATGGGTGAGATACTTACATCTTAAAGAATAATATAATAAGAATTTAAGCAAGTATCAGAAACGCCACTAGACTACAACGCATACGACAACGTCACATATACAACAACAACACATATACAACAACATCTTAACTACCACAACTTCATATACAACAACAATAATAATCATGCAATGAGACTTGACTTGACTTCATGCATGCGGTACCATATTCGATCTCTATTTCAAGATCCATTTCCCGTCAGAACTCTCGACCCCTCTTTCATGGTCCAGTATGATCCTTATTTCATGATCACACCCTCGGCCCATATTTCATTGCCACGTACGATCCCCATTTCATGACATATAATCATATAATTCAACTCATACCACGACAATGCAACACAACATATAGTACAACATATCACATACTCATATATCATTAATAAGCATATGAAACATGTCAACATAACACTACTCACATCAACGTCAACGAACATATATATTATGTTTATCCAAATTACACTAATTATCCCTACAATTTTGTGTATATGCCTTCCTTCACCACTTCCAGCTACCCCACATCAATTTCTAAACACCACTAAGCCATTAAATAATTTTTAGTAATTTTTCAGAATTAAAAATTAATTTTTCACGCTACAGGGCTCGCTAAGCAAAGAACTCCCTGTCTCTGCTCTCTAAGTGAGCTCCAGCTTGCTAAGCAAGCTCTGCGATTTCGCAAATCGCAACTCTACTTTCAACATCCAAACCTGCTACGAAAAATTAACATACCCAGCACCAACAACAACTAGAAATCATAGTATTCACCAATTTCACCATCTAATTCGTACAATTATCAACCAATAATAATCAATAACACATAATCCAACCTAATTCCTCTTCAATTAACAACAAACTCAATCCCTAATCCTCAACCTACCCAATTCCCATTATAAAACCCTTAAGATGGAAGAATCTCACCCTTACCTTAGGTTTTGTCGAGAATTTCCTCTTCTTCGCGAACTTCTTTTCACGATTAAGCCCTTTTCTCTTTTCCTTCTCTTCACAACTTTTACGATCGCTTCACGGTTTTCCCAACAAGATTATGTTTTTCCTTTTCCCTTATTTCCAACATAACCCCTAAGACCTAACTTATGATCTTCCACTTCTACCCTTACTTCGTTTACCAATCGACCACCTTGTCCTTGTCTCTTATTTTACTCCATTTATTTTATTTATCACTTAATAATACAACTATCCACCATAATATAATTTTCAACTACAATTATATTCGATAATATATATTATTCTTCACACACCACACCACAATATTCTGAATAAAAATTTTAAATAAAA
Source organism: Lathyrus aphaca (assembly GCA_963966055.1). NCBI lineage: Eukaryota > Viridiplantae > Streptophyta > Magnoliopsida > Fabales > Fabaceae > Lathyrus > Lathyrus aphaca. The sequence continues at coordinate 96,317,511 of OZ014525.1, read as the reverse complement.
AATTGGGGCATTACAACACATACTCTTCACATATCTCAATTGGAATATTGATGTGTGGCAACCCGATAACCATACCATTCCTTTGTAATGCATTAATATCTCAAAAACTGAGATGTCCAAGACGGTAATGCCATAACCACTCTTGTCGACTTTCCACTATAGCTAAGAACCTATGCTCCATCACTTTCAACTCAACTTTGAAAGTCCTATTGGCAACCATAAGAGCTTTGAGAATTAACACTCTGTTAGCATCCATAACACGTAAGACTTTGTCTTCCAAGTGAATTTTGTAACCCCTCTCAAGAAATTGGCCAATACTCAAAAGATTATATTTAATTCCTGAAATAAACAAAACATACTTGATCATAAAATGTCCACCATTCTTCTTCTTGATCAAGATATCACCGACACCTCCTACTGCAAGAGTGGTATCGTCCGTGAATTTTATTCTACTTTTTGCGACTTGATTGATTTTCATAAACCAATCCTTTCTTCCCATAATATGCGTTGAACACTAAGAATCCAAGTACCACTCATCACTTCCTTGGACTCCCTCTCTAACCGGGATCATTACATTTTGCGTCGGACGCGTTTCTACAACATTTTTCACATTGTTGCAACTTTTTCATTCGATATCTTGGTCTACTAACTGATAAATGTGAATATATTCTGTTATGAGTATTTTAATATTTCAGGTTATTGGATGATTATCCTATATGACACTTAGATTAAGGAATCAAAAGGATTCTCATAAGTGCACAAGAATGCACAAGGGTTCCTAAAGATGTGGAGACATTTTAGGAAACTTGTGATTGAAGGAATCACTTTATGAAGGAATATTTTGCATGTTTCGTGGATGTTACTTATTGCAGATTTGAAGCCCAAGTCCAGTTCTATTAGGTTTTAAATAGGATGGACTTGACCCTGTTAGGTTTTAAATAGGATTGTTATTTTCGTTGTGCTAGGTTTTTAGCTGATAGTGAGCCTCTCTTGTATTACATCGAATACTTGTTGAGGACTGTGTTTATTGAGTTGTAACTTTGTTTCTGTCACTGATGTGATAGAAAGAGATTTGAGAAGGGACTAATACCTAGGAAGTGTCTTAGGTAGAAGACTAAGATTGGGTAGTTTTAGGTAAAGTTACAAACAATGGAGTTTGACTTTAACTATACTGCATAGTGAAGATCTCTGATTGGTATCCCCTAAAGTAGGTTGTTAAACCAAACTAGGTAAACATTTTTTATGAGTTCTTTACTTTCTGTACTGTTACTATAATTGTTGTTCTATCTCTTGTCCTACTAGGAAGAGATTAAGTGTTCTAACATCTTGTCAGAACATCTTTGAGTATTTGTTATACCAGAATTACAATCGGTATAAGAGCATGCATCTTGCTCTACATCTGGATGAGATTCAGGGACGTTACTTTCTGGTGCGATGGATAAGGAAGATAATCCACAAAATAAGCCTTTAGTTATGGATGGAAATAACTATGATCTGTGGAAGGTTCATATGATCACATACCTGAATACTGACCCTAAGGTTAAAAATGGTGTTTCAAGAGGATTGGAACCTCCTAAGGCTAAATATAACTCGGGAAAAGAGTTTGAGTTCGTAAAACCTAAGGCCGATTGAGATGAAGAATATGACAAAAATGTTTTTGGAAATTCCAAGGTTTAAATGACATTTTCAATTGTGTTGATAAAAGCATTTTCAGACTAATTAAGAACTGCATTACTGCTAAAGAAGCCTGGGAAATTCTGAGTAAGTCCCATGAAGAAAATTCTAAGGTCAAGGCCTCGAGACTTCACTTTCTAACCACCAAGTTTGAAAACTTAAGGATGAATGAGGATGAAGTGTACATGAATTTTATATGAATCTCATGGACATTGCTAACTCATCCAGTGACTTGGGAGAAAAGATTCCAGAAAATAAGTTGGTCAAGAAGATCCTAAGATCACTCCCAAAGAAGTTTGAAATCAAGGCTATACCTATGGAAGAAACTCATGACTTAGATACCATGCAAGTGGATGAACTCATAAGCTCTTTACAAAACTATGAGTTAATTATTAGGGAAAGAGATTAAAACAAGAAAGATATACCTTGGTCACTAATCAAAGTGAAGGTGATCATAAGACAAATATGGTGTTAACCTAGGCCGTGGAAATTCTTGAAGAACAATACAATCAACTGAGAAAGAGGCCGGAAGAGAAACCTAAATCTGAGGTCAGAAGATTGCCCTTCAATAACAATTAAAGAGACTTTTCTAGAATATTTAATGAAGGTTGGTGGGAAAAAGGAGCTAAATGTCCTGAATGTTAAGGATTTGGACACATAAAGGCCTAGTGCCCCCCTTTTCTCAAGAAAAATAAGAGAGGTATGGTTGTCTCATGGTTAGAATGTAATTCCTCCAGTGATGAAGAATTGGCTAAGAAAGTAGAAGTCTACAATATTAATAAGAAAATAATCAATGAAAATTTCACTCGAAGTGAAATCAATGCCAAAGTGACTGAAGTATGTGATTTAGGGTTGGATCAACAATAACATATCAGACAGTTGCTTGAAGAAAGATCAATGTATCTAAATACTATTGTAGACTTGGAAGATAAAGTTGACTTGCTCTATTCTGAGTTAGACAACAGTATCTACAATAGATCCACTAGGTCTTCGTATCATAACAGTCATGATGAAAGAAGTCTTATTTTCAATAGATATCAAAAGGGATCAGGTTTTACCAAAAGGAGAAAGTCCTACAAAAATGCTCAAGATTTTAAAGGACATCAAAAGAAAATTTCTGGAAGAAATAACTAGAGATGTCATTATTGTGGTAAGGATGTTTATTTAAAACCCTATAGCTATAAGTTATATGGCTATCCAATGAATGAAGGTCAATTCAGTAGAAACAAGGGCACAAACAATGGGTATCCATGAGAAATGATGTGGCCTTTGTTGGATACACCCGATACTCAGATAATGAGGATTGGTTTTTTGATAGTTGTTGTTCCAATCATATGACAAGTATAAATATACTTGTGTCTGATTTCAGACCTTTCTCCTATGGAGGAGAATTTAGGTATGGTGATGGCTCAAAAGGAAGAATCAGGGGAGTTGGAAGGATTACTCATCTAGATCAACCAAGGCTTGACAAAGTAATGTTGGTAAATAGATTAACTATCAACTTGATAAGTATCATTCAGTTATGTGATCAAGTATTTAAGGTCAAATTCACAAAAAATGAATGTTTTGTGATTAATGATAAAGGAGCGACTATTATGAGAGGAGTTCGGGCTAAGAATGATTGTTATCGATGGACTCCCACAAATGCTATAGAAACTTTCACGATACTCAGTAGAGATGATATGAGAAGGATTAGACAAAAAACTGAAGATAATGCTAAACGTATTTCCAGGATAAAAAAAAGTGAGAAAAGCTATAAGGCTTACTTTACTAAGGCTTAATTCATTAATGAGTCAACCACTGAAGGAGAGATTAAAGAAAATATTGTGAAAGATAGGCTCACAAAGGAGAAGACTTGGATTGAATCCCTAAAAGTGAAAATTTTAATTAAAGATGTATTGACATATATATATGTGACATCACCTTTAAGTATTTAATGAGTTTTCAAAATCACAAGGACATTTTGGGGTTCTTACAAAAGGGAGGGAACCAACATAAAAGTGGGAAATTTTGAGCAATCTTTCAAACTTCAAATTTTACCCTAATTACTCAAGAAAAAAATTCTGCTAATCTCATAAACATGTCTCAACATCTCTTTACTAGAAAATGGTTATGGAGAACAGGTAGATGTATCCTCAATGCATGGTGGAAAATCTCACATCCACGCGGTTCCACTGAATATGATTTTAGGACCTGATTTTTTTCCTCAAAAGAATGGAAAGCTTGCGGTTAAAAGAATGAAGATTGTCTCTTCAGGTAATGTTTTTAACACATCAAAGCTTTTTCAAACCCTAAGTCTGTAAGCAAGAAAGCTAGAGAAAATGATAGGATCTCAGAAATCGTTAGAAAAACCCTAAAAGACTTAGAAGAGGAAGATAATGCCAATAGAGATCATGTTGTTGGGGTATCTAGTGCTAATGTTAGAACATCTGAGGAAAAATAAAATCTCAAAAGTAGTGAGTGTGATATTGATTTCAATCTAGTATCAGATGATGAAGTTCTGATAAAAATCTTAAAACCAAGCATAAGTAAGAAACTGCAGAAGGCTGATTCCGTGGTTACTAAGGTAAACAAAAAGAAAACTATGGTTGGTCATGTCAAATGATGGAGTAAAGTAGTTCCTCCAACTGAAAAGAGAAAATATGTATCTACTTAAGAATTTGAAGATGATGTCGAAGAAGATGTTCAAGACATCACAAAAATAAAAAATTATGTGACAAGAAAACACTCAAAGACCATTGTGTCTGAAGATTATAGTGATAAGAGAAAGTATGTTGAGTGTAGAAGAGTAGGACTCAAAAGGGAGATGGGTCAGAAAATTTTGGACTGCATGGAAATTATGAAGCTTATTGAGGAAGCTGGTCTCATAAAAACAATCACAAATCTCGGAAACTATTATGAGAAGTTGGTTAAGGATTTTGTTGTTAACATTACTAAAGGAAATAAGGACAAAAAGGTCCTAGAGATTAATGTTAGAGGAAAATGTGTCATTATGTCACCTGATGTGATAAACAAGTTCTTGGAAAGAAAAGAGGGCTCTTATCCAAACTTTTTTTTACTCTGAGGATCAAATATGTCAAGACATTACTGGGAATATTGTTCATAAATGGCCAGTTAAAAGATTGTCAACAGGATATATGAGTGTGAATTACGCAATACTGCACATAATTGGTACAATAAACTGGCCTCCAACCAATCATACTTCCACCACCACTTCATCTCTTGCAAAATTCATATATTTCATTGGAACAAAGTGTGATTTTGACTATTGCGAGCAGATTTTTGAACAGATTGTCAAGCAAGCTTCTTCAACTGCTGCAAAAAAGCCTATTTGTTTTCCTACCCTGATTTGTGGTATAATTCTTGCTCAACATTCAACGATTCTTGAGTCTGAAGATATAATCATGAAACGAAAATCCTTGTTGACTATCCATCATAAACTATTTGAGGGAAACCATGATAAGGACATGATTTCCAAATCATCAGCTTCTTCATATGATTCTAAAACCAGACAACTTGAACCTATTGCTAGTTTCGAGGAAACTATCAGAAAGCTAGGTGAAATCATCAAGACAACCTCAGGAAGAGAGGAAATTTTGGAATAGTTAGTGCAGAAAATGAAAGCTGAAAAAATGTTGCTGAAGGAGAAGTAGAACCTTCAAGTCATCAGAACATTGAGAGTTCTGAGAGTGAAGAAAAATGAGGAGGAGAATTTATTGAAGACGAGGATGATGAAGAGGAAACTGAATCATATGCCTGATTTCATTTGTATGTATGTTGGGTTTTAAACCCTTGTAAGGGCATTTTCCCATGATTTTTTTTGTGCAATGGTTTGTGCTGGATAATTGTCTTTTGGTATTAACTTTTTATTTATGTTTATTATACTGTTACCTTTGTCATATTCTGGCTAAAAAAAAGGGAGTAGTATTAGTTACATGATGGTGTATGTATTGAGGGGGAGTAGCCCATACCTCTTGTGATTAGTTGAGGCTATTTATTTTTTTGCTGCTATCTGATATATTTCTTTTGCCTCTGTGTTTGTTTTAGCCAAAATCTGCCAAAAAGGGAGATTGAAGGCTCATGTGAGTTGGCATTGATTTTGGTAAAACAAACTTTTTGATGATGTTTGAAAACATTTCCTATGTTGATTATTATGAAGATGTTAGACAAGATGTTCTAACTTTTTCATTCGACATCTTGGTCTGCTAACCGATAAATGTGAATATATTATGTTATGAGTATTTTAATATTTTAGGTTATTGGATAATTATTTAATGTGGCACTTAGATTAAGGAATCATGAGGATTCTGAGAAGTGTACAAGACTGCACAAGGGTTCCTAACGATGTGGATACATTTTAGGAAACTTGTGATTGAAGGAATCACTTTATAAAGGAATATTCTGCATGTTTCGTGGATGATACTTACTGCAGATTTGAAGCCCAAGTCCAAATCTGTTAGGTTTTAAATAGTATGGACGTGACCTAATTTTGGTATCAAAAATAATGATTGTTATTTTCGTTGTGCTAGGGTTTTAGCTGACTGTGAACCTTTCTTGAATTGCATCGAATACTTGTTGACGACAGTGTGTTTATTGAGTTGTAACTTTGTTTCTGTCACTGTTGTGATAGAAAGGGATTTGAGAAGGGTCTCATACCTAGGAAGTGTCTTATGTAGAATACTAAGATTGGGTAGTTTTAGGTAAAGTGACAAACGATGGAGTTTGACTTTAACTATACTGCATAGTGAAGGTTATGAATTGGTATCTCCCAAAGTAGGTTGTTAAACCAAACTGGGTAAATATTTTCTCCGTGCTCTTTACTTTCTATACTGTTACTATAATTGTTGTTCTATCTGTTGTCATACTAGGCAGAGATCAAGTGTTTTAACATCTTGTTGGGACATCTTCGAGTATCTACTATACCAGGATTTCACAACTACTGTCCCGCAACTTGCAGATGCTACTACTGCTGCCCAATAATTCATTTATGCCATAATTCTCCTTCGTGATTATAACCAATAGCATATTTTTATCAACTAACTCTTGCCTTGCAACCTTGGCCTCATCTCTTTGGGAATCCCTCTGTTTTTCACCACATTCACTTTGAAAGTGTCCAAGCTTTTTACACTTCCAGCACTGAACTTTGGATTTATCCCTTGGTTTTTCGCCTCAAACATTGCCTCGACCATCATACTTGTTGGAGTTAATCTCACTCTTTTGCGTCATCGAATTCTTCGAATTTTGTGGATCACTTCCACCCGAATTTTGAAATTTTGCTTCCCTTTCGAAGACAAATTTTTATCTGTTCTTCTACTTTTCTCGTTGAACTGTGCTTGCAAAGCAATCTTCATTTTCGCTTTATCACTTCCTCTCTCATCCATTCTTTGTTCATGACCTTCAAGAGAGCTTTGAAGCTCATCTTTGCTCAACTTTGTAAGATCCTTCGACTTTTCGATAGCAACCACAATATTGTCGAATCTTAACGTTAACAAACGCAAAATCTTTGACACAATATTATGCTCTGTAACAATTTCTCCACACGCCTTGATTTGATTCACAAAACGCGTAATACGTGTCACATAAATGTTGATCGTTTCCTTCTCTTCCATTTGTGTTAACTCGAACTGTCGTTTGTGAGTTTTTAACCTCACAACATTTTCCTTGACAACCCCTACATAAGTTTTCTCTAAGATCTCCCAAGCTTGCTTCGCCGAATCGCAATCGCCAACTTTTTCAAAGTTATCACCATCGATGCAAGAATGAATCAAGAAGAGTGCCTTGTAATTTTTCTTCTTTTCTTCCTTGAATGCAGCCTTCTGAGCATCTGTAGCTTCTGCCCCAAGTGGTGTGACACCATTGTTGATCACTTCAAGAACTTCTTGATACCCATACAACACTTTCATTTGTTTAGATAATTTGTCATAGTTCTTCGAATCAAGAATCAGAAGGTTGGTGGGGATTCAATCATTGAAAACAATACTCATTGTTGTAGCGGAATCGGATCAGAACCAATGCTCTTGATGCCAAATGTTAGAGCATACACAAAAATAACTTGGTGAACTAATGAAGAAAGGTGAATTGGAGAAGATGAAGATGAGAATTAAGACAAATTAGAGAGAGAGAGAGAGAGAGAGATTATTGAAAGTGCGTAAAAATTGACATTAACAATAATATGAGCATTACAAGGCCTTATATATTTGGCAAGTCCAACGAATGTGGGATATTACAAAACAACTTATTTCAATAAGTTGAAACTGAAGCACAACTAAAAAAAAAAACCTTTGTGATATGTATCAGATCAAGATGTCATGATATCTCTTTCGACATCTTGTATGACAACAAAACAACAACACAACTGAAATGTCAAAAACATAATTTCAACGATTATCACCCTTGATACCATTTTTTACATCCTTGTACATTAGTGTCTCTAAGAGGTCTAAAATTAATTCTTTAGACCGTCTTAATTTATCCTAGTAGAAAGATCTAAATAATCAATCTTTTTATAAAAAAGAATATTTGAAAGATCTAAATAATCAATCTTTTTATAAAAACAATTTCTTCTTATTTTTAATTATCATTTTAATTTATCTATCACGGTTTAAACCTACTTCAATTTTATTAAGGAAAGCATATGATTTGATAGAATCACATCAAGGTTTTCTTTTCTCTTCATAAAATTATTTTAGGCTTCAAACAATTTTGCTACTTCAATAATAAATGAATCGCAGGAATCATATTTAATTGATTTTAAGAATTCACCTAGAAATTTTTTCACAAATAATCTTATTGCTATTTTCAAAGAATTTGATATAATCCTTGAGATGAATAATAATTTTATCATATTGCATTTGCATAATTTTATTAAAGTTTAGTACATTCCATATTTAAAATTTAATTTTTAGTCTAGTTAAAATAATTCAACGTTTTTAAAATAAAAGTAAAATTTATTAAATAATTTAAATTTAAATAAGACTTAAATGCAATTTTAGTTACCTATTTTTTATTTCCAAAAGTTAGGTTGGGATCCTCCATTTTAAATTAAACATGCTTGTAGGAATCAAATTTATTGATCTTATCTAATATGGTTTTATTTTCATAAGTTTTTTTCATTTTATGTAATGATATTCTAAACATTGTCAGACATTAAATATAGGGCAACTAGACAACTTTCGCATCATTATTAGATCCTTGATTCACTAAGTAGTGGAAACCGTTGTGGTTTGGTGATTTATTAAGAACAAAAAGAATGGAAAAAAAGAAAGAAAAAAAACATGAGTATTGGAGAAGTAAAAGAAAATTGAGTTAGTTGCTTTACATGAATCACGTGTTGTCTGTGTAATCAAGAATTTCTGGTTGGAAACAACTCAAATATTAAAATTAAGCCCAGAATGTTACTTTCCCCATTAAGAGAGGAATCAATATATACATTTAATTAGAGTTTAGATTTCTATGCATAGAAACTAGGCCCAATTCTATTTTCTCTTTGGATAGAAAAGGATGCCACTTATGAACATGTTAAAAGTGCTGCAAATATAGTTATGAAGCCTCAAACATGTTAAAAAGGTTATTAAAACCTTTGTTTACTTGATTACCAAACACAATATTTTACCACTTGTCCAATTTCTTTTTAATAATTATTTTTACACATTTGATATATTAGCCTTCATGACATTAAACTGTACCATTGCTTTATAATTTGTTTTCGAATCAGTATGAAAATTATGTATTTGCACATTTAATATATCAGCATTAATGACATTAAACTACACATTTAATATAATTTCCTTTTTATAATTACCTTTATGTCATACACATTTAATATATTGTCTTAATGAAAATTATGTATATGTTGAAGCACAATTTTGTTGCAAGCACAATTCATAACTAGGATTCACCAACATTTAGTTTTTTTTCTCAATTATGATTCCACACCTGAAACAAAAAATATTCCGAGACTTGAAAACTTTTATAAAAAACTTATAACTTATAATTCTTATTTAGAATTAAGAATTGTCACTCAAATAAAATTAAATAAGAAAGAAATTAAATAAAAGAAAATAAGAATGTGAAATAAAAGAAAATAAGAATGGTGAATTTTTGTTTCTTTGTTCGTTGTGCTTCTACAGATGGAGAAAAAGTTTAAATAAGAATTTTAATCAACAAATTGTGTTTCTCCGTGTGAAGATTTACGAATATTTAATTACTTAATTTACATTTTGTGATTCCAAACCTGAAAATGAAATTAAATAAGCAAGTATAGAGCAATTTGAAAGGTTGTTTTAGGAAGAAAAAAACCTAGAAAACCCAAGAAGAAAATTGGAATTTAGAAGGAAATTAGAATTGGAAGATGGAAAAATTGAAACCCTAAAAGAGAAAGAGGAATATAAATTGCAGAAAGATTGAAAAATCGAAACCTTGAAAGAGAAAGAGGAACATAAATTACAGAAAGATTGAAATTGGAATTGAAATTAAAACCCAGAAGCAAATTGGAGAACGAAGAACTGAAATTAAAACCCAGAAGCAAATTATGGACATAATTGAAGATGGAGTTCCTCGTGAACATGAACTCAGGTTAAAGAACAACAACACTTTTTCAATGAACATGATGCTAGATTAAATAACAACACGTTAAATTTATTTTTTGTATTTTTTAATGAATAAAAAATTAAGTTTATTTTCAGTTTTAATCAGTCTAACTTGAAAAAAAATATTATTATGCTATTTAAATAAAATTATTATTTTAATTAATATTATTTTGCAATTTGGATTGCCACATCATTATCATATATTAAAAAATAATTAAAGAGACATACCACATATGCTAAAGAGGATCATTCAGCGTCCACCTCAGTTGTCACATCCTCTTCTTTTAACGTCGTTATTTAAATTTTGATAGAAATGACTTGTTTGATCTCTTTTGATAACGTAAGGGATTAAATTGGAACTTTAAAAAAAATGATTAAAATGGACCCTGAGATATATGTAAGGGACTAAAAAAGGTATTAAGCCTTATGTTTTCTTCTTACTCTCATTTAAGTTTATTCTTTTTCACTAGAGCTAACTTATATGAGAATGAGAGAAAGAGATAACAACCGTTTAATTTAATTAAAGGGTTGAGATTTAATATCTCATTACATAATCCTTAATTTTCTCAACTTAAAACAGATACTTAAGTAGCATAATTCCACTAACACAATACACTTATTATTTCGATAATTGGTATAGTTTTTAAAACATTGCTTCTATGGTTACCCTCTCTCTTCCCAGAAGCTGGAGTGTGGAAAATGTCCATTAAACCAACACAGATATTTTGAACGGCACTATTTTACTCCAAGCCTTCTCTAACACTTAATTTTCTTCTATTTGAGATAACAAACCATCCATAATCCCTGCATAGGCTTCTCTTGCACCAATGTGCTATTCATTGTGATAGACCCAATGTGTTGGTGATTTAATGAAATGCATCACGTGTTGTAAGTGGATAATCATGGATTTTTGGTTGGAGACAACTCAAATTTTGAAAATAAGGCCTCAATGCTACTGTCCCCATAAGGACAAGAATCAATCTATATTTGTTTAGACTTTAGATTGTTTTGTGCATAAAAACCAGCACGAATCATATCATTTAAAAAATAAATGACAAGACAGTAACACATGATGCTTATTAGATATCATTGTTGATCTTTTATCTTTTTCATAGTACAAATATGGAGAGGAACCGAAAAGACGCAAACATCATTAAGTTAATATTTTCTCAAACGCCCGTGTTTATATGTGTCACAAGTGCCTTAATTTTGCGTCTATATTTAATCTACTTTTAAGTTTATCTCGTTATATTTAATTAAACTGAGAGGAATTCTTTTTCTTTTTCTTTCTTAAGAAGGCAAAAAAACAACTAAATTAATAACTGCAAGCATAAGACATACTAGAAACCTAAGCAGTGTCTGATACAACAAAACATAATAACTCCAACTCTAAACAACAATAAACTGAGAGGAATCCATAGCCTACTTAATCTCGGAGTGCAATCCGTTCTCAAATTTGATGCACTTCGAAAACTCAGCAGTTGCTACATCATGGAGAGTATTAAACTTTGACAACTCCATGAACTTCGCAGCATAATCCGTTACCGACATACTTCTCTGCTTCAGCGCAAGAAATTTAATCTCTTTCTTACCACACACATCTTCAGGGTAATACTTCCTCATAAACTCCCAACGAAAAATGGCCCAAGTGATCTCTTCACTGGTCTCCAACCACTAATCATTAGCTTCAACTACCAACATATGAATCCCATAACGAACCTTCTGTGATGGAGTGCAATCCATCACGCGGAAAATCCTCTCAATTTCTTTCAACCAAACCAATGCAGCATCAGAGTCATACTTGCCCTTGAAGGTAGGCGGCTTTTCCCTCTGAAAAGTCGCAAAGGTACGAGACTCATCATTCCCGCCAACATTCAGCAAGTTCTCCACAGCCTGAGTCATTGCTTGCATTGCAGCAGTCATCGCATCATCATTTCTTACAGTCATCTCAAATTAACACTCACTATGCCAAAAATGACATTTAACAACGCACTTTAGACAACGCTTTATTAAGAAAGCGCTGTTAAAGGTTAAAATTAAAATAAAACACGGAAAATGTTCCAAAAAAATAATGAAAGCGTTGTCTAAGGGGGGGGGGGGGGGGTCTTAGACAGCGCTTTTTCAAAAGCGCTGTCTAAGACCCCCCTAGACAGCGCTTTTAGAAAGCGCTTTTAAAGATAGATCTTAGACAGCGCTTTTGAAAAAGCGCTGTCTAAAGTCTTTAAATTAAAAAAAATTTAAAACCAAAAGCGCTGTCTAAGGGGGGTTTTAGAAAGCGCTTTTGGAAAGCGCTGTCTAGGGCATACCTTAGAAAGCGCTTTCCACAAAAGCGCTGTCTAAGGTCTAATTAAAATAAAATTTCAGACTCAATTTCTATTTTCGTTCTCTGTTCTTTTGTTTTCCCTCCCGTGAACGTTGAAACCCTAACAGCGAAAACCATAAACCCTAACAGCGAACACGAATACACTTCCATTTTTTGGTTTCAATCATTGAACGTGTTTGAAGAATCGTACGTATCTCAACATTTGGGTGTTGACTTCGTTTTTCGTTTCTACTGTTCTTCATTTCTTGCGGTATGTTCTTCATTACTTATGGTTTTTATAAGTTGTTATTAATCTTTGATAAAATTCAGAAACTGAGTTTAGAAGTAGTTTACTACTGTTGAGAATGTGCATAATCTTGTTGACTGAGTTTAGTGTATTATTCTTGTTGAAGTTGTTTTGATTCATTCTAGCTATTTTTGTAAAAACTGAGTTTAGAAGTTGAGTTTAGAACCCTTATTGTAGAAACTGAGTTTTGACTCATAAGGTACATTGTTGTTGTTATGTTTGATAAGTAATAATGTTGATAATAGAAAAATGTTGATAATAGAATAATGCTGATAATAGAAAAATGTTGATAGAAAAATTATTAAAGTTAAGAGAAAAGTAATGGAAGAAAAAGTTTGATTCTTGTAATAGAAAAAATGAAAGTGATGAGGTAATTAAAGTTGTTATGTTTGATAAGTAATAATGTTGTAATAGAAAAATGTTCTTCCTTGAAAAATGTTGTAATACAAAAATGTTTGGTAATAGAAAAATGTTGTAATAGAAAAATGTTTGATAATAAAAAAATGTTTGATAAGTAATTAACGTTAGTTATAGAAAATTTAAAGTTGTAGAAAATTATAGGTATAGTTATAGTTATAGGTATAGTTATAGGTATATTCTAATAGAAAATTAAAGTTAGTTATAGAAAAATTAACGTGTTATAGGTATAGTTATAGGTATATTGTAATAGAAAAAGTTTGATTCTTGTAATAGAAAAAATGAAAGTGATGAGGTAATTAAAGTTGGTATATCGGCGTATCGGATACGTTATTGAAGTTTATATTAACATTGGTTATGTATACGTTATTGAAGTTTAAAATGAATTGAACTTTAAAATTGTTAGAATATTCAAAGATACTACCTTAGTTATGTATTTTCGTCTGGATTGATTGTTTACCTTAATAAGTAGGAAAACCATGGATAAAACATGGATATGTGCCGATCGAATGACCAAAGAGTACGAGAGTGGGGTTGCGGAATTCGTTAAGTATGTTGTTCAACACGCTGAAAACCGCAGACGAATGCATTGTCCTTGCTTGCGTTGTTGTTATATTGGTAAGGTTGACGCACATGGATTAAAATCGCATTTGCTGAGGCATGGAATTGATCAAAGTTATCAGTGTTGGATATTTCATGGTGAGAAAATTAACGAGAATGTTGAATCGAGTGGAAAAAGTAATACGACCTATGCTTCATACGACAAAGACACGGAAACATACGATTGTGATCGAGTTGAAGAGATTGTAGAAGCACTGGAAGAAGATCTTCATGATTGTCCTGAAATGTTTGAGAGGATGGTAAGCGATGCAGAGAAACCGTTGTACAAAGGTTGCACTAAATTCTCAAGACTGTCTGCGGTATTAAAGTTATACAACTTAAAGGCGGGCAATGGATGGTCGGATAAAAGTTTCACAGAGTTGTTGGCCCTTATGAGAGAAATGCTACCGGATGATAATGTTCTTCCTAATCGAACCTATGAGGCAAAAAAAATGTTGTGCTCTATTGGCATGAGCTATGATAAGATACATGTTTGTCCTAACGATTGCATTTTGTTTCGTAACGAATATGCAACGTTAACTGAGTGCCCTAAATGCGGTTTGTCTCGATATAAGAAAAGATTGTCTCCCGCAAAAGTCTTATGGTATTTTCCGATAATTCCGAGATTTAGGCACATGTTTCGTAGTGTAACCGATGCAAGACATCTTACTTGGCATGCAGATGAAAGAATTATTGATAGAAAGTATCGGCATCCGGCTGATTCACCACAATGGTCGAAGATTGATAATGATTATCCTGAGTTTGGATCAGAAGCAAGAAACCTTCGATTGGCATTATCTATTGATGGAATGAACCCACATGGTCTTCAAAGTATCTCACATACCACATGTCCTGTGATTCTTATGATTTATAACCTACCTCCGTGGCTATGTATGAAGCGTATGTACATGATGTTATCTATGTTAATCTCTGGGCCTAAACAACCAGGGAATGACATAGACGTATACTTGACACCTTTGATCGAAGATTTAAAGATTTTGTGGGAGAACGGTGTGGAGGTTTATGATGGATATAGGAAAGAAAGTTTCAATTTGAGGGCGATGTTGTTTGGCACAATTAATGATTTTCCAGCATACGGGAATCTATCTGGGTATAACATTAAAGGTCAACGTGCGTGTCCTGTTTGTGAAGACGGAACCGATACGATTCGATTGGAACTTGGCCAGAAGAATGTGTTTCTCGGTCATCGTAGATTCTTACATTCTAAACATCACTTCCGTGGGTGGAGAAAAGCATTCAATGGAGACACCGAACATCGTAGAGCTCCACCCGCATTGTCAGGTGAACAAGTTTTTGAAAAGGTGAAAGATGTGCGTACTGAGTTTGGCAAGCCTTTTGCACATAAGGTTGTGAAAGGTGGGTGGAAGAAAAGGTCGATATTTTTTGAATTACCATATTGGAAGTCTTTGTACGTGAGACATTTTCTCGATGTTATGCATATTGAAAAAAACGTATTTGAAAGGTTATCGGTACATTACTCAATATAAAAGGCAAGTCTAAGGATGACCTTAAAGCAAGGGAGGACATGTTAAAAATGGGAATGAGAACTGAATTAGCACCCGTGAAGAAAGGAAGACGAACATATCTACCACCTGCTGCTTTTACTTTATCTAGAAAGGAGAAATTTTTTGTGTGTAAGTCTCTGAGTGAAGTTAAGGTTCCAGAAGGATACTCATCAGATATCAGAAGACTTGTTTCTATGAAAGACCTCAAGTTGAAGAATTTGAAGACACATGATTGCCATGTTATAATGGAACATTTTCTACCGATAGGTATACGTTCTATTTTGCCAGAAAAAGTAAGAAGTGCCATAACTAAATTGTGTTTTTTCTTTAGGTCAATCTGTAGTAAGGTGATCGATCCCGAGATCTTACCAACACTACAAAAAGAGATTGTAATTACCTTGTGTGAGCTTGAAATGTATTTTCCTCCGTCTTTTTTTGACATAATGGTTCATCTAGTTGTTCATCTTGTGAAAGAGACACAATTGTGTGGACCAGCTTATATGAGATGGATGTACCCTGCTGAACGGTATATGAAAATATTAAAAGGGTACGTGAAATCCCAAAGTCGACCAGAGGGTTGTATTGTTGAACGATACATTGTTGAAGAAGCTGTTGAGTTTTGTACTGAATATTTGTCTAACGTTAATCGATTGGACTCCCCAGAGCTTAGATTTTCAAAAAAATGGAAGGTAAAAAATTAATTGAGAATAAAATTGTGACAATATCAAGGGATGAACGAGATCAAGTTCATTTGTATGTTCTGCACAATAATAATGAGGTTGAGCCATATGTTGAAATGCACAAGGATGTACTCTGAAGGTTAAATCCCAACATAAATGAAAATTGGATAGTTATAGAGCACAATCAAAGTTTCATACAATGGTTGAAGGATCATATTTATTCGAAGCGCTCTTCAGATCCTTCTTCGGTAACAGAAAGGTTGATATGTTTGGCATATGGTCCAAGTTTGCATGTGTTTTCTCATAGCGTATACTCAATTAATGGATACACAATTTATACCAAAGAACAAGAAGATAAGAGTACTATGCAAAATACTGGGGTCACCGTGCTAGCTGAAGCAATGCATATATCAAGTATGAAGGACTTAAACCCCAAATATGCAAATTTGTCATATTTTGGAGTTATTGAGCACATTTGGGTGTTTGATTACGAGAAGTTTCAGATTCCCATCTTTGGTTGCAAGTGGGTGAATAGTAGTGGCATACGAATGGATAAGTCTGGATTTTTGCAAGTTGATCTTATTAGGGTGGGGTACAAAGATGAACCTTTTATTCTAGCATCTCAAGCTAAACAAGTGTTCTATGTGAATGACCCGAAGAGTACAAAATGGTCTATAGTGCTTTTCTCTAACAAAGTGACTGATGATAGCGGTGTCAATCAATGTGATATTGATGTTGAGAATGAGTCATGCATTAGACGGAATGAGTTGAATAGAAATGATGAAGTTGAGGATCTTATACCGGATGAGTCATATATAAGAAACGATCATAATGAGGGAATTTGGATCAATTCATCCGTACGCATTGCTAAGAAACAAGTGATTAATATTCCAACAAAGAAAAGAAAGAGATGTTAGTGACTGAGGTAAATTATGCATGGTTTCTTTATTTTTTTGTTTTCAATTGCTTTGATTATAAGTTATATCTGATAATGCATGATTTCGTTATATTTTTGTTTTCAACTACTTTGATTATAAGTTATATTTGATAATGCATGGTTTCTTTATTTTTTTGTTTTCAATTGATTTGATTATAAGTTATATCTGATAATCCATGATTTCGTTATATTTTTGTTTTCAATTGCTTTGATTATAAGTTATATCTGATAATGCATGATTTCTTTATTTTTTTTTGTTTTCAATTGCTTTAATTATAAGTTATATCTGATAATGCATGATTTCGTTATATTTTTGTTTTCAATTGCTTTGATTATAAGTTATATCTGATAATGCATGATTTCTTTATTTTTTTGTTTTTAATTGCTTTGATTATAAGTTATATTTGATATTTGATGGTTTCCTTGGTTTATTACAGGTTAGACATGGCTGATAACCAACATGATGATCACGAGCATTCGACACATGAGGAAGTTAGTAAAAAAGTATCTGCGGAAGAAGATATTCGAAGAGGCATAACAGTAATGAGAAGGGTGGTCCAAGGAAGATCTCGAGGCATCATACTAGATGTGCGATGGAGCCACCAGGGACAGCTTGTAGAACCTAATGGGCATACCTTAACTAGTTTTATCGGTGCACTAGTAAGGAATGAAATTCCCATTACCTGTGATGATTGGAGAAACAAAGAGCTGAATGACTCCAAAGAAAAAATTTGGAGTGAGATAAAGGTACAATAATTTGGCCCTTAATTATACGGTATCAATTATGTTTTTTCAATTACCGGTACTAACTATCAATCTGTATGTTTTTCTTAGCGATGTTTTAACATCGAAGAAGAAAGAAGAGGTTTCTGTATGAAATTGGCCGGAAAGCTTTTAAGAGGGTTTCGAACATTTTTATCATCCAAGTTCCTTAGGGATGCGGATGGTAATTATGTGGATGCGGAGCTTCCTAAAAAATATGAAAGTTTGATATCAGCTGAAGAATGGGAAACTTTCAAATCCAAACGACAAGACCCGGTTTTTAAAAGAATAAGTGCCACAAATCGGGAAAGAGCATCAAGTCCCGCATATCCGTACCGAAAAGGACGTGTCGGATATGGACGCTTAGAACAATCCATGGTAAGTATTTATAAATTGCGATAACAAATTTGTTCATCATATATTAGTTTTATCTGATCAAATTGTATGACTTAATGTGTAGCTGCATAAGGAGAAAAGTTCAGAAACATATCTTCCTGCACATGTTTTGTGGAAGGAAGCCCGTGTGGGCAAATCTGGAGTTCCTCAAGAAGACGTTTTACACGTATACCAGAAATGTGTAAGTATAACATTTTTTTTATTAATTGAATAACATTTTTATACACAAATATTTGACAAGTATACGATATTCATCTGATTTTTCAGGAGGCGCTATCTCAGTCTTTATCTCCCGATGATACTAGGAGCATACTTAGTCGGGCATTAGATGTCCCTGAGTATTCTGGTCGGGTCAGGGGTAAGGGATTTGGAGTCACTCCGACCTCCCTGAGTGTTACAAAAGGAAAGGCTCCTAATAATCGGGAGCTTCATGCAAAATTGGAAGCTATGCAAGCTGAGCTTGATGCATTCAGGAGAAAAAGAGAGGCTAGCGCCTCAGCATGTTTCAAAGATGGTTCGGACAAAGACAGTATCAACTGTACCTTTCAGCCGAACATTCCAGAGGTAATTACATATAATTGTCTTAAATTGAACTATTTGCTTAAATTATGTATTTGACATATATACACATTAACAATTTCTTGTTATTATTGGTATTAGGGCATTTCTCATTGTCAGCTAAATTTGTCGTCACCATACTATCAGATGGTTGGCAAGGGAAAAGTGCATAACGTTAGCGGAGTATTACTCCACACTAGAGAGCTCCCTGCTGGATGTTTGAAAGTATCGGTTGATATTGCAGTTGAGCCGAATGCATCATTACCATATCCTAACGATGATTCGGATGCAACAACGGTGGACGAAGCAGTAGGTTCGTTTGTTGCATGGCCGACAAACCTCATATGCGTAGGATATGAGGTATGCCTAAAACCTATGTTAACTTTAATGTGTATATTCAAAGTTTTTACGCGCATTTTATGTACATATTTTCCTTGGTTATTTTAAATAGACTCCCACAAAATCCAAATCAAAAGATAATGCTATTCCGCGGCATACCGAGTCCGTGGTTTCAAGAAAACAGGTACAATACAATTATATGGCATATATTCATGGAAGTTGTTACATTCTTAATTTGATCTAACTATTTATATGATATGTAGCTTCAAGAAAAGGAGGTTAGCAACGCCTCCGCACAACAAAAAAAGGAGGTTAGCAACGCCTCCACACAGGTAAAAAGTGCTGGTGCTAAGAAGACCGTAGCTAGGAAAAAACCTACCACCAAGTATAGGTCGTGCCTCAAGACATTTCTAGAGATGATCGATATACCGACCGGAGGTGTTCGGCTTGTGCATATGGAGGTAGGT
Organism: Lathyrus aphaca; assembly: GCA_963966055.1. Taxonomy (NCBI): domain Eukaryota; kingdom Viridiplantae; phylum Streptophyta; class Magnoliopsida; order Fabales; family Fabaceae; genus Lathyrus; species Lathyrus aphaca. Next base: position 96,297,958 of record OZ014525.1, on the reverse strand, counting down.
ATTTTCGGCTTTGATTACGGCCAAATGATTGGTAATGAAGACTTCATGCAAGTTTTTGGTCGTGAAGAAATCAGCGTCACTGTTGTCAATACATATATCAGGTAAATCCGATCTACTTTGTTATATTAATTGAATAACTTATTTACTTTATGTTTCAAAAGAGGTGTCTAATGTTAATGATGTTTTTATATAAGGTTTTTGTATGACAAATTGATGCGCCCCAATGGTTTGGACGTGTCATTTGGATTCTTAGCACCCGCGACCGTCAACTTAAGTTCAATCTTAAGTAGACCGGATACCGTGACGGAGTACGTTCTTAGGATCCGCATGGCCAACAAAGATGCGGAGAAGTTGTTCTTTATACCGTTTAATACCGGGTTAGAATTTCATTCTAAATTCATCTATTATAATTTTTTTTCCAGTCGACATCTAACATTTGCTTAATCATTACAGTGGACATTGGTTGTTGCTCGCAATCAATCCTATCAGAGAAATCGTTTATTATCTTGACTCGTTAGGAAATGATTGGACAACATACCCAGATATGAAGGTCATAATTGACACGTAAGTGAGAATGTTCAAAATTTTCTTGTGTGTATTTCTTAGTTTATGTGAATTGTTCTAATTACTTCATTTTTATTTTATTAGCATCCTACAAGCTTTTCGAGCCCAACGAGATATCCAAACATCAAAGAGGGGCGCCAACTCCATTACATGGATTCGAGTGGCGGTATATTTTTAATTATCACATTTTTTATTATATTAGTGATGACACTTGATAAAACTTAGGATTTATCCATATTTTTTTTTCATATGTAGTGTCCTCAGCAACGTAATCAAATAGATTGCGGGTATTTCATGTTGAGGTTTATGCGAGATACTCTTGTTTTGGGCCGATTAGAGATTCCCACCGATGTATGTATTTCTAACTTATGAGTTATTTTTATATTTACACATATCTCATATAATTAAATAGTTGAAATTAAATCAAACTATGTTATATTATTATGTAGTACTTTGATGAATTCAAGTGTCGATATTATACAAAAGATCAAGTGGACGAAATCAAAGAGGAATGGTGTCAATTCATTATAGAGCTCAATGTTTTATGTAATGACTTGTAAATTTGTAGTATATTGTACATGACTTGTAAATTTGTACATAAATTTGTGTAATTATATTGTACATTTGTAGTATATGTAATGACTTGTAAATTTGTACATAAATTTGTATATATTTTGATACATTTAAGGCAAAATTGGTTTGAATTGGTATATATATATTTGTTAGCCAAAAATTGGTAGAAAAAAGGCCAAAATGGTTTGAAATGGCATATATAAAATGTGATATTTGTCTACCAAAATTTGGTTGAAAACAGGTAGAAATTCTGGTTTATAAACCTGGAAAAAATGTGGTTTAAAACAAAAGCTGCAAAAAATTTCGTATACCTTAGACATCGTTTTACACAAAAGCGCTGTCTAAGGGGGGGGGGGGGCTTAGAAAGCGCTTTTGGCAAAAGCGTTGTCTAAGGGGGGGGGGCTTAGACAGCGCTTTTGAAAAGCGCTGTCTAAGGTATACCTAAAAAAATTAAAATAGGAGGGGATTAGATAGCGCTTTCACAAAAAGCGATGTCTAAGGTATAAGTGCTTAGAAAGCGCTTTTATCAAAAGCGCTGTCTAAAGTATTCCTAAAAGCGCTGTCTAAGGGTACCTTAGACAGCTCTTAGACAACGCTTTTAAGATTTAAAAAAGCGCTGTCTAAACCTTTAGCAGCGGAGGTTTAGACAGCGCTTTAAAGCGTTGTCTAAGGTCTTGTTTGACATAGTGACTACAACACAACAAACGTTGGAACCACGTAACAATACTTGAATGCTAGACAACTACGACTCGACATTATGTCAGACAGACCTACCTGCTCTGATACTACTAATGTAACACCCCATTTCTATCCGACTTTATAAAATTAAATCAGAGTTATAAAATTTCATCAATGAACATGGGATATCACATTTTTCCAACTTTTAAAATCAAATAACAACTTCATTAATATAATAACTTCGAAAAACAACGCAACGAATCGACATGTTTCAACTCTTAAACAACTTCAAATAAATCAACATCAAAATAATCTCAACTTGGTTCTTCAATCACGACTTAAAACTAATTCATAAACTTAAACAAAATCATAAAGGCAAAACAAGCGTTTATCCCCCCGAAGTGCTACGTATCAGAGCGACAAACACAAACTCAAAGCTACTAAGTGTTGGACTCTTCGTTACCTGCACATTACCAACAGAGGGCAACATTCAAACAAAAGGGGTGAGATATCGAATAACATAAACATGATACGGTAATCAATATGTAAACGAGATAGTCATATAATCACACAACTTCCTACAATCAACACACAATCTTGCAACCAACAACGAATAACAACGTAAATAATGCAACATGAATGAAACTCAACTTAAATATGCATGTGCTATCATTTGGAGTAAACCCCCAACTTGAAACATTGTCAGATTATCGAGGCATTATCAACTTATTTGCCAATCCAGACCAACTTGAATCGAGCATACGCTCCAACTTGAAATATGCACATGTATGCAACTATGAATGACATACAACAACAACAATATAATCATCAACTTATAAACATAACGACTTGAACAACTCAGCAACATGAATCAACATTGGTCATACGACCTACATCATATTAATCTTCCCAAAAAATCGGGACTACACAACTTATAACAACTTTAACACCACTTCAACGTGAAAACGACAATTTACGACTTAATCGACTAAATTACTAAATTAATTATTTTAAACTCTCAATCTACTATAAACAACTTATTTTATCTTTACTTTAAGTCTAAGATCAATCTAACTTGAAACAGATGCGAAAACAGGTCGAATCGACAAAAAACCGCATTTTTTCCGCACATGCCCTGCTCATACGCGTATGACCTCCTTCATATGCGTATGGCCTTGACTGATACCCGTAAGGCCTGCGTATGAGGTCTTATTACGCGTATTTCCCTACTTGATACGCGTAACACCAGATCTGTTACGCAAATGGACAAAAAGCCTACAATTTCAACTTTTCTGCGATTTCTCATATTTTCACCATTCTGTTCAATCTTAATTGGGTTTCTACATCGATTTTACTCTAAAAAACTTCTACAACTATTCATCTATCAATTTATATGGTTATTTTTACGAAACCTAACTCCTTCTACATCAATTCTGCAACAACAGTCAAACAACAACACAGACAACAGATACAACAACGAATATATCAGCAATACAACAAGAACAACATGTATTTCATCAGATATCAACATCAACAAATCATACCAAAAACACCACAATGAATTTACACGAAAATCCCAACCTACATACGATCATCTAGTCGCGGTTATAGAATTTGAACCCCACCCTTACCTTGAATTGAAAGCATCAGCTCGAATTCACCGCAAAAATTCCCGCGAAAATCTTTGACCTAGCCTCTCCTTAATCTCTCTCTAAGACTTGTTTTTCCTCCTCTCACCAAATTCTGATTATTCTCTCTAATTATGTTTTAGCATTGTTTTTACTAAACTCCCACTAATTACCTAACTCTAATGGATCCAACTTAGCACCCCCAACTTACTACTCTTACACCACAACATAAGCTCAACTTAATATTATCTCAACAATACATATTTTATTTATTCGACCTACTTAAGTTACTTAAACCACCCAAACACAACTTAATCCCGCAACAAAATTCAACTTAAACGACTTAACGACAAGGACGACAAAACAACACGTAACAACTTATAATCGGGAAAAATACGCAATAATATTTAATTAAATTAATTAATTAAATACGGGCATTACAACTCTCCCCCACTTATAACATATTCTTCCTCGAAAATCTTACCTCGCTCAAACAACTCAGGATATGATTCTTGCATCTTGCTTTCTAACTCCCAAGTTATACTTTCTCTGGCAGCACTCAACCAAACAACTTTCACTAAAGCAATCTCTTTGCCTCTTATAGTCTTCATTTCACGACCCTCAATTCGTACCGGCATAGTCTCCACAGTGAGATTATCCCGTACTTGCACATCATCCATACTAATCACATGAGAAGGATCTGAAATATACTTCCGGAGTTGCGACACATGGAACACATCATGCAAATTCGACAAGTTTGGAGGTAAAGCCACTCTATAAGCAACATTTTCAACTTTATCCGAAATATGATACATACCAATAAAACGAGGAGTAAGCTTCTTAGATTTCAACGCTCGTCAAACACCTGTCACAAGCGTAACTCTCAAGAATACATGATCACCAGCTTGAAATTCTAAATCTTTCTTTCGCTTATCATGATAACTTTTCTGCCGACTTTGAGAAGCCTTCATCTTCTCTCAAATCAACTTCACCTTCTCGGTAGTCTCTCAAACTATCTCTGGTCCAAGCACTACACTCTCTCCAGATTCATACCAACACATCGGAGTCCTACATCTCCGACCATACAAGGCCTCGAAAGGTTCCATTCCTATACTAGAATGATAATTGTTATTATACTTGAACTCGATCAATGGAAGATAAGTATCCCACGAACCTCCCTGCTCAAGTACACAAGCTCTCAACAAATCCTCCAACGACTGAATCGTCATCTCCGTTTGACCATCTGTCTGAGGATGATACACTGAACTTAGTCTCAACTTAGAACCCAACGCTTCTTGCAAAATCTTCCAAAATTTTGATGTAAATCTCGGATCTCCATCCGACACAATACACAAAGGAACACCATGCAACTTTACAATCACTCAAACATAAATCTCAGCCAACTTTGATACTGGAAAATTGATGTTAATAGGAATAAAATGAGCCAACTTAGTAAGCCTATCAACAATCACCCAAATCGAATCATGTCCTCTTAGAATATTAGGTAATCCCGTTACAAAATCCATAGATATGCTATCCCATTTCCATTCTGGAATTTCCAACGGTTGCATCAGACCAACAGGCTTCTGATGTTCAACTTTCGACTTCTGACAAATCAAACAAGCATACACAAAATGCGCTACATCATTCTTCATCCCAGTCCACCAAAACAACTTCTTCAAATCCTGATACATCTTAGTCGCTCCTGGATGAATACTCAAATTACTTCTATGACTTTCCTCAAGAATTATCTTCTTCATATCTTCATTGTCGGGAATACAAATCTGATCATGAAACCTTAAAACACCATGCATAACCAACTTAAAACCATTCTTTTCCAATTCACCACAATCAACCATGATATCCACTAGTTTCACGTCCAACTTTTGAGCTTCTCTGATATTGTCCAGAAAATCATTATTAATCTTCAGCATACCCAACATAACACTCTTCGGTGTCACTTTGCAAACTAAACTCATATCTTGAAATTGCTCAATCAACTCTAACTCCTTAACCATCATTTCTGACATATGCAACATCTTCCGACTTAAAGCATCATCTACAATATTAGCTTTACCCAGATGGTAATTCAAACCAAAATCATTGTCTTTCAACAATTCCAACCATCTTCGTTGCCTCATATTCAACTCTTTTTGATCAAACAGATGCTTCAAACTCTTATGATCACTAAACACTTCAAATCTAGAACCATAAAGATAATGCCTCCAGATCATTAATACAAAAACAACTGCAACAAGTTCCAAATCATGCGTAGGATAGTTCTTCTCATGAACCCTCAACTGTCTCGACGCATAAGCAATCACTTTACCACTCTGCATAAGAACACCTCCTAAACCCATCAACGAAGCATCACAATACACAACAAACGATTTTTATGAATTTGGTAGAGTCAACACTGGAGCCGATGTCAATCTCTTCTTAAACTCTGCAAAACTTTCTTCACACTAGACATCCCACACAAACGCTTTGCTCTTACAAGTCAACCGAGTCAACGGAAGTGCTAACTTAGAAAATCCTTCAATAAATCTTCGGTAATAACCGACCAATCCCAAGAAAATTCTAATCTTAGTAGCCGACTTTGGAGTTTACAACTGCAACACAACATCTATCTTAGAAGGATCTAAAGCAATACCACTACCTGAAACCACATGACCAAGAAAATTGACTTCCTTCAACCAAAATTCACACTTAGAAAAATTCGCATACAACTTCTTCTCCTTCAAAACTTTCAATACTGTTCTCAAATGTTCTGCATGTTCTTATTCTGTCTTGGAATAAACCAAAATATCATTTATGAACACAACCACAAAAAGATCCAGATAAGTATGAAAAATACGATTCATGTACTCCATGAATACTCCCAGCGCATTAGTCACACCGAAAGGCATCACCGAATACTCGTAATGTCCATACCGTGTTCTGAACGCCGTCTTCTGAATATCTTCATCTTTCACCTTAATCTGATGATAGCCCGATCTCAAATCGATCTTTCTAAACACACGAGCACCTACCAACTGATCAATCAAATCATCTATTCGGGGTAACATATACTTGTTCTTAATTGTCACTTCATTCAACTGTCTATAGTCCACAAAAAGCCTCATACTCCCATCTTTCTTTTTAACTAACAATACTGGAGCTCCCCACGACGATACACTTGGTCTCACGAACTTTTTCTCAAGCAACTCTTCCAACTGCTTCTTTAATTTAGCCAACTCAGATGCAGACATCCTATACGGTTCCATAGACGCAGGTCTAGTACCAGGTACACGATCAATCACAAACTCAACTTCTCTTTCAGGCGACACATCAAGAATTTCATCAGGAAACACCTCAAGAAATTCATTCACTACTTGCAACTCTTCAATCTTAGATTTACTTTCTACGGACAACGACACCATCAACTTAAACATCTGAGCTTCCTCGTTCATTAACTTTTGCAATTCTCTAAATGACAATAATCCAACTTCTTCCTCTTCTGGAGTTGAAAACCTCACCAACTTGCGAAAACAATTAATATGAACATAATTATACTCTAATTAGTTCATACCTAGGATCACATCCATCCCAGTCAACGACAAACACACCAAATCAACATAAAAGTCTCTATCAAAGATAGACAATAGACAACTCAAACAAACTAGAGAAGTAGTCACTGATCCCTTAGTTGGAATCTCTACAACCATTTCCCTATTCATCTCAGACAACTTAAGACCCAACCTCTTAACACAATCAGCAACAATAAAACAATGGGTAGCACCCGTGTCAATAATAGTAATTAAAGGGATACTATTAATGAAACACGTACCTCTGACAAGCTTGTCCTCATTAGTGGTCTGAGTCCCAGCTAAAAAGAACACTTTCCCTCTAGAATTTGCTTTCTTCGGCTTCTGGCACTGGCTACCAATATGCCCTTCTTCTCCATAGTTAAAACAAATCATCTCTTTACACGGGCAATCAGATATCACATGCCCAACTTTTCCACAATGGAAACAATGCTTCACCTAAGTAGTGCACACATTACTCTTGTGTCCCGGTTTCCCACACTCAAAACAAACAATACCAGCAGGAGCATCTCCCCCACTAGTTCTCTGACCCGGAGCAACTTTCTGCTTACCCTTACCAACTGGAGCATCATAAGGCTTGCCACAGTTCTGCTGATTCTTACCTCTCTGATCAGTAACAATCTTGTAATTAGCATTATTATCTTCCTCGAAGATTCTGCAACTATCCACCAAATCATCAAAAACACAAATCTTCTGATACCCCATAACCTTCTTAATCTCGGAGCGCAACCCGTTCTCAAACTTGATGCACTTCGAAAACTCAGCAGTCGCTGCATCATGGTGAGTATTAAACTTTGACAACTCCATGAACTTCGCAGCATAATCCGTTACCGACATACTTCCCTGCTTTAACGCAAGTAATTCAATATCTTTCTTACCACGCACATCTTCAGGGTAATACTTCCTCATAAACTCCCTACGGAAAACGACCCAAGTGATCTCTTTACCTGCAACTTCCAATCTTTCTCTAGTCTCCAACCACCAGTCATCAGCTTCAACTGCCAACATATGAGTCCCATAACGAACCTTCTGTGCTGGAGTGCAATCCATCACGCAGAAATTCCTCTCAATTTCTTTCAACCAAACCAATTCAACATCAGGGTCATACTTGCCCTTGAAGGTAGGCTATTTTCCTTCTGAAAAGTCGCAAAAGTACGAGACTCATCATTCCTGCCAGCATTCGGCAAGTTCTGCACAGCCTGAGTCATTGTTTGCATTGCAGCAGCCATCGAAGCATCATTTCTTCCAGCCATCTCAACTTAACACTACAACACATCAAAAGTTAGAACCACATAACAATACTTGAATGCTAGACAACTACGACTCGACATTTGGTCAGACAGACCGACCTGCTCTGATACCACTAATGTAACACCCCATGTCTACCCGACTTTATAAATTAAATCAGAGTTATAAAATTTCATCAACAAACATGGGATATCACATTTTTCCAACTTTTAAAATCAAATAACAACTTCATTAATATAATAAATTCGAAAAACAACGCAGCGGATCGACATGTTTCAACTCTTAAACAACTTCAAATAAATCAACATCAAAATAATCTCAACTTGGTTCTTTAATCATAAAACGACTTAAAACTAAATCATAAACTTAAACCAAATCATAAAAGGCAAAACAAGCGTTAATCCCCACGAAGTGCTACGTATTAGAGCGACAAACACCAACTCAAAGCTACTAAGTACTGGACTCTTCGTTAACTGCATGTTACCAACAGAGGGCAACATTCAAACAGAAGGAGTGAGATATTGAATAACATAAACATGATACGATAATCAATATGTAAACGAGATAGTCATATAATCACACCACATCCTACAATCAACACACAATCTTGCAACCAACAACGGATAACAACGTAAATAATGCAACGTGAATGCAACTCAACTTAAATAGACATGTGGTACCATTTAGAGTAAACTCCCAACTTGAAACATTGCCAGGTTATCGAGGCATTATCAATTTATTTTTCAATCCAGGCCAACTTGAATCGAGCATACGCTCCAACTTGAAATATGCACATGTATGCAACTATGAATGGCATACAACAACAACAATATAATCATCAACTTATCAACATAACGACTTGAACAACTCAACAACATGAATCAACATTGGTCATAAGACCTACATCATATTAATCTTCCCAAAAATCGGGACAACACAACTTATAACAATTTTAACACCACTTCAACGTGAAAACGACAATTTACGACTTAATTGACTAAAGTACTAAATTAATTATTTAAAACTCTCAAATCTACTATAAATAACTTATTTTATCTTTACATTAAGTCTAAGATCAATCTAACTTGAAACGAATGCGAAAACAGGTCGAATCCCCAAAAATCGCATTTTTTCCGCACATGCCCTGCTCATACGCGTATGGCCTCCTTCATACGCGTATGGCCTTGACTAATACGCGTAAGGCCTGCGTATGAGGTCTTGTTACACGTATTGACCTACTTGATACGCGTAACACCAGATCTGTTACACGTATTGCCCTACTTGATACGCGTAACACCATATCTGTTACGCAAATTGGCAGAAAGCCTACAATTTCAACTTTTCTGCGATTTCTCATATTTTCTTCATTCTGTTCAATCTTAATTGTGTTTCTACATCGATTTTACTCTCAAAAACTTCTACAACTATTCATCTATCAATTCCTATGGTTATTTTTACGAAATCTAACTCCTTCTACACGAATTTTGCAATAAGAATCCAACAACAACACATACAACAGATGCAACAACAAATATATCAGCAATAAAACAAGAACAACATGTCTTTCATCAGATATCAACACGAAATCAACAGCAACAAATCATACCAAAAACACCGCAATGAATTTACACGAAAATCCCAACCTACATACGATCATCTAGTCCCAATTATGGAATTTGAACCCCATCCTTACCTTGGATTGAAGGCAGCTCGAATTCACCGCAAAAATTCCCGCGAAAAGCTTTGACCTAGCCTCTCCTTGATCTCTCTCTAAGACTTGTTCTTCCTCCTTTCACCAAATTCTGATTATTCTCTCTAATTAGGTTTTAACATTGTTTTTACTAAACTCCCACTAATTACCTAACTACTAATGGATCCAACTTAGCACCCCCAACTTACTACTCTTACACCACAACATAGGCCCAACTTAATATTATCTCAATAATACCTTTTTTATTTATTCGACTTATTTAAGTTACTTAAACCACCCAAACACAACTTAATCCTGCAACACAAATTCAACTTAAACGGCTTAAATGACTTAATGACAAGGACGACAAAACAACACGTAACAACTTATAATCGGGAAAAATACGCAATAATATTTAATTAAATTAATTAATAAAATACGAGCGTTACAAGAAGTGTCCTAGAAATACATGGAGGAAATAAGCATGTGAGGGTTATAGGAGGAACCCACCCTGGATAGCTGGATCAGGTCGTAGATCCCTAAATCCTTCAAAAAATGTTTCTTTTTCTTCGTAATGCGGTCCAACCATTTTACATACTCAACATCCTCAGTTGGAGGAGTGGAACGGAAGACGCGATTCTTAAAAAAGTTAAACTTGAAAGGTTCATCAATGAACACCAATGATTCATACCCATGATAGATAGGGAAGAAGTCTTCAAGCAACTGACGTTTCTTGATATATTTGGGTAAGGGACCCATAAACACACGCACACACACATATACCTTACCAGCAAAAATGTAGGGGATGGGAGTAGAACGATACCATATATTTCTTCTTTATGCTTCCACAGGAGGTTCTGGTATATAAGTACGATCATTGAAGAATATGTGAAGGTCGATTTTAACTGCGAAATCGGCGTGATGTTGCTTTGGAAGCGACATAGAAGTTGAATAAGGTTTCTTAGTGAAAAGCTTGGGGAAGAAGAAAACAAGAGTTAGGCTTTTTGTTTCTCTGTGTTTGAGTTGCAGAAGCAGGGAGGTGGGTGGAAAAGTGTTTGGAAAACAAGTTTAAATAGAAAAAAGGAAAAAAAACGGGTTTCATTTTCCCCTAGAGAAATTCAGCCACGTGGTGTATGAGTCGACAAATGGCACATAAAATCCATGGGAAAAGGAAAAATGGAATTTAGATCAATTGTTAATGATTCCATTTCATTTAAACCTTCTAGGAAATATGAGGTAATCATCGTAAATTTGCACGCATATATGTGATGTGACATTTTTGTGTAAATTAGTGGTCATAATGGCTACAATAATAATTAATTACTGATGTTTCATTGATGTAACAAGTACAAGGTGAATAGTGTTGAAGAAGCTTAAAAAACACCATCTTTCTTCCATTCGATCATGATTAAAACTGACCTTTTTGGTGAGCATCTATTGACCTGTAATTTTCTAGCTAAGAGGAAAATAAAGTCAACGTTGCATATAGTGAAATGCTAAGTGTAACAAATGATAAGCATAGTTCGATAATGATGGCACGTCAACCAGATGGTCTTGAATGACATCCTAAGATGTTAGTTTGGGAAACCTCAAGGAAATATCTTGAGAAATGAGTTGAAAGAGTTTTAGGAGTAGACCTAAGAGGCAATTCGACATCATGCCGAGATAAGACTCTTTCGTCGACTTTGGATACTTAAAAGATTGAGGAAACCAAAGTGAAAAGGGTTTTATCAACTCAATAACTATCTTTGTCGAGCAAGCAGTTGCTAGCCTCTAAGTAGTTAGAGAACGTAGGATAATGACTTCAATGGTTTTCAAAACCGTAATAATGTGGCAAAACATGGAGTGAGGAGTTGCATGCATTCAAGTAGCATGTCAGTTCCAGTAAGCGTTAGAACTGTCAAAGACAATTATTCCTAGGCAGTATTTATACGAGACTCATTTGCTGTAGTAAAAGGTTCACAAGTTTTCACATAAAATTCTCTATAGAACTGAAGTATCAAAGTCAAAGAGCGAAACAATTTGTGAGGAATTATGTGAGTCTGCACCCCTCTTCTATCCTGTACTTTTATGTTTCCTTAATTGACACATTTATTCTTCTTGTCATTTACTGCATTCTTATTTAATATTGTTTATTTCAAGTTCTTTTTATTTTAATTTAAAAGTCATTTTCATTGAAGTCCATTCACACGATGTATGCAATCAGACAATTTTAGTTATGTCTTACACCTACGTCACATTAACTTCTTTCACACAAAATCAATTTTAGTTATGTCTTACACGTACGTCACATTAACTTCTTTCACACAAAATCAATTCCAAGATTTTGAGTTAATCTCTGAAATTTTCAAACTTGTAATTCTTCGTCAAAAAACTCGTAAATTCTATATATTTCTTACTACTGACAAAAATATTTAGTACAAGTGATCTTATTTCCTTAATAAGAACATAATTACATGTATGCTAATAATTACAAAATAAATAGAGAATAATTCTATAAAAGAATTTAAAGCAAAGTGTCATCAGATAATAGTGAAAATAAAATTAATATATATATAAATCAATATGAATTATAATTTTACACCAATAAAACTCAAATAGTGCTCCTACATTTCTTGTCATATTTTAAATAAAAAAAGAATCAAACCATGTCCAAATTAGGACCTTATTTTCATGTAACAATGAAGATCAGAAGCAGAACACATAGTCACTACCACCAAACTTTGCAAGCAATTCAACAATTTTCATGGATTCTTCAAGAAACTATTATTTCGAATGCTTGATGTAGCTCTCATTTTCTTTTTAGAAATCTGAATAAAATCATCAAACTGCTTCATTTGGTAATTTTCTTTATCACTGTTGATATCAATGTTAACCTCATGATCCGGTGCTGCAGGTACAGTGTTGTTACTCTGCTCCCATTCAATATTTGACTTGGACATTGTGTCGGTTCTGATTTTATACTTAGCACGTCGAATGAAATTGTTGAATGTTTCATCACTATCAAGTGGTGTCTCTACTTTGGGTTTTCCTATATATTCATCATCTCTTAGTGTTGTCGAACCTTTGATTCTATGACCTTGTTCTGTTGGAAAACGCATCATGTTTTGTTTTGGAACATGATCAATGGAAGAAACCTTTGTTGTCTTCTTATGGATTTTTGAGTTTGATGAGTTTTTGTTACCCATAGCTTGGTTTTGTTAAGATGAAGAGTTTGGTTTCACAAACAGGTTTTTAAGCTAAGAAGATTATGGGATTAATTGCAATTTGAAAGAGGTGCAATAAGCTTCTTTTATAGTGTTTGTTTTGTTTATTATGGGGCAGTTATCATTGTATTTGAAGATGCTATATTAGGTTAAGAAAATAAGATTCTCAATGAGGTGACTTTTTCTAAACTAATTAACAAGAATATATATAGCTAGTAGAATTTGGCGGCTTAATGAGAGATGAATATTTTCAAAGGAACAGGTAGATGGCATCAGATTCTATAAAGACTTGTAGAATTATACAAACTTCATTTTACAACTTGCAATTTACAATCATATCTCATGATACTAGTTTCCTATGTAGGAGCTATGAAACATGTTTCCATTTTTATTTTTTATTTATGGGAATGCCATGTTATTGTGGTTAATTAATGTCTTTATGGTGGAATACAAATTCAACTTTTAGTTATTGAAATTGTGTATATATACACCTTTGTAAGTGGCGACACAATGTAAGTGGCACACACCATGTTAAAAAAAAAAACTAATTTATATGCAGCTTCCTAAATGTAAAACCATAAAAGTTAAAAGTTAAAATTTACTAAAAAGTTTAATGCATTTTTGGTATGTTGGACATGAATTTTTTTAATATTAAAAACCTATTTTAATGGGGATTTTGTCTTATGATAATTAAATATTATTTAGAGATTGTTTGTAATTGTTGTTTGAATTCCTTCGAGTGACTTTGCTCCATTAGTATCTAGATCTATTAAGATGACTTGGTATTTAAAGTCTAACATGCGACATTAATGGATATGAAAAAATCATGTTATTTTATTTTACTCTCCTTAGTTTTTAGGTTAAATCATAATTTCACTGGTAGGTGTAAAGTCCCTTATCATTGACTTTCATATCATTCCAATGCCTCCTAAATTCACAAATTCCACCTGAAAGACATTGATGATTATCTTCAAATTACAAATCAATATTTTGATGAGCTTATCATCCAAAACCATAATCTTGAAATAACCATGAAAACCAACAACTAAACTATTTATATGCAATTGAGTAAGTTGGATAGCAGCATGATAACATATGGATGCTAAGAGGAAGCTTGAGTATCAATGTGTTTTAAGTGTTTTAACATCAAGTTATTTGTATATGTATGCGAAGACAACACCTTATGTCAAACAAAGATTTATGATCAAGAAGTTTGTCTAATGATGGAATTTATTATGAAGACTTATTTAGAGCCTCTTTAGAATAAGATTCAGGGCTTAAGTCAAAATATGTCAATTTATTCTTTTAAAGATGTTCTTGAAGATCAAGTCATCTCTTTAAAGTCAAGACTGTAGTCAAATGACATTCTAGTGAAGACTTATGTTTCAAGAATCGTCAGTGGTGTAACCTCTCAAGTCTTAAATGATGGTAATCAATATAAAGTATCTCAAGCCTCATCAAGAAGATTCAAGGTTATTGAGTGATGTTAAAGTCAAAGATAATGATGCTAAAGTCAAAGATAATCATGCCTAGACTTAAAGCCCTGAACAATCAACAATGAAGTGACCAAAACTCTTATAGTTGTAGCAGTCCTTCTAATCATCCTTCTTATCTCTTGAACTTGATCCTCTGAAGTGACTACTTCTACTAGAGAATCTTTTGTTCTTCTTGGCCAAGTATTGAAATCTTTTAATGATAAAGACCATTTCTCACCATCTAAGTCTTCGTCTAAACCTTCTAACTGAGAAGCTTCTTCAAAGGCAGGAGAATTTGACTTCTTAGAAGGTTCATCTCCATTGAGCTCCATCTCATGACTTTGGAGATTGCTGATAAGACTTTCAAGACTTAATGTTTTTAAGTCTTTAGCTTCCTGAGTAGTTATTGCCTTGAGTTTGTATCTTATAGGAAGACTCCTAAGAATCTTCTTGACATGATCAAAGGTAGTGTAGCTCTTGTTCAGAACCTGAAGTCCAAACACAATAATTTGAAACCTAGAAAACATGATTTCAATCTTCATCATTCTTCATTCTAAACAGCTCATATTGCTGAACCAGAAGGTTGGCCTTAACTTTCTTAACTTGTTAATTCCTTTCATATGTAGCAGACAGTGATTCAAAAATTGTCTTAATAGTAGATTTATCAATAATTTTGATGGAGTTTGAATGAGGTAGAGCATCAACTAATATGCCTCTAACTCTGAAGTTTTATATAAGTCTTTTTATGAGCATTTGTGGTTGATTTTCTTCCTTACACCATTTCAACTCCATTAACTTGAATATCAATACCATTTCCAAAATATCCCACAACTCTTCATCAAGACCTATGATATGAGTATACATCTTATTCTTACACCATTCAAATTCAATAGAGACTCCACTGAAAGTTGGAGATCTAGTTGTATAAATGTTTTTCTCAGAGGTAATATAGTCATAACTGACAGTGCCAAAAGGATTACCCTCACTAGTGATAGTTAGTTGAGGATCACCCATGATAAAAAGTGTTTTTCTCATAATCTTTTATGCACCACTGTTAAGTGTTTAACAAAGAACTTGCTCTAAAGTCAACTGGAGGTGAGAAAAAACATAAGAAATGGGGTTGAATTGTGTTGGTTTTTCTCCTCTAAGTTTTTTATTCTTCTGTTTTTTATTGATCTCAATCAGATTCTTAATACTTAGTTCAGAGAATGAATCAAAATCACTATGTTTGCTTCTGAAAGTTCTTATCAGATTCTGAATCCAACTCAGAGTTGCAAATTTGATAGCAACAAAATGATAAGATCAGATATCAGGAAAGTAAAAGCAAAGACACATAACAGTTATACTGATTTCTCTCACAACTTGAGAGTAGTCCAGTCCCCTTGTACTTCCAAAGGAGTTTCACTATAACCAACAAGATTAAATATGCTCAAGAAACTAGCAAGAGACTTCCAATGACCAAACCTTCAAGTAAGAGACTTTTTTGCTTAATCACACAAGCAAGTGACTTCAAATGATCAAAACCTCAAGTAAGATGCTTATATACTCAAGTACACAAGCAAGAAACTTCGAATGTTGAAACCCTCAAGTAAGAGACTTATAACTCTATAGCAAACTATAAAGATATTTTGGATAAAACTACACTTGGTATTTAATCAAAGGTGTAAATAGAATACAACTTGTTAAGACTCTTAAGACTTTAAGAGCTTATAAAATATACAGTTGATACGACGTTCTAAGTCTAGATAATTTAACGAAGTGACTTCTCTTTTAAATGTCAAGGATCAGAGTCTTGTATTTCAGTGTATTAGTCTTCATCTTCAAGTATTTTTGCTCCTTATATAGAGAGAAGGAAAAGAGATGTTGGAAGACTTTCACCAAAAAGTTGGATAAACTTTGTACTTGATAGGACACATCAAGAAAATACTTTTTTGCAAGAGGAATTATTCGTTGAAGCTCAGACAACTATGAAAAGATTTTTCCTTAAGTCTTCACGTAAACAAAAGATCTCTGACTCTGTCAGAGTTTCCTCGATTGAAGAGATTAAATAACCTTTAGATTTTGGAGGTCAGGTTCTGATCCTTCAGAGGTTGACTTTCTTCATAATTCACTCTTCAGAAAATAATCTCTTCAGAGTCTATTTCTTGCCTTCTGAAGCTTCAAAGCCTGGATCACCAAAGACTGATTTTCTTCAGATGTTGACGTCTTCAAAGTCTAGATCTTCCATCAGAGTCATAGTCTTCAGAGTTAACCTTCAGATTCAAAATCTACATGTTTTTTTTTCTCCATCTTTTCTTAGTCTTATAATCCTGCATACTTGAACCGATGTTAGAATGCCTAAGTCTGAACTTTAGATTCAGAGTCTACAAACTTTTTTTCATCCGTTCTTAGTCTTTTAATCTTGTATACTTAAACAAATGTTAGAATATCCAATTTTTTTTAAATACTTTGTTATCATCAAAACCCAATGGATATGATATATTCAATTTTGTTTCAACATTCTTTGACCCCAACTTAGTTGTGTGGAGCTCGGAAAAACAACCTCTTATGGCTCGCTCAAGTGTAGAAACCAATATCGTGGTATGACTCGTACCACATTTGAGTTACTTCTTTTTGTCAGAGTCACACATCTCTTTCCTCCCCCTACACTGCTTTGTGATAATGTGAGCATTCGGGGGCATATTTAATTTTTTAAACCAATGTGTCATTAGTTAATAACGAAAATACAATTAATATGTAAATCAATGTTAATTATACAAATCAATACGAATTATATTCAAACTCTGACTCTAATTTCTTATCATATTTTAAATAAAAGAATCAAACCATGTCCCAATATTGGGATTTTATTTTCATGTAACAATGAATATCAGAAACAGAACACATAGTCACCACCAAACTTTGCTTTAAACTCAACAATTTTCATGGCTTCTTCAAGAAACCATTATTTCGAAAGCTTGACGTAGCTTTCATTTTCTTCTTAGCAATCTGAATAAATTCATCAAACTGCTTCCTTTGGTAATTTTCTGTATCACCATTGATATCAATGTTAACCTCATAATCCAGTGTTGCAGGTACAGCGTTGTTACTCTGCTCCCTATCAACATTGGACTTGGACATTGTGACGGTTCTAATTCTGTACTTAGCACGTCGAATGAAATTGTTGAATGTTTCATCACTATCAAGTGAGGTCTCTACTTTGGGTTTTCCTATATATTCATCATCTCTTAGTGTTGTTGAACTTGAACCTTTGATTCTATTACCTTGTTCCGTTCGAAAACGCATCATGTTTTGTTCTATTGAAGAAACCTTTGTTGTCTTGAAATGTAGTTTTTTTGAGTTTGATGAGTTTTTGTTACCCATAGCTTGGTTTTGCAAGATGAAAGAGTTTGGTTTTGCAAGAAGATTATAGGGTTAAGTGTAATTTGAAAGAGGTGCAATAAGCTTCTTTTATAGTGTATTTCAAGATGCTATATTAATTAATTAATTAACAAGAATATATATAACTATTAAAATTTGATGGCTTTTAATTGCCAAATTTGGCAGCATAATAAGAGATGAGTGTTTTCAAAGGAACAGGTAGATAGTATCAGATTCTATGAAGACTTGAAGAGTCATACAAAGTTCATTTTACAACTTGCAATTAACAATCACATCACATCATATGCTAGTTTCCTATGTTGGAGCTGTGAAGTATGGTTCCATTTTCTGGTGGAATCCCAGTCTCAGTTTTTGAACTTGTGTATATATACACCTATTATTGTAAGCCTTTGTAAGTGCAGAGAGAATGTAAGTGGCACACACCATAACAGAAAAGAAAACTAATTATATGTAGCTTCCTAGATGTTTCATGTTTGTGCTTGAATATTATTATTTGGGCTTTGCTAATTTAAATGCACAAGTCATAAAATATAAAAGATAAACTTTATTATTGAATAATATAATATTTTAACTTTTAAAAAGTTAAATGCATTTTTGGTAAGTTGGATAGGAAATTAGTTATTAAAAGTCATTTTTCACAAAAGACTTTTGTGTTATAATAATTAAATTATATTTATAGTTTTTTTTTTAAGAAAGATATTTTTTTTATGAGCCAAAAATATAAAGAGTATCTCAAACCCGAGGATTATAAAGGAAATTAAAAGAAAGGGAGAAAAATCCCTAAAGAATCAAAACCAACAAGCAAAAGGTTCCTAATTACAAAAAATGTAAAGGAAAATTGTACCACTTGTAGAGAATACATGACATTTTAAAGTTCCTAAGACAAGAGTTATTATGCCACCGTCCCATGTCGGAAACAAAAGCATTCTTACGCGGGCCAACAAGGAACAGAAGAGGGAAAACATAGTGCAAGGCTTTCGTCCCTAGCCCAGAAGCTTTCCAAAAGCTGGTGTTGAGGCCATGACCGATTCTGCATCGAAGAAAATGCCTGAAATCAAAGTTAACAGAAGGAGCAATACAGAGCATTAAGTCTCGCATCCAAAGAGAGTAAGACGCTGGAAGGATAGAGGGATCGTGATTGAATAATTTCAGGGCCAAATCTCAAAATCTGAACAACAGTATCGGTCTCCATATTCCCTCCCCATGATTGGTGAATTCCCATAACCACTTCGAGATGAGGACGATATTGAACCTGCCTATATGCTTAATACCAATTTCGCCAAGGGTCTTCGGCAAACAAAAAATGGACTGGCTCAGCCAAGCGACGCTCTTTCTTCCCATGGAACCCGACCAAAGGAAGTTCTTTTGGATATCAATGATCTTATTGATGATGACATTAGGCATTTTGAAGAAAGAAAGATAATGAGAAAAGAGGTTTGTAAGAACATAGTTAATGAGGATTATTCTTCCTCCAAGGGACAAGTTGCTCCCAATCCACAGAGAAAGCCGAGAGTGAAAACGATTAATAACCGGGTTCCAAAAGCTTTTTCTTCTATGTTTGCCTCCAACCATAATACCCAAGAATTTGAAAGGGAGAGAACCCAACTTGTAGTGGAGAAATTGATGAGCAACTTGAATGAAATTGTCGTCCAAGCCAAGACCGTATATACATCTTTTAGCAAAGCTAATCTGCAACCCTAAAATTAGTTCGAAACCATGCAGGATAACTTTAACTGCCAAAGGTTAGTGCAACTACCATCACAAATTAACAGCGTATCATCCGCGACTTAGAAAGATATTACAATGATATTATTTTAGGGATACTGAACCCTTTCACATTCATACCAATCAAAAGTCTAATTTGAATAGGAGCACCATAAAAGAAAATACTATTAAGCTTTAGCCACTATTACCTAAAAATTATTTCACAACGATTAAAAAAGTGATACCGCCACGTCTGACCAATCGTTATGAGGTAAATGATAGTTGTGTGTATGATGTTTTCCACCACGGTTGTGTTTGTTTATTATAATATTATACTTTTTGGAAATTAGTAATCTGGTTGGATTACAAGGAGTTCTGATTATTGGAAAACATGATTCAAAAGTGGAACCTATTTTGATGTTGAGTTTTGATTATGACTTTTGATGATTGATTAAGTTACATGAGTGTTTTCTATGCATGATCATGCATGCATATATTTTGGAGTTATGTAGAACTTTTGTCCAGTGAGGCCAGGTTCATAAAGGAACCATGACAGTCTCATGTCCACAGAGGGAACAGTTCAAGAGGAATTGGAGACATGGGTAATCAATAATAAACCTCTGACCCCAAAATCCCGATACCACGTTCATATTGATGAAGGGGTTTGTGCATTAGCTTATGTATTATAAATTAGATTGTGATTTTGTTTTTGTGAAATTATTATACTTGTTGTTGTTGTTGTTTACTATCCTGTTGTTAATTTTCACCATAAACATTTGTAATGTGTATTCTCACCCATTTTTGTTATTGTGGCGTTCGTGCTCCTCTGGAATACATACAATCAAGTATAAGAGTAACTTCTTGAGTTAGAGGATGGTGTCAATGTCTTTTTAGCTTTTATCATTGGGTCTTAAATGAGTCACTCAGATATGTAACATTGGGGATGTTTTGTTCATTATTTATTTATTTTATGCATTACTTATGTTGGAGTTTCGTTATTCTTTTGATGATGTATAAGTAGAACTTAATGATTTTTTATGCTTATTTTTAAATGACTATGTTGTGTTGATGTTTTCATGTTATGGTGAAGCATGCATGGAACTCTAATGGTAAAATTTTATTTGAACTACCTTCTTAAATATTGAGTCAGAGATTAGGGTGTTAGACCCCCAATATCTCGTCAGAGAGTGGTTGGGGTTCCAACATTTCCATCTCCTTCAAGGGATTGGAATTCTATTGGTAATGTATGATGATGTGGACGTCGTCTTCCAACATATGATTATGGCGGTATAATTCGTCCATGGCGGCACACATATCCACCAGGGTGTGGGCATCACCGCTATTGATGGTACCTTGCAGCGTAGGAGATGGAACCTTGCGGCGTAGGAGATGGAACCTTCAAAAAGTATAGGAGTGTGTGTTCCCCATATAAAGGAAGAAAAACTCAGAGGCCTTAGTAGGTTTATAATAATTGTGGGTGCTAGGGCTAGCCCACGCCGGTGATAAGCCTTATATGGTGGTGATTATGAAGGTTTTATAGATATTCTCATGTGATGTGAGAGACCTTGTTACAAAATGATGAACTTAGTTATAAGCATGTATGGGGGTGGGATTTATATTGCTTAAGATTTATCTTCCTTCCAAGGGGGAGAAGTATTTATAGAGGTCCTTTGAGCCTAGGGTTATGGTAACCCCGAATGGTGATCACTGCTCCCCCTAGTTGGGAGGAATTATTGACCACCTATCTTTCTGGAGTAGTGGAAGATTCCATCTCCTTTGACTGACATCTTTACACTTCATCAGTACCTCCGAGGGATTCCTCTCTCTCTCTCTCTCTCTCTCTATATATATATATATATATATATATATATATATATATATATATATCGCTTGGTCGATACGACTATTTGGGAAAGAGTGCCCTAATTTAGGACTTTTACAAATATAACACTACATATTTCATAGCAATTCAAAAGACTAAGATGGGTGAAGTCTTTGTTTCTTTTGTCTATACCTTGTGGGGAAACTCTTTTGCCATTGAAGTTATTCTCTATATTTAGGTAGTAGTGGTGGTTTCCTCTCTATTTGGTGTAGTTCGAAGGGATCATCTTTTTTGTTGTTGGTCCTGGGTACCTAGGTGTATGCCTCAAGTGGGGGATGACTAAGTCTACTTGTTTTCTTGTTAATATATATTTTAAGTGTATCCCAAGAGAGAAGATGACTTTGTGGAGGGATCTCCTGTTAAGGAGATCAAATCTTTGGGGATATGTGTAAACACCCCAAATTTGCCCTCACCCATTCACACCATGGCTTGTGATCTTTTTCATATGCATAAGTTCAATCATAGCATCTCATATTACATTTTTTATTCACTGCATTGGTTCAAAGTCATCTGCATCTAGGGTTTGTGATCTGAGCAATCCAAGAGCCACTTGAACCACTCCAAAGGTCATCAATCACTTCAAAGGGGTCCATGTATGTTCAAGCATAATATTATATCCTCTCAAAGTCAAGAATGTCAAAAAATCACAAGAACTGGGAATGGCATGGAAGCAGAGCCAGGTTTGACTGCACAGATGACCTAGAATTAGGGTTTTGGTTTCAAAGGCCATAACTACAATTTTTTTGGTCATTCTTGTTTCTATTGGTCTCTATATGGTATAGGGATCATTCATATCAATTTTCATGAAGAAATTCCATGGGGAAGTCATCTGATCAAGAGTTGACTTTTTGAACAAGTCAGTGCAAAATCAGGGTGTCTGAGGCCCTCAATGACCCAACCAAAGGGTGTTCTTCATCATTTTGATTGTGTATGATCTTTATTTGATCATAGAAGATGTTGGAAGTTCATAAAGTTTAAGAATTTCAAGCTATTTGCAAAGTTGACTTTTTGGGAAAGTTGACTTATAATGAAAATTGCCATTTTGGGAAACTTTTTCAACCCTTGATTTTTGATTCAAAAAGGCTTCAAATGGGAAAACTTTGGTCATGAAAGTTGTAGAATGGATCATTCCCTTTTCAAAAAGTACAAGAACATGACCTAATTCATTTTGGATCAAAAGTTATGGCTTGTCAAAGTTGGGAAAATCACATAATTTCAAGTTATGCACCAAAGAGGGAAACTTGCAAATTCTTGTACCAAGGCAATTTGTGACTTCTAATTGATGTCTAACCTTTACAAAAACATCATACATGACTTAAACTTCAGATTGGCCCAAGAATTTCTTAAATTCTATGCCTTAAACTTCAAGAATTACAAAGGGGGCCAAAGTTGTGACAATTTGCAAAAGGGATCAAAACTTCTCATCCACTTGCCTCAGTTCATAAAATCTGATCCAAAAGCATTCCTTGATCCTTGATGAACTCAACCATGCCCCTATCTCAGCCTGCCACTTGCCCATACCTCCAAGTACAACTTGCTTGACTTTTTGCAACTTGAAGCCATACCAATCCCACAGTGACACAACCACTCTCTGCCCAATCCAGACTTTACAAACACATCCCAAGGCTTCATTCTCATAAGACACACAAGCCTGAAAGCTCCAAGAACACAGCCTTCTCATTTTCCACCCCATATGCAAAACCATTCGAAACTCATCATACAAACATCAAACACACAAACAAACTTCATAGAACATCTCACCACATCCTCCTGATCATTTCCCTGCCTTCACTTGGCCCTAAAACCTCCTGAAATCAAAACACGATTTCTGCCCCTCTTTGAACAGAACTTCTGCAAACTCTCCAATCAGCCACCATAAACTTCAAACAAGCATTGCAAGCTTCTCAGGAGGTCCATTGGAGTTGGTTGGAAGCAAGAAACTGGCCAGAAAGTCCCTGATTTGAAAGCTTCGATTCAGGTAGCCTTGGAAATTCATTTTTCCAGAACTCATATCTCTTGTTTCTAAAATGATCTACATGCTTCCCTGAGTTCACTGAACCTTTTATTTTTGAAAATGATTGAGTTTTGAGGATGTATGGCTTGCCTGAAACTTTGCCCGTAAATTTGATTTCTGTTTGTTCTTCATGATTCACGAAAAAGAAATGAATTTTATGGCTGGATTGTTGTTTAGGAGGTTTAGATGAGTTGATCTGGAGGTTTTGGCAGGATTTGGTGAGGTTTTGAGAGAGTTAGGTCAGAGGTCTCGCCGGAGAAGACGACCGGAAGTCTTCTCCGGCCACCTGAATTTGTTTAGGGTTAATCAGTGTCATTAATGAAGTTTGAATGTGGAGCGTAGGATGGGTTGACTAGGGCTGACTCGCGCGTGATTGAATGGACAGGATCTCTCATTAAAACCATAATCATTTTTAATTAGATTAATTAATTCAGTTTATTTTAATTAAGCCAGTTTGAATATAGACCACAGGATCTGGCGCCAGTCAATGCGCGCGCAATCCATTCAAATGCTGGCCCTTGATTCTGATTACTTCTCATTAAATTCATTTTTATTTTCATTTTATTTCATTTGTTTTGTTCATTTATTTAAAAATAGTAAAAATCATCAAAAAATTCTGAAAATTTTTATCAAACCTTTTATTAATTTTCAGAAACCAAAAATATTTTTATTTTTATTTTTTGCATTGAAAAATATTTTTAAATCATTTAAAAGTTTATTTTTAATTGATTAATGAAAATTAATTAATTAAAAATACTTTTACGTTTTTAAAAATCACAAAAAAATTGATGAGACATTTAAAATCATTTAGAAACATTGTCCAACTCTCAAACCAAATTTATTTTTTGTTCTTGATGCCTTTTGACAATTTTCAATGGATTTAATTTCATTTTTAGGCATTATTTTGATTCAAACTTCAAAAATTCACTTCTGCCTAACCATTGAGAGTTGGACAATGATTCTTTTTGCATTGCATCTTGCATATCATGTAGTTTATAGGGTTAAATTGGCATGAATTGATCTTGCATTTTCAATTTGCTTGACATTTTTCTTGACAAGGTACCTTAGAACCCTAGCCAACTTAGGAAATTCATAACTTTCACTAGGTTAAGAATTGAATCCTCTCCTTTGGGCAGTGAGTTTGTATAGGTTTAGGGTTCCTTTGAATGCATTTTCAAATTTTTATCATGATGTTTGCTTCTGGTTTTGAATTTTGTTTTGTGCATTGTTCATGAACCCTAATTTGGGCTTTCTTTTGCATTCACCTTACATTTGCTTGCATACCATGGCTTGCCATGACATTTTGTGCACCCATTTGATTCATAACACATCTTAGGACATGTTAGAATCATGTTTGATCATTGCATCTTTCATTTGCCATGTTGTATGTCATTTGCATTTCATAACTTTTCATGTATGTTCATGGTTCCAAGCATGTTTCTTTTGCATTCCATATGTTTGTGTGATCATCCTCATACCTTGTTTCATGTTTGCATCATCTCTTGGAATCATTAACATCATGTATTTGCTTCTGATTTTGTCTTGCATCATGCCATTGCATCTCATTTGCATTGCATTTCATTTCTTTCACTAACCTTTCAGGTGGTAAGTTACTTTGAGAAGTGAATTTGCCTTCACTTCTCACAATCTCTTTTCATCTCTTTTATGCACCATTGCTGCATTTTTTGCATGTGTTTGGATTGAGCTTGCTCATTCTTGTTCATCTCACTTTCTTTCTTCAAGCAACTTGACTTCTTAAGTGAAGCAAGTTGCTTTGCTTCTCTTTGTTCCTTTCATCTGCTTCTCTCCTTGGTGGCTCTTTGAAGATTTCTTTCTTAAACCTCACAAACCCTAGGAATGACCAAGCATGATAACAATTAGGGTTTGATTAGTCCCCCACTTAGCTTTTACCTTTGTGTCTCCTTGAGTCTTCTCTTCTCTTCTCATAATCAGGGACTAAACCCTAAAGGCTTTAAGGCTTTGTGATTAAGCTTATGCCTGCATCCTTCTATTAGGATGGAGTGTATAACTTTAATCCTAAGTTTTGAACCCTTAATGTGTTTAAATCCTTCAATCAATTCACTTAATAATCATCAAGACATCAAGCTTGTAACTTGGGCCTTGCATTAGGGTTCTAATTCTTCCTTAATTGGTTAAGAAGGACTAACCCTAGTGTTAATGGACAAGTCCCCCTCAAGTTGTCTTACAAATCATAAAACTCACTTCTTCATCTTATCATTAACTAAAATCCATCTTAATAAAGGCTTTGTTTTGTCATGAAGTTAATCCCTGATCATGGATTAAGTTGGGGAGTCTTCCTCAGCTTAAACATTCTCATCTATTATCCTTATATTAGGATGGTGTAATGAGTCTGTTTAATCCTTGATTATGGCTTAATCTCATTACTCAACACTAAACAAAAACAACAAAAACATCTAAATAATAACAAGTAGGTTAATGATCTTAATCCTACATCAAAAGGTGATTAAGTGTGAGATGCTGACTTCACACTTAAGGTATTCTCATTACCCCTAATCAGAGGGAGGATGTGATAAGTTTACTAACCCATTGGTATAGGCTTAAGCTCATTAACTTATGACAAACTTCAAAAAGCAATAAAAGACTGAAAATCACAAAAACAAACAATAATCGTCTCCTTCGGGATTCTTTTCTCATCACACTCACTCACAAACGAGAACTTGCTTCTTCCGTCTAATGCAAGACAGTTAGCACCTGAGCCAGACAGGTCATACACTTGAGCATAGACAAGTAGGCAGTTCATAAGTCAATTTATCTTTCAGTCTCTTTGGGTCGAACTACAGTGTTCTGACTTCCTCATTGCACGAGAGGATACGTAGGCATAACTTAACAGTTATCGAACAAAAGTCTCTGTATATTCCCCCTCCTTCCAGTCTTATTCTTTTAGCCTCATGATCTTGAGCATTTCATTCTTGTTCTTACACTGACACTTCACCTATACACTTCACATCCCTTTTACACTGACACCTGTACATCCTTTTCCAGCTCTTTATACACAAATTGCACTGACACTACCCCTTTAAAACACAAATCTTTTAAGCGTGGATCCCGTCGAGTACGGCGGACAATCTGGGTGCTAATACCTTCCCAGGTTGTAACCAACCCCCTTTCTCAGTCTCTCTGGTTCGCAACCGTCTTATCTATCTTTTTCCTAGGTTTATGCAGCATTACCTTTCCTCCGGGATAAAAATGCCTAGCTGGCGACTCTTGTCTTTTTGAGTTCACTCCTGTGTGTTCACATTCCTCCTTTCGCCGACCGTTCGCGTCTGTACCCCTCTTGGCCCTGTGTCATTTGGTGGGAGCAACAGCTTGGCGACTCTGCTGGGGACCCTTATACTGTAACCAGGGCTTCTGGTTCTTTTTGTGGGTTCCTCCTAGCGCTTGATTGATTTGTGTTTACTGGGGTGTTATGTGCTAATTGTGTTTATAAAGTTGCTTTATTTATTGCTTTATGTACAGCCTTATTTATTGCTTTCTTTACAGTTTTCATATTTCATACTGTCATTATCATTGCTGGATCTGTTCTTCTGTCTATGTGGGTGAGGTTCTATTGAGAGTTTAAAGGTCCTATACCTGGGACCTGAGTGACACCTAGGCTAGAGTGGTTCATGTTCTTTCCCATTCCATTTCAGTCTGGTGCGGGAATATGAAACACGGTTCAGATATGGGTTTCTTCTTGAGAACTCTGTGCTACAGATCTCCTGTAGTGCTAGGGCTATCTGGGAAGCCTGCTAAGTCTGGATGACCTTTACTATGACCTTCAGAAACTGAGGTGAATTAGAGGAGGATCTTTTATGGTTATTGAAAACACTGTACCTCCGGGTTAAAAGTGTTTACACTTCTCATAACTGATCCAAGTCTGAGGATCCTTGTTTTAGAACATCACCTGTGAGGGGGTTGGGCTGTTTACAGGTTTGCAGGAACCCTTGGCCACATCATACCCTGTTCCTTATTGTTTTAAGAATGCTTCACTTTGGACAGTTCTTGTGATTTAACCCAGGGCATGTGACTCTTTATTTGAGTCCCCCACCCTGGTTACTGGACTTTTGAACCTCCATCTGGACTTCTTAGACATACATGGACTTATATCAAGACAGTTAATCAGATCCAGCTTGATCACAAACCCTTGCATATCATCTGCATACATCATCATTGCATCATTTAACATTTGCTTATTTGTTTTTCAGGGTATCCACATTGTATTTTGGCTTGGTTTTGACCCCTTTATCTGATTAGACCCCTGTTCATCAGCTATCTGCTTCATCCATCTTCATCAGTTGCATGCTTTAGCTACTATTATCACCAGTCTCAGCCAATCAGTAGTTCATCTTCAGTACCAGTCACCATCATCAGCATTTGTTTCAGCTCTTCATCAACAGTTATGGCACCCAAAAAGAGCAACATTTCTTACCACTTCTTTGAGCCTGTGCTGGATGGCATCAGGCATGTCCAGGCACTTATTACTCCAGACCATATCCCTTTATTCAGAGAACATTATGGAAGCATCCTCGATATGGTTATGGACTTGGACCCTTCTCAGAGGAGTTTGATTCACACTTGCCTACAGTTCTATGATCCTCCTTTGAGATGTTTCACTTTCCAGGATTTTCAGTTGGGACCCCTGTTGGAGGAGTTTTCATCATTGGTTGGAGTGCCTGTCAGGGGTGGTATCCCCTTCAACCCAGAGATGCCTTCTCCCAGCAATGAAGAAGTGGCAAAGGCACTGTATTTAGAGCCTGCTTTGATTGAGCAGAACATGACTACAAAGGCTGGAATCCCTGGCCTACACTTGGATTTTTTGACTTCTCAGGCCATCCTAAAGGCCTCCTTGGGAGAATGGAAGGCAGTTTGTGCATTGTTAGCCCTCAGTATATATGGGGTTATACTTTTTGCAGATGAGCCCAAGTTTATCAGCAAGAATGCTATTCATCTCTTCCTTTTGAGGAACCCAGTGCCCACCTTGCTGGGAGACTTCTATTATTCTGTTCACCAAAGGAATGAGAAGCAGAGAGGGAGATTGGTGAGATGCTGTGCTCTTCTATTTCATACCTGGCTGCTTAAACACCTACCCAAGACTGATGCTTTCTTGAACCCTCACCAACAAAATAATTGGGCTAGAAGACTCACTGCTTTGACTTCAGATGACATCAGGTGGTGTACCCAGAGCACCAAAGGAAGGGACATAATAACTAGTTGTGGGCAGTTCCCTAATGTACCTCTGATAGGAGTGAAGGGTTGCATCAACTACAACCCTTTGCTATTCAAAAGACAGTTGGGCTATGCTCTGGTTCACCCTCCTAGAGTGCAAGACTTGGCTGAAACCCTTTACTGTGAGATAAAGCCTAATCTAGTTGTTGTCAGACAAGCATCCTGGGCTTGGGACAACGTCCAGACCAAAGGGATGGCCATTCTTGGGAAATGCAACAATGTGGCTTCAGCGCAGTATTATGAGTGGTCTCATGCTAGAGCTCAGATTTCTGGGATGCCTTTCACCGTTGAGGATGCACCTGGACCATCCACAGTACCACTTCCAGCTATTGTCAGCCTAGAGGAATTTGAGAAACTGAAAGAGAGGAATGAGAATCTGTCTCAAGCTCTGCAGAAGACCCTCTGGGAGAGGAGTAATGGTCGTTTAGACATTGAGAGGTTAGAAAAGCTTAAGATGGAGCACCTAGCCAGGATTGAGAAATCAGAGGACTACATCAAGAAATCAAGAGCAGGAGAGCAAATTTTGAAGAATGCCTATAAAGAGGCCCAGTTTCATAAGGCTAGAACTGATCTTTATCTGAAAGAAAGTCAAGCTAGGTGGGTCAGGATCACTGAAGCTCGCACTCAAGAAGATAAGAGAACTCAGGCCAGAATTGAGCAGTTGGAGGCAAATGAAAAGAAGCAACAGGAGGCCCTGTTAGCAGCCCAGAAGGAAATTTCAGAGTTGAAGCTTAGGGCTGGTGTGAAGAAGTCAAAGGACCAGGACAGGCACAAGAAGCTGACTGCTGCTATTGCCACCAGGAACCTTCTTATCAGAAGCATCACAGAGCATCCGGCTGGTCCTGTAACTGAAGCACTTCTGAAGGAGGTTAAGGAGGATGAGTTTGGCTTAGATGTTTGATCACTTTGTTTGTTGCTATTTCCATTTCATGTACTTTTCTTTTTATGTTGTATTTTGACCCCTCGGGGGGATGTGTTGTAAAAAACAAACTATGTATGATCCACCATTTGTAATATATTTGTTAGTTTGTTTTATTGGGTTCTCTTTCTCTCAAGCAACATCAAAGCATCTTCCTCAGGGTCTGGAAAGGTCAAAACCAAGTGCCAAGCCGGATACCTTGGAAACAAATAAGCATACTGCATTGCATACTAACTTTTGTTTTGTTTTGTAGGTCTTTGTTTTGTTTGTTACTAACTCTGTTGTGATTCAGGAATTATTGCTCGCCGTCGGGTGTTCCCTCTCAACCGTCCACACAGATATCCTACTCGCAACAACCTTCCTGGTATCCAGATGGATCAAGTGCAGCAAGAGCTGACAGAGGTCAGGACCCAGATGGTTAACGAAAGGCTGGAAATGAGGAACCAAATGACCCAGTTCATGGAAGTAATGAATGGCTTGGCTCAAAGCCAAGAAAGATTGAGGGCATTGGTAAAAAGGCAGACCCCGGAAGAACCCCATCTGGGGACTGGAGGAACAAGTAACAATGAGAGGGTTCAGCCTCATGTTAACCCACCAGTATATGGGCCTCATCTTCATCCAGAGATCAACATCCCTACTAATGTGCAAGAGAATGCTACTGCAGGCAGAGTCTTACAAGAAGACCCCCAAGAGGATCAATTCATTGTAATGGGAGCTGGGGATGAAGCCTATGATAGGAGGCTTGATGAAATTGCTGAGAAATTGAGATCTTTGGAGTCTCAAAACTCCTTGGGTTTTGATGTCATGGACATGGGGTTAGTGGATGGGGTAAGGATTCCTCACAAGTTTAAACCCCCGTGCTTCGAGAAGTACAACGGAACTTCCTGTCCACGAACCCACTTGCAGTCTTTCTTGGGGAGACTTAAGGCATACACCATGGATGAAAAACTGTGGATGTTTTATTTCGAAGACAGTTTGACTGGGGCTTCAAGGGAGTGGTACTCTCACTTGACCAGAGCTACTATCAGATGCTGGAAGGATTTAGCTGAAGCCTTCATCAGATAATACCAATACAATCTAGACATGGCTCCTAACAGAACCCTCTTGATGGGAATGTCTCAGTCCTCCAGAGAAAGCTTCAGGGAATATGCCCAGAGGTGGAGACAGCTTGCTGCTGCTGTCCAGCCACCCATGTCGGAAAGAGAAATGGCCGACATGTTTATGAATACCCTGCAAGGGACATATATTGACAGGCTAGCTGCCTTTTCTTCCACCAGCTTCGCGGATATAGTTATAGCTGGAGAAAGAATTGAGAGCCTTCTGAAGATGGGCAAAATTACTGATAATGGTGCAAGTTTGTCGAGTAACCCCAGGAAGCCTTTTGTGGGACCTAGAAGAACCGGTGAGACAAATGCCATTCATGCCGGCAGGGGCAGACCTCAGTATGTTCATAGGTCAGTGGCAGTTGTCACTATTCCAGCTCCGATTCCTCAGCAACCAACATATCAACCACAACAACCACATTATCAACAGCAAGTTCAGTATCCGCCACCAAGGACCTACAACAACAACAATAACAACAATCAACAACAAAGACCCTTTCAGCAAAGACCATCACAGGCAAATAGGGTGATTGACCCTATCCCTATGCCTTATGCTGCTTTATTGCCACAACTCCTGAAACTCAACTTGGTTGAACTAAGGACATTGGCACCACCAGATCCCTCCAATCTGCCAAGAAATTATGATGTCAACGCCAAATGTGCTTTCCATTCCAATGCACCTTGCCACAATACGGAGAAATGCAGGGATTTACAAATGAAGGTACAAGACTTGGTGGATTCTAAAGCTCTCAACTTTGCACCCCCTCCAAGTGTCACCAAGAATTCCATGCCCAATCATGGAGGGCCAAGAATTAATGCCATTGAGGGAGATAAGCCATCTTTCTTAATCACCAGTGTTGGACAGATTCGGACACCTCTGGTTGAGATCAAAGCCCAACTCCTAGAATGCCAGATGTTCCCCGGGTGTGAGTTCGGTTGTGGTTATTGCAACATTTCGGTCAACGGGTGTGATAATTTGAGAAGCGGCATAGATGGTCTTATCAAAAGTGGTATACTTCAGATCACAACATCAGTACCTGCAAATCCAGCAATCCCTTTGACAACGATTCCTGACTCTTCTACAACTGCAACAACAATCATTCCAACGAATTCATCAATATCATCAACAATGGCGTCATCTATCACTTCGACAAATCAGATGTCAACAACCATTCCTTCTACAACATCAACACCCATTTATTCAACAGAATCTTCTACAACACCAACAGATATCTCAGCAGTCACTATTTACTATGATCCAACATATGTTCCTCCAAACAACAATTTTCAACAACAAGCAGTGGCATCTCCTGCCAGGTCACCAGTCACCATCTACTACGATCCGCACACCATTTCAGCACCCTCCTTTGCAGCAGTCAGTCCAGTTACAATCACGGTGCCTGGACCCGTCCCATATGAAAACAGTAATGCCATCCCTTGGCATTATGGCTCTAACCTTTACTGCAACGGGAAGAAAATCACTTTGGACTCTTCAACTTCTTCTCCACAGATTGATAATGTTGGGGGAGGCGGAGGCTTCACCAGAAGCAGACGCCTTTTTGCCTCACAAACTCAAAGACCTAATGCTGAAGCAGAAGCTGCTGCCAAAGCAAAAGGAAAGAGTGTGGTATTGGAAGAGTCGGCTGTCAAAGAAACTCAGAAGACATCTTTTGAGCAAGATGTAGACGAGTTTATGAGAATTATAAAGAGAAGTGATTACAAGGTGGTGGATCAGCTTCACCAAACTCCCTCAAAGATCTCCATATTATCCCTGCTGATGTGTTCTGAAGCTCATCGGAATGCATTACTGAAAGTCTTGCACGCAGCATACGTGCCAGAGGAGATCACTGTTAATCAGCTAGAAACTGTGGTAGCAAATGTCAACACCAGTCATGGACTGGGTTTCACCAATGCTGACTTGACAACTGAGGGACGTAACCACAATAAGGCTTTACACATCACTCTAGAATGCAAGGGTGCTGTTCTATCTCATGTACTGGTGGACACTGGGTCTTCACTCAATGTTCTACCAAAGAAAGCCTTAGTGAAGCTGGAGTATGATGGCTTGGCACTGCGTCCAAGTAATTTGGTGGTGAGAGCTTTTGATGGCTCTAAGAGATCAGTGCTAGGGGAGATTGATCTGCCTGTGATGATTGGCCCGCAGACCTTCAAAATTACCTTCTATGTGATGGACATTCAGCCGGCCTACAGCTGTTTGTTGGGTAGACCTTGGATCCATGCCGCTGGCGCAGTTACGTCTACCCTTCACCAGAAGCTGAAATTCGAGTGGGAGGGTCAGATCATCACTATCTGTGGTGAAAAAGATATCTTTGTTAGCCATCTGGCTACATACAAATACATTGAGATGGATGGAGAAATCCATGAAACTATGAGCCAGGGGTTTGAGGCCCTGAATATTAATGAAGCATCTGCTGTACTGGGAACCTCCATGACATCTTATCAGCAAGCCAGGAAGGTTGTTGAAGAGGGGACTGCCCAAGGCTGGGGCAAGTTGCTGCCCGTGGAGAAGAAAGAGGACAAATTTGGGTTGGGTTACAAACCAACTCAACAAGATCAATCAGAGGCTGCTAAGAAGCCCAGTTTTGTCAGTGGGGGGATGCTCACCCCTGATGCAGTGAACAACTTGGAAGATGAGTCGGAAGATGAGCGCAACCTGGAGAGCTGGATACGTCCAAGGATCCCGGGGAGCCGTATCTCAAACTGGTCTTCCCAGGAAATTATAAGGGTTACTCCTGCAGAGTAATTATTATTTCCTGTATATTTTAAGCATGCATCAAGTCTTGCATCTTGCCCAAGATGACAAGACTCATTTTGTAATCGGGCCATCTGTAATTTTGTGCAAAAGCTACCACAAAACACACCAAACCTGAAACCTTTTCCTCCTCAACCATACGAATCTTACCCTCACACCACTCCACAACCGCCGCCGACACAACTAAACCCTCACCGCCGCCGTTTTGAAACTTTGAGAGAGACGAGGGATTCGCGAGAGGTTGAGCGTGATGAAGCTGGAAATCGCGAGCGAGTGAGAAACGCACGGCGGAGACCAGAACACAACCGCGAAAACTGAGAGTTTGGGTCTCGTTGCATTTTCATCGTCTTCCTTCTGAGGGTAACGAAATACCCCTTTGTTTTTGATTCTGTATTTATTCTCTTTTAATTGATTTTTTATAATTGTTGTGTTCAAGATATAGACTTAGTTTTCTTAAGATTGGGCCTTTTGAACCCATCAGATTTGATTTTCTTCCACTGCCTGCACACCACCAAACCATGCGACATACATCCTCCTCCATATTTTTTATTTATTCTTATTTTATTATTCTGCATTTTGTGATTTATTATTATTTATTTCCTTGAAATCTATAGTTTATATATATATATATATTAATTACTTCTATTTATTAATTAGCTATTTTATGTTTTTCTTTCTTTCTTTAAAAAATCTAAAAAATATATAATAATGTATACTTCAATGTTCATTTGATCTATTTCTTATTTATTTAGGGCCGATGATATTACAAAGCCACGATTAAATCGTTTCCGATTAATCATGGCCGATATGAGGCCATTTGTTTATTTTATTATCATTTTATTTAATCTATTTTATTTCACAATTTATTTTATTTCACAATTTATTTTATTTCACAATTTATTTTACAATTTATTTCACTGTGTTAGTTTATTTATTTATTTTGTTTATGTCTCACACTTTTGTACAAAAATCAAATTCTAACGGTTCGATTAAATCATACACTACACACACGCTTTCTCTTGGGCAAATTACAACGAGACCCTTTATTTAATCGCAATCCCTTGTAAATTATCATGTATCCCTCTCCAATTTATTTTGTATGCAATTTATCTTTCCGCCCTTATTTTACCAGTTTTATTGCTTGGAATATTCTTAAGAACTAGAAATCAATTCACATAATCAATTAAAACGATTCATATGCCCACATTTGCACACACGTAAGTCGATTACCAAGTGATCGTCGTCTGCACGACTTCAATCCATCTTAATTTACTTATGGAAAAAAGGAACTCCGGAGTCTAGCATTCCGCACGTTCTGGATTGAACCGCAAATGGGCTAGCCCCACGCGTTGGTTCAATCACCATTCGTATAAAAATAATTCAATCCATCTTAATTAATTTATGGAAAAAAAGGAACTCCGGAGTCTAGCATTCCGCACGTTCTGGATTGAACCGCAAATGGGCTAGCCCCACGCGTTGGTTCAATCACCATTCGTATAAAAATAATCCAATTCATTTAAATTAATTTATGGAAAAAAGGAACCCCGGAGTCTAGCATTCCGCACGTTCTGGATTGAACCGCAAATGGGCTAGCCCCACGCGATGGTTCAATCACCATTCGTATTCAAAACATTTCAACAATCTTAAAGGATCAGGCATGATTCATCTCCATAGGAAAGTTGTTCCTCCTATCCCCACAAACACAAACAAAAATCTTACAAACAATTACTTTCAAAGGAAGAACGTGGCATTGCTTGTCGATCTTATATCCAAGTTTAAAGCTTCTTCCGATTTTATTTATTCTCAAAGAAAGAATGTGGCATTGCTTGTCGATCTTATATCCAAGTTTAAAGCTTCTTTCGATTTCTCGTCTCTCAAATGTTTGTGGTGGAATAGGTGAGATACTTCTCTTAAAAATGACGACTTGTCTCTTTCTTTCAAATACAAATTAAAACTTACCAACCAATTCAAATCATTTTCATAATTAATTAGCGAGTAACTGAACTCCGGAGTCTCGCACTCCGCACGTTCTTGAATGCAACCGCAACATGGGCTAGCCCCACGCGTGGTTCATTCGCCCTCTCGTTTTAAAACACCCGTAACAAAGATCAAATATCTTTCCTCAAAACGAACGTTGTTTAAATCTTTCTATCTCGCAGATAAGCCAACGCTTAGCAGATTAGAAAGCATTTTCAAACAGTCGTTCAATAAAAAACACAAATCGTAGTAGCACGAACTACGATGCTCTGACTTTCCCATTGCACAAGGGAATACGTAGGCACGAGGATTTTAATCCTTCACGAGCACAATAATAAAAAACTTAACATTTTCCCATAACAAATTATAATTATAATTTTCCCTTCAATAAGCAATCTTAATCAGTAAAAGAAGACAATAATAACAAGTTAACAATTTTAAGCGCAAACTAGACTAAGAGGTTCCCGTTGAGTACAACGGACGTGAGGGGTGCCTAATACTTTCCCCTTGCGTAACTGACTCCCGAACTTAGATTAGTGGTTTCGTTGACCATTCTTATCCTTTATTTAGGTTGTGTCTATATCTTCCTTTTCTCTCGTAGAATAAATAGAATTAGGTGGCGACTCTGTTGTTTATTTTAGGATCGTATTTTTCAAGGTGCGACAGCTGGCGACTCTGCTGGGGATACTATTGCCTTGTGCATAAGAGAGTCGAGCCTAGCTTAGGATAGTTCGCGTTTGTTTGCTGACTTGTTTGATTGTCTTCTTTATTTGTTGTTGATATTCTATCTATTGCTTCCTTCTTTATTATTTGCTCATTATATCTGCCTGTTGGATCTCGGGATATCACTGGTATGAATTTGTACTTGAGTTTTGAAAAAGAAGAGGGAACACCTAAGTTAGAATTGGATGTTATTAGTGTTAGTCTCCAAGGACTCGCTCCTTGCACGCCTAACATGAAAGCTCCCCCAGATAGTTAGACTTTTCATAGATCTTGTCACAACGCAGCTAGCCTGTCGCGGGACCTGATTCATGAAAGGGCTGTGATTCTGGGACCCCCCTAGAACCTGTTCCAATTTTGGTAGTTGTGTAATGTTAGGCTCCAAGGACTCGCTCCTTGCACGCCTAGCATGAGAACTCCACTCAAGGTAGACCTTATCGTTATTATCGTCACAATGCAGCTAGCCTGCGGCGGGGCGTTAGTACGATAAACGTTCGTGACCTTGAGTATCCCTATACCATCGCCATAGAAGCTACCCTGTGAGTGGGCTTTATGGGTAAAGAATTTAGAACTCTCCACTTAAGGCTTACCGGTCAGGAAGTTCCGAAGTTACTTGTACCTTGGATCCAACACCTCGCCTTTATATCCAATTCTGGAGCTGTTTTTGTTTGTGATTTTGAGCATTCTGAGCTTTGCATCCATTCGCATCTCATTTGCATTTGCATTTGCATTTGCATTGCATATCATCTTCCAACAATCCAACTCACCCATGTCTTATTCTCCGTCAGTCAACTGTACTCGACCAGTCACCAGAGAAAGATGGACCAACTTGAGCAGGAAAACAGAGAGCTTAGAAGTGAAGTCACGACTTTGAGAAATCATATGGGAATATTCTCGACCACAATGAAGACCATAGTAGACAACCTCGTGCAGGATAACACTGAACTCCAGGAAGAGATTCACATCTTGAAGATTGATAGAGGGCGACTGATTTCTTTAGCCAAAGATTTGGCCGTTTTCCAGCGTCGGTCAAATTCTACCTCTACTCGTCAGCGACGTCAGAATCAGCGGAGGTCTCCAAACAGTCCTAAAGTAGCGGCCCATCAGTTTGACCCAATCCCAATGACTTACAGTCAATTGTGGTCTCATTTTGCCCGGAACTCAATAATGACACCTAGGAAGACTAAAGCCACGAGGTCTCGGTCCCGTAGGATCAATCCAAATACCAGTTGTGAGTTTCATGATGGAGCACTGGGGCATCCAATTGAAGAGTGTAAAGTCTTCCAAGAAAAAGTTCAAGATATGATCGACTACGGGGTGTTGACCTTCAATGGAGGAATCCCATCTGTGGACGGAGTACCTTTGTGCTGATAGAAAACTCAAGAAAGTCCTTTCCAAATCAATCTGTTGCTGGAGCCTGGGACCAGTTCCTCCATACACCTGATCGTTCAATGCTTTGGGGCTATCCTCTCAGATGTTTAGCTCATTTGCTGCTTTTCATATGTATTTTGCTGTGTTTTGTTAATGCATTTGTTTTGGCATGTAAGAACTTATTTGTTTTGAATGATTAATGCAATGAATATGTTTGTCTTGAAGTAATCCATTCGTATTCACTCATAATGCTTTTTCAACTTTATAATGCCAATATTATCCCATCTCTTGCTTAGGCAGAGAATTGGAGGGAGGATGACGAAATTAAAACACAAATTCTATAGTTGAATGCTTTTGAATAAAATCCTACTGACGATGTATAGGCATTGTTTCAAATTCCCAAACACTGGAGAAATAAGGAGTTAATCCCTAGTCAACCACTTCGAGCCTAGAAGTAGGAGTTTCTTTAAGATATTTCAAAACCCTTACGCTTAACCTGGGGCAGGGTAGTGTTCAGTTAATCTGGTTACACAATCAAATCATAAGATGAAACATCCCATCAGGGAATCCACTACAATCAATGACTTGACAGTCACAACTTTCAGCTTTCCAATGATTTAAAAATAAAAAAGAGAAAATAAAATCCCGCTAAGTCAAGCACCCAAAAAGAGACTTAGGCAAAAATCAGGGACCTAAAGATTACGATTTAGTGACCGCCATACCAAAGTCAAAAGGGGTCACCAATATCCACGAAGAATAAATGAGATGACTGTCATTTCAAGCGGACCTTGGAGCATCATCTCTACGCTATCAAGACAAATGTATGTGTCAATTTAGCTGAACCTAGGATTGGAGAACATCACGGAGAGTGGGTGGGCACCAAATAAACTTTGAGCCTTTATCCTTTGTTTCTAAAACCGTGAACCAAACCACATTACAACCCTCAAAGTCCTAATTGAAGTAGGGTTTATTTCGAAAGCACACTCGATGAGAAAGTGTCTCCCGACTCCCATGAGCTTTGCTCAAAAATTTGTGTTGGCTTTATAAAAAAAGAAATGATGAATATCACCTCCTAGCTAGTGATTCGATCACAGGCTATTGTGAAAATCTTTTTAAAACAAAAAAAAAACAAAAAAAACTTTGAGACAAACACGTGTGTTGCATTAGCAGTCTTAACATTAACCTTTTTGCTTGTTAGCATTTGCTTGATATCATAGAAACCTATGTATGAGCACCAGTGATGAGCTTAATCTCTTGAGATTTGAAACTCTGTTGAGTAGTTGAACAACCATTTCAGAGAATGATCACCCCCAGGGGAAGTTTGCTTGAAAACTTTGCCAGACAGGGGCATGTTGTTTGAAGACTTTGCCGCAGGAGCATTTTGTTTGAATACTTTGCCAGTCAGGGGCAAATTACTTGAAAACTTAGCCAGCCAGGGGCAGGTTGCCTTAATACTTTTCCAGCCAGGGGCATTTTGCCTGAAGACTCTGCTAGACGGGAACATGTTGTTGGAATACTTTGCCAGACAGGGGCAAATTTATTGAAGACTATGCTAGACAAGGGCATGTTGCTTGAAAACTTTGCCAGACAGGGGCATGTTGTTTGAAGACTTTGCCGCAGGAGCATTTTGTTTGAATACTTTTCCAGTCAGGGGCAAGTTACTTGAAAACTTAGCCAGCCAGGGGCAGGTTGCCTTAATACTTCGCCAGCCAGGGGCATTTTTCCTGAAGACTCTGCTAGACAGGAGCATGTTGTTGGAATACTTTGCCAGACGGGAGCAGATTACTTGAAAACTTAGCCAACCAGGGGCAAGTCGTTTCTCAATTTGTGCTTGCACATTCTTATCATCCCTAAAAGGATAAGCATTGAGGACTCGTTTGAGCCAAACACAGTTGATCTGAGGCAGTGACGTCGAGATTCGACGAATCTCTACAAGAGTTTGAAGACACTGGGGCATCTTGAATGCCAAGCCTTCTATAAAATCCTCTTGAGATTATCTTTTCTCACAAATCATTTCATGGATGCATGACCACGTGTTCCCCTAAGCAAGACGCTCTTGAGATTTGCTTTGCAAGTACCTCCAGATAACGGGGTCCTCACACCAAGTTGCTTTGATATGTCAGGGGCATGACTCAGCACTTCCTGATGTTTGTTTTGTATCACTTAGTACTTCAAGTGAGATACTAAGTATGATATCCCCAATTGAGCCTTGATTCAAGCTTCTCCAGCTGAATCTGATTTTCTTTCCCCCCAACGGAGTACAAACTTTACTTCATTCTAAGCAAACGTAGTTTGTATGGTTGCTCCCTTCCGATAGATGTTGAAGCTAGAAGACTTGTCTGGGTTTATTTCCCGAATGAAGTGTCTTTCTCTCCTCGAAGGGATTTGAGCCTTGTAGAAGAACCTTGTTCCATGGATCTCTTTACCCTATCCTCAGTGATTGCGTACACTTTGACGAGATTGGTCGAGTATTCGTTTGTTGTGATGTTTATTTCATCACCAGTGTATCTCTTGTGTCTGTTTTGTCTGTTTGTCAGCATAAACATAACGCATATACATACATGTACATCATAATTGATTTCATATTCATATTCATGTTGCATTCATTAATGCATACCT
Organism: Lathyrus aphaca; assembly: GCA_963966055.1. Taxonomy (NCBI): domain Eukaryota; kingdom Viridiplantae; phylum Streptophyta; class Magnoliopsida; order Fabales; family Fabaceae; genus Lathyrus; species Lathyrus aphaca. The sequence goes on along the minus strand of OZ014525.1, from coordinate 96,257,599 downwards.
CATTTACTTTGGTCGTGTTTATCCCCAGGTGATGTGTCTCTCTCCAAATAGAGTTGTCAGCCTTAGGCAGAAAATGTACATTCTTTCTACTTCCCCACTGAGTTCTTACCCTCGTGGAAGATTTTGCTTTAGTTCTCCTTTCCACACTTGGATAGGATAAATCCCGATTGAGTTCATTCCTCAGGGGACAGTGTCTTGATTGACAGTTTCATTCCAGCTCGTTCCTGGATTGAATTTTGGTCGTTGGCAATTTTTGATAATCGAACTACCATTTGGGAAGTGCATTTATTTTGCACCTTTTGGATGCTTAATTTCCCATAAGGAATTTGTTGGAGGATCCCGTTGAAGACGAATTTTGCTCTCCAGCAGTGTTACTACAACATTCCCTTGGATTATTTACACCCGACAACAAGTGGCCGTCTCTTTATTCGAGAAGCTTGTTTCGTCCTAGAACTTCTAAGTGGAATAAACAAGTGGCAGTCTCCTTATTCGAGAAGCTTGTTTCGTCCTAAAAACTTCCAAGTAGAATCAACAGATGGCAGCCTCTTTCCGAGCAGTCGATCCATCCCCAGCAATTCCAGACGGAAAGTGCATTTATTTTGCACCCTTGAATACTTAGTTTCCCAAAAGAAATTTATTGGAGGTTTCCAGTAAAGACAAATTTTGCTCTCCAGCAGTGTTATTACAACATTCTCTTGGAATACTTATACCTGACAACAAGTGGCAGTCTCTTTATTGGAGAAGCTTGTTCTTGTCCCTGGACCTCTAATCGGAACCAACAAGCGGCCGTCTCCTTATTTGAGAAGCTTGTTTCTTATCCATAGATTTCCCAGTAAATCAATAGATGGCATTCTCTTTTCAAGCAGTTTGTTCATCCTCAGCAAGGTTTATGTTCTATCAAATGGCATCTCCCCTGTTCGGCGGAGAAGTTTGATATGAATCTCTTATACAATTTTCAACAAATGGCATCTCATCCAGACAAGGTGAGAAGTTTGTTCGGCAAATGGCATCTCATCCAGACAAGGTGGGAAGTTTGTCGTGATTCCAATTTTCAACAAATGGCATCTCATCTAGACACGGTGAGAAGTTTGTTCGGCAAATGGCATCTCATCTAGACAAGGTGGGAAGTTTGTCGTGATTCCAATTTTCAACAAATGGCATCTCATCCAGACAAGGTGAGAAGTTTGTTCGGCAAATGGCATCTCATCCAGACAAGGTGGGAAGTTTGTCGTGATTCCAATTTTCAACAAATGGCATCTCATCTAGACACGGTGAGAAGTTTGTTCGGCAAATGGCATCTCATCTAGACAAGGTGGGAAGTTTGTCGTGATTCCAATTTTTAACAAATGGCATCTCATCCAGACAAGGTGAGAAGTTTGTTCGGCAAATGGCATCTCATCTAGACAAGGTGGGAAGTTTGTCGTGATTTCAATTTTCAACAAATGGCATCTCATCCAGACAAGGTGAGAAGTTTGTTCGGCAAATGGCATCTCATCCAGACAAGGTGGGAAGTTTGTCGTGATTCCAATTTTCAACAAATGGCATCTCATCTAGACACGGTGAGAAGTTTGTTCGGCAAATGGCATCTCATCTAGACAAGGTGGGAAGTTTGTCGTGATTCCAATTTTCAACAAATGGCATCTCATCTAGACACAGTGAGAAGTTTGTTCGGCAAATGGCATCTCATCTAGACAAGGTGGGAAGTTTGTCGTGATTCCAATTTTCAACAAATGGCATCTCATCTAGACACGGTGAGAAGTTTTTTCGGCAAATGGCATCTCATCTAGACAAGGTGGGAAGTTTGTCGTGATTCCAATTTTCAACAAATGGCATCTCATCTAGACACGGTGAGAAGTTTGTTCGGCAAATGGCATCTCATCCAGACAAGGTGGGAAGTTTGTCGTGATTCCAATTTTCAACAAATGGCATCTCATCTAGACAAGGTGGGATGTTTGTCGTGATTCCAATTTTCAACAAATGGCATCTCCCCTGTTCGGCGGAGAAGTTTGATATGAATCTCTTATACAATTTTCAACAAATGGCATCTCATCCAGACAAGGTGAGAAGTTTGTTCGGAAAATGGCATCTCATCCAGACAAGGTGGGAAGTTTGTCGTGATTTCAATTTCCGCCAAAAGGCTATCTCTTCCATACAAGTCGAGATGTTTGAGCGTGAAGATTTGTTTTCTCCATCACATGGCTGTCTCTTTCAGAAGAAGGGAAGTATGATGAATGTTCTATCAAATGGCTATCTCTTCCATACAAGTTGAGAAGTTTGATATGAATCTTTTTGTTTTTCGGCAAATGGCTATCTCTTCCATACAAGTCGAGAAGTTTGTTGTGAATTTTCCAATTTCCGTCAAATGGCCATCTCTTCCATACAAGTTGAGAAGTTTGAGCGTGAAGTTGTTTCTCCATCATATGGCTGTCTCTTTCAGAAGAAGGGAAGTATGATGAATGTTCTATCAAATGGCTATCTCTTCCATACAAGTTGAGAAGTTTGATATGAATCTTTTTGTTTTTCGGCAAATGGCTATCTCTTCCATACAAGTCGAGAAGTTTGTTGTGAATTTTCCAATTTCCGTCAAATGGCCATCTCTTCCATACAAGTTGAGAAGTTTGAGCGTGAAGTTGTTTCTCCATCATATGGCTGTCTCTTTCAGAAGAAGGGAAGTATGATGAATGTTCTATCAAATGGCTATCTCTTCCATACAAGTTGAGAAGTTTGATATGAATCTTTTTGTTTTTCGGCAAATGGCTATCTCTTCCATACAAGTTGAGAAGTTTGTTGAAATTTTTCCAATTTCTGCCAAAAGACTATCTCTTCCATACAAGTCGAGAAGTTTGAGCGTGAAGATTTGTTTTCTCCATCACATGGTTGTTTCTTTCAGAAGAAGGGAAGTATGGTGAGAATTTTGTACAATGGCATCCTTAGTTAAATCTCGGCAGAAGATTTGGCAACAGGTGTATCCTCAGTCTACCTCGGCAGAAGGTATCTCGTTCTTAGAATCTCTGGTAATCTCGGCAGTAGATCTCCAGCAGACTTCAACAGAATTTGTCTTCGTTCCAAGATCTCGGCAGTAGATTTTTGGTTCATTTTGATACCTCGGCAGAAGGTATCTCGTTCTTAGATTCTCTGGTAATCTCGGCAGTAGATCTCCAGTAGACTTCGGAAGGGGTGGTTTTCGTTTCAGAATCTCGGCAGTAGATTTCTGTTTCGTTATTGATACACCAACATAAGGTATTTCTGAGTGAGGTTTCAAATCTCGGCAGTAGATTTCCTCAAGATGGAATTTTGTTCGAAGATTTCGAGTCATCTTAGGACCTGTAGACAGTTGTCGTCTGGCTTCCCTCGAGAGAAAATCCTCGTGTGGATTGTACTCCAGTCATGTGCGTCTAATCCCCAGTAGTGTCAGTTTTCTGCCCAGCGGCGTGATAGCTTTTGTCTTACATTTTTGCATTGCACATCATATCATTTCATTTGCATTTTTCGGTCAAAATTTCAGGTATTTTGATATTTAATCATCTTCCACCTTGAATGACCTAAAAAAAAATCTCTTTGTTACTCAGACATTCAGGTTCAGGATGATTAAATAGGGGCAGCTGTCATACCCTAAATTTTGACCAGAAATTTTTAAAATTTTGTTCATTTTTTGACGTGTTTTCGTCGATTTATCAAAAATTGATCATTTTGCATTTTTAAGTTAAAACATATCATTAATCATAAATCATGCATTTTCTATTTAATTTCACCATTTCAATGTCGTTTTAATTTTGTTTTGAATTTTAGAATTTTTCTCGATTTAAAATTATGTTTTATCATTTTGTGGTTCAATAACTTTTACCTTAATTTCCAGTTAAGTATTGATATTAGATTATCTAGACTTAAGTTAATATCTTTTCATTTAAGAATAATTTAAGTTTAGTTAAATAGTTTAACTAGTTTTTCTTTTTCTTTTAATTTAATTCATTTTTATTAGTTTACTTTATTTGAATTTAATCTTAATTAGTTAAATAAATTAGTTTAATATTTAATTTAGTTCAATTTTATTCAAACTTAATTATTTTATTTTAATTTATATTTTAATTTAATTTAGCTTAAATTTAATTTATTTAGTTTAATTTTTTATATTAGAATAATTTTTATTTATTTAGGTTTAATTTAATTAGTCTAGTTTAAATTTAATTTGATTAGTTACTAGTTAGTTTCAATAGTTACATTACATTGGTCTCATCTCATAAACCATTGGTCTATATACTTTTTCTGCTACACACTTTTTCTGTTACAACAATGACAACACACAGCCTGCACCATACTACTCCCAAGTATACACCATTTAACACCTATAAAAAACCTGCACACAAAAAGGTGAAGAGAAGACGAATCAGAAAAGAAAAGAAGAGTCCAAACTTTCTGCTGTCATGGCAAATATCCAGCAACATATACACAAAAAGGGATAAAAAAAAAGGAGAGATCCCTCCTTCAATCGGGCCATAACTTGCTTCCTTCAAAACACAAAAAAGACTCCTGCATTAGAAAAAGGGGGGAATTAAAGAATACCAGAAGCAAAGAAAAACCGCTAGATAATAAGCTCCTCCCTGTAAATTGTACACAAGATGGCAACAAGACCATGACAATAACACAGGGTACAAAAAAAACCTCCTGGAACGTCTGTCTGGGGCGAAAAAAAAGATCACAAAAACATTATTAAATCATCACACCAGACCTCACAAAAAGGAGGACCCCTCTTTCTTCAACCCTTTCAAAAAAACCTTCGTCAACCACCAACACCCTTCGGCTTTCAATCCCACAAACCGTTTCGAATCACCACAGCACCTCAAGCCAACCGCCCCCTTCCATTAACGACTGCACTCACCTTCAATCCGCGAACCGTAAAACCGCAGCAACCCTCAAACAATCAAATCAAAAAACCAGCAATTCAACTCACCGAACCCAAACCCCCCAGCCGCGAAACACAAACCCTTTCCACCCGCGAATCCGCTGTCGCCGCAAACCTTTCAAACCAAACCGCACTCATTCACCCTCTCAATCCTCCCCTGTCTTCGTCGCAGCCACACCGTTTGACAACCTCTCTTTATCATCACCGACCACCCTCACCATTCAAATCAAAAACCCTCCATCGATTCACCTTCCACTTCACAACTTCGAAAACAGAACAGACGAATCCCTCATAACACCCGCCATTAACCTCTTCTCACCGCAAAAATCGCTTCGTGGTGAAACTCGAACAAACAGAGCCAACGACCACCTGCAACCATAAACAGAGCCAACGACCTCATACAACCACTCAATCTTGCCGGAAGCTGCACGAAAATACCTTTCAAACAGAACTGAAACCCACCTTCGATCAAACCGAAAAAACAGAACTTCACAACTTCAAACAAAAAACATCAAAACCTTTCAAAACCTCTTGCAAAAATCCGCATAAACCTTTCCTCATCTCAAACCCACCGTCCAACACAGAAGCGAAAGTGGAAACCAAACACAAATACCACCGACCGCTAGTATCTTCGCCGCTCTTGATCATTCAACCTCACCTTCAACACAGTCGCCGCTCGCAAACCCGAAATTCCCTCCGTCATCTTCCAAAAGCTACCACAAAACACACCAAACCTGAAACCTTTTCCTCCTCAACCATACGAATCTTACCCTCACACCACTCCACAACCGCCGCCGACACAACTAAACCCTCACCGCCGCCGCTTTGAAATTTGAGAGAGACGAGGGATTCGCGAGAGGTTGAGCGTGATGAAGCTGGAAATCGCGAGCGAGTGAGAAACGCACGGCGGAGACCAGAACGCAACCGCGAAAACTGAGAGTTTGGGTCTCGTTGCATTTTCATCGTCTTCCTTCTGAGGGTAACAAAATACCCCTTTGTTTTTGATTCTGTATTTATTCTCTTTTAATTGATTTTTTATAATTGTTGTGTTCAAGATATAGACTTAGTTTTCTTAAGATTGGGCCTTTTGAACCCATCGGATTTGATTTTCTTCCACTGCCTGCACACCACCAAACCATGCGACATACATCCTCCTCCATATTTTTTATTTATTCTTATTTTATTATTCTGCATTTTGTGATTTATTATTATTTATTTCCTTGAAATCTATAGTTTATATATATATATATTAATTACTTCTATTTATTAATTAGCTATTTTATGTTTTTCTTTCTTTCTTTAAAAAATCTAAAAAATATATAATAATGTATACTTCAATGTTCATTTGATCTATTTCTTATTTATTTAGGGCCGATGATATTACAAAGCCACGATTAAATCGTTTCCGATTAATCATGGCCGATATGAGGCCATTTGTTTATTTTATTATCATTTTATTTAATCTATTTTATTTCACAATTTATTTTATTTCACAATTTATTTTATTTCACAATTTGTTTTACAATTTATTTCACTGTGTTAGTTTATTTATTTATTTTGTTTATGTCTCACACTTTTGTACAAAAATCAAATTCTAACGGTTCGATTAAATCATACACTACACACACGCTTTCTCTTGGGCAAATTACAACGAGACCCTTTATTTAATCGCAATCCCTTGTAAATTATCATGTATCCCTCTCCAATTTATTTTGTATGCAATTTATCTTTCCGCCCTTATTTTACCAGTTTTATTGCTTGGAATATTCTTAAGAACTAGAAATCAATTCACATAATCAATTAAAACGATTCATATGCCCACATTTGCACACACGTAAGTCGATTACCAAGTGATCGCCGTCTGCACGACTTCAATCCATCTTAATTTACTTATGGAAAAAAGGAACTCCGGAGTCTAGCATTCCGCACGTTCTGGATTGAACCGCAAATGGGCTAGCCCCACGCGTTGGTTCAATCACCATTCGTATAAAAATAATCCAATTCATTTAAATTAATTTATGGAAAAAAGGAACCCCGGAGTCTAGCATTCCGCACGTTCTGGATTGAACCGCAAATGGGCTAGCCCCACGCGATGGTTCAATCACCATTCGTATTCAAAACATTTCAACAATCTTAAAGGATCAGGCATGATTCATCTCCATAGGAAAGTTGTTCCTCCTATCCCCACAAACACAAACAAAAATCTTACAAACAATTACTTTCAAAGGAAGAACGTGGCATTGCTTGTCGATCTTATATCCAAGTTTAAAGCTTCTTCCGATTTTATTTATTCTCAAAGAAAGAATGTGGCATTGCTTGTCGATCTTATATCCAAGTTTAAAGCTTCTTTCGATTTCTCGTCTCTCAAACGTTTGTGGTGGAATAGGTGAGATACTTCTCTTAAAAATGACGACTTGTCTCTTTCTTTCAAATACAAATTAAAACTTACCAACCAATTCAAATCATTTTCATAATTAATTAGCGAGTAACTGAACTCCGGAGTCTCGCACTCCGCACGTTCTTGAATGCAACCGCAACATAGGCTAGCCCCACGCGTGGTTCATTCGCCCTCTCGTTTTAAAACACCCGTAACAAAGATCAAATATCTTTCCTCAAAACGAACGTTGTTTAAATCTTTCTATCTCGCAGATAAGCCAACGCTTAGCAGATTAGAAAGCATTTTCAAACAGTCGTTCAATAAAAAACACAAATCGTAGTAGCACGAACTACGATGCTCTGACTTTCCCATTGCACAAGGGAATACGTAGGCACGAGGATTTTAATCCTTCGCGAGCACAATAATAAAAAACTTAACATTTTCCCATAACAAATTAGAATTAGAATTTTCCCTTCAATAAGCAATCTTAATCAGTAAAAGAAGACAATAATAACAAGTTAACAATTTTAAGCGCAAACTAGACTAAGAGGTTCCCGTTGAGTACAACGGACGTGAGGGGTGCCTAATACCTTCCCCTTGCGTAACTGACTCCCGAACTTAGATTAGTGGTTTCGTTGACCATTCTTATCCTTTATTTAGGTTGTGTCTATATCTTCCTTTTCTCTCGTAGAATAAATAGAATTAGGTGGCGACTCTGTTGTTTATTTTAGGATCGTATTTTTCGAGGTGCGACAGAGTGCCCGAGCGAATCATTACTGATAATGGTTCCAACTTGAACAACAAAATGATGGCAGAACTGTGCCGGGACTTCAAGATCCAACACCACAATTCTTCTCCTTACAGGCCAAAGATGAATGGCGCTGTTGAGGCAGCAAATAAGAATATCAAGAAGATTGTGCAGAAGATGGTAGTCACTTACAAAGACTGGCATGAAATGCTACCATTCGCCTTGCATGGGAACCGTACGTCAATCAGGACATCCACTGGGGCAACACCGTATCAACTTGTATATGGTATGGAGGCAGTTCTACCTGTTGAAGTTGAATTACCCTCCCTACGGATATTAATGGATGTTAAGCTGAGCGAAGCGGAATGGGTCCGGTCCCGATACGAACAACTGAGTCTGATTGAAGAAAAGAGATTGGCTGCAATCTGTCATGGGCAGCTGTATCAGAAAAGAATGAAGAAGGCCTTCGATCAGAAAGTCAGGCTCCGAGAATACCAAGTAGGAGATCTTGTGCTGAAAAGACTCCTCCCTCCTCATACAGACCACAGGGGCAAATGGACTCCAAACTATGAAGGACCATTCGTAGTAAAGAAAGTTTTCTCCGGTGGAGCACTCATGCTCAGTACTATGGATGGTGAAGACTTCCCGTCCCCTGTGAATTCAGATGCAATTAAAAAATACTTCGCATAAAAATGACCCGCTGGACACAAAAACAGAATGTAAGTCCAGGCAAAAATAGGGCATCCCGGCGAGTCAAAAACAGAATAAAAGACTCGGGCAAAAATAAGGGAAATAAACAAAAAAATGTACACCCGCTGAGTTGAAAAGCCACATTGGACAACTCAGGCAAAAATGGGTATCCCGATGGATTGAAAACCCGAAAGGGCGATCCATGCAAAATAAGGGAATAAGCGAACAACTGCATTCTGAATTCGTTTGCATCACTTACAACTCGGTAAGCTTCAAAAGGTTCAAGCGCCGGTCAAAATCAGCCTTCTTCAGAAAGCAAGACGAGAAGAATGTCAAAAGTCATACGAGTCATAGCAAAGGGAAAGCTCTTTGAAGCGTCATCAACATTGTCAACATCTTTTGTTTCTCAATTTGTAACAATCTCCTCATTTTAGGGGATCTGTTTCTTTGACTGTATCTTGGCAATTCAGGGCACACGAATTAATAAAATTAGATTTTCAGTCATGTTTCGTCTCGTACACTTTATTTTCATTTGCAAAATGTCCGATGTCCTTAAAGATACTGATTGCATAAATACAGATGCTTTTCTTCTAAAAGATACATGCTTACAGGAAATATGTTTGCTCCCGGGGGTGTCTAAACTCCTATGATGGAATCCGGTAAGGGATACCTCGGGATTACTTGTGCATTTCTCTGTCTTTTCAGGATTGCAGGTATTCAACGCACAACATGGGGCATGAAAGCTTCATCACAGCAAGCCGACAAATCATTATCTACTCAGTCCTAACACCGGGGGTGGTTTCTCCCCAGCTGAGTTGTCCAGTATCGTCCTCAGCGAGACCCTTACAGAAATCTCCAGGAAGACCTTCCCATGGTCTTTCTTCTTCCCCAGCCAAGTTGCCATTTATTTCCTCCGCAGCTAAGTGCAAAGACAGGGAACCACCTCCCCACAGAGCGTCAACCTCTACCCAGAAGAGCAACGCCTGAAGATCTCATAACAGAGTGAAGAAAGCCTCTACAAACCCCAGCTGGGTCCCTCATTACAAGGATATGTCTATCAGTGACCTATTTCCCCAAGCAGAGTAGTATATGCCAGATATGCCAATGATTTCATCCCCAGCTGGGATGTTCACTCCAAGCAGATCAGCCAGAGATCTTCGCAGCAGCGGGATCTGAATCCCGGGCCGGTTTCTTTTGCATAATCATAGCATTCGCATCATATTTTCCCCACAGAGCGTAGCTGTCGCTCCCGATAAATGGGACCAGGCCCAAATAAAGGTACAGACGCGAACGGTCGGCGAGAGGGACAATGAGAACACACAGCCGTGAACTCACTGGAGATGAAAAGAGTCGCCAGCTAGGCATTTTTATCCTGGAGGAAAGGTAATGCTGCATAAACCTAGAAAAGAGATGGATAAGACGGTTGCGAACCAGAGAGACTGAGAAAGGGGGTTGGTTACAACCTGGGAAGGTATTAGCACCCAGATTGTCCGTCGTACTCGACGGGATCCACGCTTAAAAGATTTGTGTTTTAAAGGGGTAGTGTCAGTGCTATTTGTGTATCAAAGCTGGAAAAGGATGTACAGGTGTCAGTGTAAAAGAAGTGAAATGTGTAGATGATGTGTCAGTGTAAGAATGAGAATGAATTGCTCATGATAATGAGGCTAAGAGAAAGAATGCTAGAAGGAGGGGGGATATACAGAGACTTTTTGTTCGATAACTGTTAAGTTATGCCTACGTATCCTCTCGTGCAATGAGGAAGTCAGAACACCGTAGTTCGACCCAAAGAGACTGAAAGATGAATTGACTTGTGAACTGCTTGCTTGCCTATGCTCAAGTGTATGATCTGTCTGGCACAGATGCAAACTGTCTTGCATTAGACGGAAGAAGCAAGTTCTCGTTTAGGAGTGAAGATGATGAGAAAAGAATCCCGGAGGAGACGATTATTGTTTGTTTTTTTGTTTTCAGTCTTTTATTGCTTTTGAAAGTTTGTCATAGGAAAATGAGCTTAAGACTAAACCAAAGGGTTAGTAAACTCATCACATCTTCCCTCTGATCAGGGGTAATGAGAATACCTTAAGTGTGAAGTCAGCATCTCACACTTAATCACCATGGTGTAGGATTAAGATCATTAACCCACTTGTGATTATTTAGATGTTTTTGGTGTTTTTGTTTGGTGTAGAGTAATGAGATTAAGCCTTAATCAAAGATTAAATAGACTCATTACACCATCCTAATAGAAGGATAATAGATGAGAATGTTTAAGCTAAGGAAAGCTCCTCAACTTAATCCATGATTAGGGATTAAACTCATGACAAAACAAGCCTTTGATTAAATGGATTTTAGATTGATGATAAGATGATGAAGTGATTTTTAGGGTTTGTAAGACAACTTGAGGGGGACTTGTCCATTAACACTAGGGTTAGTCCTTCTTAACCAATTAAGGAAGAATTAGAACCCTAATGCAAGGCCCAAGTTACAAGTGTGATGTCTTGATGATTATTAAGTGGATTGATTAAGGGATTTAAACACATTAAGGGTTTAACACTTAGGATTAAAGTTATACACTCCATCCTAAGAGAAGGATGCAGGCATAAGCTTAATCACAAAGCCTTAAAGCCTTTAGGGTTTAGTCCCTGATTATGAGATGAGAAGAGATGACTCAAAAGAGACACAAAGGTAAAACTACAAGGGGAGACTAATCAAAACCCTAATCATTGTCATGCTTGGTTGTTCCTAAGGTTTGTGAGGTTTTCAAAAGAAGTCTTCAATGGAACCACCAGGAAGCAGATGAAAGGATCAAGAGAAGCAAAGTAACTTGCTTCACTTAAGAAGACAAGTCACTTGAAGAAAGTAAGGTAAGAGGGCCAAGGATGAGCAAGCTCAATCCAAAGCACAAGACAAAATGCAGCAATGATGCATAAGAGAGATGAAAAGAGATTGTGAGAAGTGAAGGCAAATTCACTTCTCAAATAACTTACCACCTGAAAAGTTAGTGAAAGAAATGAAATGCAATGCAAAATGGGATGGAATGGTATGAAGTAAATCAAAACCAGAAGCATGTTTATGATGATAATGATGCTATTAAGTGATACAAACATGAGACAACAAATGGAGATGATCATACAAGCTTATGAATGCAAATGAAACATGTTAAGACACATGAACACACATGAAAAGTTATGAGATGCATATGGCATACAACATGACAAATGCAAGGTGCAATGATCAAACATGTTTTCAATATGTCTTATGATGTTAAATGAATCAAATGGAAGCATGGAATGTCATGGCAAGTCATGTTATGCAAGAAAATGCAAGGTGGATGCCTATGGAAGCCCAAATTAGGGTTTATAAACAATGCAACAAACAAAAACCAAAACCAGAAGCAAACAACATTATAAAAAAATTGAAAATGCACTCAAAGGATCCCTAAACCTATACTAACTCACTGCCCAAAGGAGAGGTCCCAACTCTTAACCAATTTCAAGTTATGATTTTCCTAAGTTTTCTAAGGTTTTAGGGTTCCTTAACAAGAAAATTATCAAACAAATTGAAAATGAAAGATCAAATCATGGCCATTTAATCTCACAAACTACATGCTAAACACAATGCAATGCAAAAAGAACCAAGGTCCAACTCTTCATGGATAGGCATAAATGATTTTTGAAGCTTAGATCAAAATAATGCACCAAAAATGATTTTAATTCAAAGAAAAATTCTCAAAATGCATCAAGATCAAAAAAAGAAATTTGGTTTGAAGGTTGGACAATGTTTCTAAATGTCTTAAAACATTTCATGAATTTTTTGGTGATTTTTAAATACCTAAAAGTATTTTTAACAAATTAATTTTCATTAATCAATTAAAAAATAAACTTTTAAATATTTAAAAATACTTTTTTAATGCTAAAAATGAAAATAAAAATATTTTTGTGTTTTAAAAATTAATGAAACTCTTGACAAAAAGTTTCATAATTTTTAAACAATTTTTACTATTTTAAATAAATTATGGAAGTTAAATGAAAGAAAAATGAAAATAAAATATGAAGTATGCAGTATGAGTGGCTGTGATTAAGAGTTGAGTGATCCAAAGGCCCTGCGTGCAAGTCAACAAGACTGGGGGTATGCACAATCCAAGGCCCAGATTCAAAGTCCAAACACGCGCGTGATCTGATGGCTGAGCTTTCATGTTAACTTAATTAATTATGATTAATTTAATTAAACAAGATTAGGGTTTAATGACCCATCCAGGCCGTCCAAACACGCGCGGGAGAAGCAAATCCACGGCCAGAATTCAAAGTTCGTTAATTAATGAGATTAGGGTATAATAACTTTCAGGTGACCGGAGGGAAGCTCCGGTCATCTTCTCCGGCAACAACAAAACCCTAGATCATGATTAAGGCTCCTAAACATCAAATTAAACACAGCCAAGTGATCCTCTAACAACCTAGGATACGAATCCACCCTTAAACATCATTTAAACATCAAGAATCAAGCAAATCGAAGGAAACAAATTTCACGGGTGAAATTTCAGAGTAACAATACAAACTCATTTCTTACTCATTTTCGATTCTAAGAACATCCCCATGACCAGCAAGACATAAGCAATCAATTTATAACTTAAAATGTAAGCTCTGAGAAAAAGAATCCATGGTCATACCTGAGCTGGAAAGCTTCAATACTGAGCTTTCAGAGCTTCCTTTGTGTGCAAATGAACCTTCTTGACTCCCTTGAACTCAATGAGATGCTTCAAAGTTCTTGTGGATGGCTGGTTTGAGGAGAAGTGTTCTGGTGCAGCAGGTTTCACAGTCAGGATTTGTGAAGTTTCAGGCTACTCCAATGGTGGATTCTTGCTCCTTTTAGTGTGTTTTACTTGTTGGTGAAGAAAAATGGGGTGTTTGATGGCTGGAAAAGGAGATTCGAAAGTTCTGGCTTTGAGAGTGAAAAATGGGGAAGCTCAGTTCTTGCTTGGTTCAAGCTTATGTCTTGCTGGTTTTGGCTCAGTGAAGCAAGGTGAGTTGATTAGTGGAGTTGGTTTTTGTGTTTGTGAGTTGTGTAGAGAGATTCGAAGGGTTTTGCTTGAGGGAGTGAGTTTGTGAATGTGTGTTCTTGTGTGTTTTTGCCTGGCTTGTTATGTGAAATGGCTAGCATTTGATCCACATAAAAAACTCCCATTGGTCAGATGATGTGACCTGCCCTTTATTGATTGGGATGGCCCCTTTTGCAAAATGTCAACTTTGGTGTAAGGAGGGCATGGGTCAAGTTCTAGGCCAATACAAGTGTGTGGGCTGGCGCAGCATGGTGTGTGAGAGAGGCTAGAATGGTTCAGCATTGTAGGCAACAAGTGGATGAGGTGTGATGATGGTTTTTGCAAGTTGATCACTTTTGGTTCATATGAAACTTTCTTGCTCCCAAGGCCATGAAACATGAGAAGTTTTTAGTCCATTCTGAATTTTTGGTCACATGTGATGTTTGTGTGATGGTTAGACATGAATTAGAAGTTACAAATGCCTTGGTACAAAGTTTTTGCAAGTTTCTCATTTGAGGCATATCTTGAAAATTAGTGATTTTTGCCAACTTTGACACACCATAACTTTTGATCCAAAATGAATTAGATCATGTTCTTGTACTTTTTGAAAAGGGAAAGATCTAATCTACAACTTTCATGACCAAAGTTTTTCCATTTGAAGCATTTTTGGATCAAAAAGCAAGGGTTGAAAAAGTGGCATAAAATGACATTTCATGAAAAGTCAACCATGCCCTAAAAAGTCAACTTTGCAAAAACTTGTAATTCTTGAATTTTGTGGACTTCAACCTTCTTCCATGATCAAATAAAGATCATATACACTCAAAATGATGAAGATCACCCCTTGGTTGGGTCATTGGGGCCTCAGATGCCCTGATTTTGCACTGACTTGTCCAGAAAGTCAACTCTTGATCAGATGACTTCCCCATGGAATTTCTTCATGAAAATTGATATGCATACTCCCTATACCATATAGAGACCAATAGAAACAAGAATGACCAAAAAATTTGGAGTTATGGCCTCTGAAACCAAAACCCTAATTTTAGGTCATCTGTGCAGTCAAACCTGGCTCTGCCTCCATACCAATCCCAGTTCTTGTGATTCTTTGGCATTCTTGACTTTGAGAAGATATAATATGATGCTTGAACACACATGGACCCCTTTGAAGTGATTGATGACCTTTGGAGTGGCTCAAGAAACTCTTGGATTGCTCAGGTCACAAACCCTAGATGCAGATGACTTTGAATCAATGCAGTGAATCAAAAATGTGATATGAGGTGGTATGATTGTGTTTATGCATATGAAATGATCACAAGCCATGGTGTGAATGGGTGAGGGCAAATTTGGGGTGTTTACAGCTGCCCCTATTCAAACATGAGTTAGCTGTGCAGGATGTAAGCGACGACTTAACAGGCAAACAAGATAACTTGTGGTTGAATACCAAAGACAGTCCAAAATTTGCACTCACAGAATAAAGAAGAAAAGGAGTACAGATTGTAAAGGAAAATAAAGTATATTGTAAATTATGGGCGACGGAGGACGACCGTCGAGCAGAGGACGACCGCTGGGTAAAGAGCAATGACGGGGACGGCCGACATGCTGGGAAAAGTGCGGGAAAAGAAACAATGACGGGGACGGCCGACATGCTGGGGATAAAAGAATTATGATGGGGACGACCCTCAAGATAAAGCTGTAAAATTCTCTGGGGATCAATGAAACATGACGGGGACGGCCATCAAGTTCATAAAATAAAGTAACCAACGATGGGGACGGCCATCGGGTTAAAGAATAAATGAAATAAACAGATGACGGGGTACGGCCATCAAAGGTGAAGGACGATCACCTAGCAGGGGACGGCTGCTCTGTCGGGTTAAGATGAGGGACGGTCATCTAAGGTGGAGGACGACCACCTGGCAGGGTACGGCTGCCGAAAATATCGCGACATAGGACGAATGCCGGATAAAAGGTCAACGATGGGGACGGCCATCGGATGAGCATGATGGAGGACGACCATCAAGAGGTGGAGGACGACCACCTAGCAGGGGACGGCTGCTCTCAAGGTTTATCATGACATAGGACGAATGCCAGATAACCAAAGTCAACAATGGGGACGGCCATTGGATGAAGTGATGAAGGACGATCATCAAAAGGTGGAGGACGACCACCTAGCAGGGGACGGCTGCTAAAAAGCAACGATGGGGACGGCCATCGGATGAGCATGATGGAGGACGACCATCAAGAGGTGGAGGACGACCACCTAGCAGGGTACGGCTGCTCTCAAGGTTATCATAACACAGAACGAGTGTTTGATAAAAAAGAAAATTTGCTTTGTTGGCGATCTACTGGGGAATAGTAAACACGGACGAGTGTTTACATCCAAGAAACAAAAGGTATAAGTGTTTGGTATGTTTGTATATAGATTAAAGACGCGGACGAGCATCCCTAAGACTACGATACGGACGAGTATCGGGTAGAAACAAATACTGACGTGTGTTCAGAGATGATGATACGGACGGGTATCAACTGGTTAACAAAGAACACGGACGAGTGTTGAATTTGTGGGGATATATAAGTGGTATATATAAGATACGGACGAGTAACAGTATAAGAGTAATTGGTATATAGATAAGTATTTAACTGCTGGGGAGAGCGACACAGACGAGTGTCAAAAGGAGAAGAGTGTAATATAAACAAGTATCTGATATACAAAGTGTAGGTGACTGCGCTGGGGATATGACACGGACGGGTGTCCAGGAAATGTATATATGGGCATATGTGAGTGCAAAGAGGATGTCTTTGGCTTTCTGCTGGTGGTATGACACGGACGAGTGTCAGGAAGTATCTGTGATACGGGTGGTATTGTTTGCAAGGAGTGCTCAGGCGACTTTACTGGGGAAAGATGACACGGACGGGTGTCAAAAAGGAGTATATACTGGTGTTTGTGAATTGTGGGGCAACTGCTTTTGCTGGGGATTGTGGTGGGGATCTTGGGGAAAGTATTCTGTATATTGACGGATTGTCATTATTCACAAGTGTTGATTCAGAACATGGCTTATGATTATGCTATGTATTGGATTTTTGCCGCAATGCTCCGTGTTAAAACAGAATGCTACGCTTTGTGGGTGAATATGATGCGAATGCTATGATTATGCAAAGGACACCACACCGAGACTCGGATCCCGTTGCTACGAAGATCTTCGATCGATCTGTTGAAATGGACATCCCAGCTGGGGATGAGATCATTGGTGGATCTGATGAGATGCATCTGCTTAGGGAAATGGGTCAATGATAGACTTATTCCAATAAATGAGAGACCCAGCTGGGGTTTGTAGAAGCTTTCGTCACTCTGTTGTGATTCCTTCGCGCGCCGCTCTTCCGGATAGAGGCTGGAGCTCTGTGGGGAGATGGTTCCCTGACTTTCGTATTTTGGCTGAGGATGAAATGACAACTCGGCTGGTAGCAGTAGCAAGTGGCAACTCAGCCGGGGGAGTCAAGAGAGGCAACTCGGCTGGGGATTGAGCACGCCGGGTGCTAAAATTGAGTGTTGATTTGCCAGCTTGCTGGGATGAAGCTTACATGCCCCATGTTGCGCTTTGGATACCTGCAATCCTGCAAAGATAGGGAAACACACAAGTAATCCCGAGGTATCCTTTACTGGATTCCGTCATAGGAGTTTAGACACCTCTGAGAGTAAGTATATTTCCTGCAAGCACGTTTTTATTTGGAGATAAACACCTGTATTTTATGCAATCAGTTTTTCTTTTAGACATCAGACATTTTTGCAAATAAAATGTACAAAACGAGACATGACTGAAAATCTGATTTTATTAATTCATATGCCCTGAATTGGCGAGATACAGTCAAAGAAATAAATCCCCCGAAATGAGGAGATCGTTACAAATTGAGAAACAAAATGCTGGCAATGTTGATGACGCTTTGAGGAGCTTCCTCTTTACTATGACTCGTATGACTTTTGACGCTCTTCTCGTCTTGCTTTCTGAAGAATGTTGATTCTGATTGAAGCTTGATCCTTTCGAAGCTTTCCCAGTTGTAAACGATACAGACGAATTCAGACTGCAGTTGTTCGCTTATTCCCTTATTTTGCATGGACCGCCCTTTCGGGTTTTCAATCCATCTGGATACCCATTTTTTCCTGAGCTGTCCAATGCGGCTTTTCAACTCAGCGGGTGTACATTTTTTGCTTATTTTCCCTTATTTTGCCCGAGTCTTTTTATTCTGTTTTTGAATCGCCGGGATGCCCTATTCTTGCCTGGACTTACATTCTGTTTTTATGTCCAGCGGGTCTTTTATGCGAAGTATTTTTTAACTGCATCTGAATTCACAGGGGACGGGAAATCTCCACCATCCATGGTGCTGAGCATCAGTGCTCCACCAGAGAAAACTTTCTTGACTACAAATGGTCCTTCATAGTTCGGAGTCCATTTGCCCCTGTGGTCTGTATGAGGAGGGAGGATCCTTTTCAGCACAAGATCTCCTACTTGGTACTCTCGGTGCCTGACTTTCTGATCGAAGGCTTTCTTCATTCTTTTCTGATACAACTGCCCATGACAGATTGCAGCCAATCTTTTCTCTTCAATCAGACTCAGTTGTTCGAACCGGGATCGAACCCAATCTGCTTCGTTCAGCTTAACATCCATCAGTACCCGTAGAGAGGGTAATTCAACTTCAACAGGTAGAACTGCCTCCGTACCGTACACAAGCTGATACGGTGTTGCCCCCGTGGATGTTCTGATTGACGTGCGATACCCATGCAAGGCAAACGGTAGCATTTCATGCTAGTCTTTGTATGTGACTACCATCTTCTGCACAATCTTCTTGATATTCTTATTTGCTGCCTCAACAGCGCCATTCATCTTTGGCCTGTAAGGAGAAGAATTATGGTGTTGGATCTTGAAGTCCCGGCATAACTCAACCATCATCTTGTTGTTTAGATTGGAACCATTATCAGTAATGATTCGCTCGGGAACTCCATATCGACAGATGATATCTCTCTTCAGAAATCTGGCTACCACTTGCCTTGTAACATTTGCATATGAGGCTTCTTCAACCCACTTAGTGAAATAATCAATGGCAACCAGGATGAATCTGTGGCCATTTGAAGCAGTTGGCTCAATCTTGCCAATCATATCAATGCCCCACATAGCAAAGGGCCATGGTGAAGACATTATGTTCAAAGGATTGGGAGGCACATGCACCTTATCTGCATAGATCTGGCATTTGTGACACTTTCTGGCATAGGCACAACAGTCTGTATCCATTGTGATCCAGTAGTAACCTGATCTTAACAGTTTCTTAGCCATGGCATGCCCTCCAGCATGGGTACCAAAAGATCCTTCGTGCACTTCATGCATCAACAAATCCGCTTCCGTCTTGTCAACGCATCTGAGGAGTACCATATCAAAGTTCCTTTTGTATAAAGACCCATCAGTGTTCAAAAAGAAACTACCAGCAAGCCTTCTCAAAGTCTTCTTATCATTGGAAGATGCCCCAGGTGGGTAAGTTTGATCCTCCAAGAAGCATTTAATGTCATGGAACCAAGGCTCATCATCTTTGACAATGTCTGCTGCGAACACATATGCTGGTCTGTCAAGTCTGGACACTGAGATCTGAGGTACAAAGTTGGCAGCCTGAACTTTGATCAATGACGAGATGGTAGCCAGAGCGTCTGCAAACTGGTTCTCGTCCCGAGGGATATACTCAAGCTTGACTGCTGTAAAGAAAGTCAGTAACCTTCTTGTATAATCCCTGTAAGGTATCAGATGATCTTGATGTGTGTACCATTTGCCGTTAGTCTGATTAACTACCAGAGCTGAATCTCCGAACACAGTCAATGTCTTGATCCTGAGGTCAATGGCTTCCTCAAGACCCATAATGCAAGCTTCGTATTCAGCTTCGTTGTTAGTGCAGTTGAAAGTGAGTTTTGCCGAGAAAGGCATGTGAACTCCTTTGGGTGTAATGAGTACTGCACCAACACCACGACCATTCATGTTAACAGCCCCATCGAACATCATAGTCCAGTCTTCCTCTGGGTCAGGCCCTTCAGTGTGAACAGGCTCTTCATAATCTTTTGCTTTTATGAACATGATGTCTTCATCAGGGAAGTCAAATCTCATAGGCTGGTAGTCATCAATGGGTTGCTCAGCAAGATATTCAGACAATACACTGCCCTTGATGGCTTTCTGAGATGTGTATTGGATGTCATATTCTGTGAGGATCATTTGCCATCTTGCAACCCGTCCGGTAAGTGCTGGCTTCTCAAATATGTACTTAACTGGGTCCATCTTTGAGATCAATAAAGTGGTGTGGGTCAACATATACTGTCTCAGTCGGCGAGCAGCCCACGCTAAAGCACATCAAGTTTTCTCGAGCAGTGAATAACGTTGTTCACAGTCGGTAAACTTTTTGCTTAGGTAGTATATTGCATACTCTTTTCGACCAGACTCGTCATGTTGGCCCAGCACACACCCCATTGACTCTTCTAATACTGTCAAGTACATGATCAGAGGTCTTCCTTCGACTGGAGGCATAAGGATTGGAGGTTCTTGCAAGTATTCCTTGATCTTGTCAAAAGCTTTCTGGCAGTCTTCGTTCCACCTGACCGTCTGTTCTTTTCTTAACAACTTGAACAAAGGTTCGCAGGTTGCCGTAAGGTGAGATATGAACCGTGAGATGTAGTTCAATCGACCTAGGAACCCTCGGACTTCCTTTTCTGTCTTCGGTGCAGGCATCTCTTGAATAACTTTGACTTTATCAGGGTCAACTTCAATCCCTTTCTCGCTTACAATAAATCCCAGCAGCTTACCAGATCGCACCCCGAATGTGCATTTGTTGGGGTTCAACTTCAGTTGGTACTTCCTCAGGCGCTTGAATAGCTTCAACAGATTTACCAGGTGGTCTTCTTCAGTGAGGGACTTGGCGATCATATCATCCACATAACATTCGATTTCTTTATGGATCATATCGTGGAATAATGTCACCATAGCCCGTTGATATGTTGCACCAGCATTCTTCAGTCCGAATGGCATCACCTTGTAACAGAACGTGCCCCAGGGTGTGATGAAGGTTGTCTTCTCCATGTCTTCAGGCGACATTTTAATCTGATTGTATCCTGAAAATCCGTCCATGAAGGAAAATACCGAGAACTGAGCCGTGTTATCTACCAATACATCAATGTGAGGTAATGGGAAGTCATCTTTCGGGCTGGCTCTGTTCAGATCCCGGTAGTCAACACACATCCTCACTTTGCCGTCTTTCTTAGGCACAGGTACTATGTTAGCAACCCACGGTGGATAGCTAGTTACAGCAAGGAACCCGGCGTCCCACTGCTTTTGTACCTCTTCTTTGATTTTCATTGCCATGTCTGGGCGAGTACGGCGCAGTTTCTGTTTAACCGGTGGGCATTCTTCTCTTAAAGGCAGCTTGTGCACAACAATGTCGGTATCCAACCCTGGCATGTCTTGATAAGACCAAGCAAATACGTCCACATATTCTTGAAGCAGATCGATCAGCTGTCTCTTCACCGAGTCTTGTAAGCAGGCCCCGATTTTAACTTCTTTCACGTCTTCATCGGTACCAAGATTGATCACTTCAACCTCCTCCTGGTGAGGAGTAATAACCTTTTCCTCTTGTCTCAACAACCTGGCTAGCTCTTCAGGAAGCTCATATTCTTCTTCAACCCCTTCATCAGCTTGATTGATCGGATTGTCAAAGTCATACGAAGTCGTAGCTGTGCTGTTGTCGGTGTTGTCTGGAAGGCACTCTCTGCAAGGGTTTAGTTTGTTCATTTTAGTGATTTGTTTTTAATCTTGTTTAGAAAAGTGAAATAAAGTTGTCATTTTGAAAACATCGCCATTTATTTTTTGTACAAAAAGAAAAATGGAAAAACAGTGAGCGGAAAGGAAAAAGACTCATTTGCAAAAAGATGTCTGATATTTCATCGATTAATCTTGTTTGCACAAAAAGTACAGATGGCCCGATTACAAAATGAGTCTTGTCATCTTGGGCAAGATGCAAGACTTTGATGCATGCTATAAAAATACAGGAAATAATAATTACTCTGCATGAGTAACTCTTATAATTTCCTGGGAAGACCAGTTTGAGATACTGTTCCCCGGGATCTTTGGACGAATCCAATTCTCCAGATTGCGCTCCTCTTCCAGCTCGTCTTCCAAATTGTTGATAGCATCAGGGGTGAGCATCCCCCCACTGACAAAACCGGGCTTCTCAGCAGCCTCTGCTTGATTATGTTGGGTTGGTCTGTAACCCAACCCAAATTTGTCCTTCTTCTCCTCCACAGATAAAACTTTGCCCCAGCCTTGGGCAGTTCCTTCTTCAACAACCTTCCGGGCTTGTTGATAAGATGACATGGAGATTCCAGGTACAGCAGATGTCTCATTCACATTCAAGGCTTCGAAACCTTGGCTCATCGTCTCATGGATCTCCCCATCCATCTCAATGTATTTATAGGTAGCCAGGTGGCTGACAAAAATATCCTCCTCTCCACAGATAGTAACGACTTGACCCTCCCACTCGAATTTTAACTTCTGGTGAAGGGTGGAGGTCACGGCGCCAGCGGCGTGAATCCATGGCCTACCCAATAAACAGCTGTAGGCGGGCTGAATATCCATCACGTAGAAGGTCGTTTTAAAAGTTTGTGGGCCAATCGTTACAGGCAACTCAATCTCTCCCAGGACCGATCTCTTAGAACCATCAAAGGCTCTTACCACCAGGTTGCTGGGACGTAATGCCAATCCTTCATACTCTAGCTTCACAAGGGCCTTTTTAGGTAAGACATTGAGGGATGATCCTGTGTCTACCAGTACATGGGAAAGGACTGCACCTTTACATTCCATGGTTATGTGCAAGGCCTTGTTATGATTGCGGCCTTCCGTAGTCAAGTCAGTATTGGTGAACCCTAGCCCATTGCTAGCAGTAACATTTCCAACCACGGTTTCCAACTGATTGACGGTGATCTCTTCAGGCACGTAAGCTGCGTGAAAGACTTTGAGTAGTGCATTCCGATGGGCTTCGGAGCACATAAGCAATGATAGGATAGAGATCTTGGAAGGCGTCTGATGAAGCTGATCCACTATTTTGTAATCACTCTTCTTGATGATTCTCATGAACTCATCAACTTCTTGGTCAAAGGGTGTTTTTAAAGCTTCTTTGACAACCTGCTCTTCCTGCACAAAGCTTTTCCCTTTTGCCTTGGCAGTAGTTTCTGCTTCGGCAGTGGGTCTCTGAGTTTGTGGAGCGAAGAGACGTCCGCTTCGAGTGAAGCCTCCGCCTCCTCCCACATTGTCTATTTGTGGTGCAGGGGTTGATGACTCAAAAGTGATTTTTTGTCCTTCGCAGTACAGGTCGGAGCCGTAATGCCAGGGGATGGCGTTACTGCTTTCATAAGGTACTGGTCCAGGCACCGTGATAGTGACTGGACTGATTGCAGCTGCGGAAGGAATTGTGATAGTCTGTGGATCGTAATATATCGTGACTGGTGCTCTGATGGGAGCAGCACCTCGTGAGTCGTAAGCAGAGTTATTTTATGGATCGTAATAGATTGTAACTGTTGAGACGTCTTCATTGTTTGTTGCTGGTGTTGTAGGAGACATTGCCGGAAGGATGGGTGTTGTTGTTGTAGGAGTTTCGGAATAAAGTGGTGCTGGAGTTGTAGAAGGAACATTTGCTGATAACTGGTCAGTTGAAATGACAGATGAAACACTTATTGATGAAGCTGAAGAGTTGTCGGGAACAATGGTTGTTGCAGTTGTAGGAGGTACTGGAGTTGTTGCTGATGAGATTGCTGGATTTGTTGGAAATGATGTTGTAATTTGAAGTTGGCCACTCTGAATGAGACCGTCTATGCCATTCCTCAAGTTATCGCACCCATTTACTGAAATATTGCAGTAAGCACACCCTAGCTCACATCCTGGGAACATTTGACATTCGAGGAGTTGAGCCTTGATTTCTACCAACGGTGTCCGGATCTGACCCACACTGGTTATTAAATAAGACGGCTTGTCTTCTTCAATTGCATTGATTCTGGGACCTCCGTGGTTTGGCATAGGATTCTTATTGACATTGGGTGGTGGTGCAAAATTCAGGGCCTTAGAGTCTACCAGGTCTTGTACCTTCATGTGCAAGGCTCTGCACTTTTCTGTACTGTGGCCAGGTGCATTTGAGTGAAAAGCACATCTGGCGTTGGAGTCATAATTCCTGGGTAGACTGTTGGGATCTGGAGGTGCCAATGTCCTTAGCTCAACCAGGTTGAGTTTCAGGAGTTGTGGCAGCAATGTAGCATATGGCATAGGGATCGGATCGATCACCCTATTGGCTTGAGATGGCCTCTGCTGGAATGGCCTTTGCTGGTTGTTGTTGTTGGTGTTGTTGTAGTTTCTTGGAGGATACTGAGCTTGTTGATGGTACTGAGGTTGTTGCTGATAACTTTGTTGCGGTGGTTGATAAACTGGTTGTGGATGAGCTGGAGCGGGAATGGTGACTGCAGCCACAGACCTGTGAGCATATTGGGGCCTTCCCCTGTTGGTGTGGATGGCATTGGTCTCGTCAGTTCTTCTTGGGCCTGCAAAAGGCTTCCTTGTATTGCTGGACGAGCTGGCACCATTGTCAGAAATCTTGCCCATTTTTAACAGGCTCTCAATTCTTTCCCCAGCTATGACAACATCTGCAAAGCTAGTAGAAGAGAAAGCAGCCAGCCTGTCAATATATGTCCCCTGAAGGGTGTTCATAAACATATCTGCCATTTCCCTCTCAGACATAGGTGGCTGAACAGCGGCAGCCAATTGCCTCCATCTCTGGGCATACTCTCGGAAACTTTCCCTTGACGACTGTGTCATTCCCATTAGGAGGGTCCTGTTGGGTGCCATGTCTAAGTTGTACTGATACTGTCTGATAAAGGCCTCTGCCAGGTCCTTCCAACACCTGATAGTTGCTCTCGTCAGATGAGAGTACCATTCTCTTGAGGCTCCCGTCAAGCTATCCTCGAAATAGAACATCCAGAGCTTCTCATCCATGGTATAGGCCTTCAGCCTCCCCATAAATGATTGTAAATGGGTCCGGGGGCATGAAGTCCCGTTGTATTTTTCAAAACAAGGAGGCTTAAACTTAAGGGGAATCCTGACCCCGTCTACCAAGCCCATGTCCATAACGTCGAAACCCAAAGAGTTTTGAGATTCTAAAGATCTTAACTTCTCAGCTATCTCCTCCAGCCTTCTGTCATACGCTTCCTCCTCAGCACCCATTACTGTAAACTGATCCTCTTGGGGGTCTTCTTGCAGTACCCTGCCTGCAGTGGCGGTCCCTTGAACATTTGCAGGAATGTTGATCTCCGGATGAAGGTGGGGACCAAATACAGGGGGATTGACATGAGGTTGGACCCTTTCATTGTTGCTGGTGCCAGCAGTTCCTACATGTGGATCTTCTTGATTCTGCCTTTCCACCATGGCCCTCAATCTTTCCTGGCTCTGAGCCATATTGTTCATCACTTCCATAAACTGTGTCATCTGCGTTCTCATTTCCAATCTTTCGTTTGCCATTTGATTTCTAACCTCTGCAAGGTCCTGTTGTACCTGATCCATTTGTATGCCCGGAAGGTTGTTTCGGGTTGGATATCGGTGTGGACGGTTGAGGGGAAATACCCGGCGTCGAGCAATAGTTCCTGAACATCACAACAGAGTTAGCAACAATAAAACAAAAACCTACAAAACAAACAAAGGGTTAGCATGCAATGCAGTATGCTTATTTGTTTTCAAGGTATCCGGCTTGGCACTCAGTTTTGACCTCTCCAGACCCTTGAAGATGCTGTTAATGTTGCTTTTGAAGTGGAACAAACTAATACATATATTATAAAAGGCAAGTGGTACATAGTTTGTTTACAAATACAAGCCCTGTGAGGGGTCAAAATACATTAAAAGAAAATAAAAGTACATGAAATGAAAGCAACAACAAGCAAATAGTCAAACACCAAGACCAAACTCATCCTCCCGAACTTCCTTGAGAAGTGCTTCGGTCACAGGATCAGCTGGACGCTCCGTGAGATTCCTGATAAGGAGGTTCCGGGTAGTAACAGCTGCAGTTAGCTTCTTGTGTTGACTTTGGTCCTTTGACCTCTTCACTCCAGCTCTGATCTTCAGCTCTGATATCTCTCTCTGGGCTACTGCCAGGGCTTCCTGCTGCTCTTTTGCACTAGCTTCCAGTTGCTCTATCTTGTCTTGGACCCTCTTGTCCTCCAGAGTACGAGCCTCGGTGATCCTGACCCACCTAGCCTGACTCTCCTTCAGATACAAGTCTGTCCTGGCTTTCTGGAATTGGGCTTCCTTGCAAGCATTCTTCAGGATTTGTTCTCCAGCCCTAGATTTCTTAATGTAATCCTCAGACTTCTCAATTCTAGCCAAGTGCTCCACCTTCAACTTTTCTAACCTCTCAATATCCAATCTACCATCACTCCTCTCCCAGAGGGTCTTCTATAGAGCTTGAGTCAGCTTCTCATTTCTCTCTTTCAACTTCTCAAACTCCTCTAAGCTGACAGTTGCTGGAGGTGGTGTTGTGGAAGGCTCAGGCATATCTTCAATAGTAAAGGGCATCCCAGAAAAATGAGCCCTGGCATGGGACCAATCATAGTATTGTGCTGATGCCACATTGTTGCACTTCCCCAGGATGGTTATCCCCTTAGTCTGCACATTGTCCCAGGCCCAGGCTGCCTGCCTAACAATAGCCAGATTAGGCTTGTTCTCACAATAAAGAGTCTCAACCAAGTCCTGTGCCTTAGGAGTGTGGACCAGTGCATAGCCCAGTTGTCTTTTGAACAACAGAGGGTTGTAATTAATACTACCCTTAACTCCTATTAGGGGCACATTGGGAAAATGCCCACAGCTGGTGATGATATCCCTGCCTTTTGTGCTTTGGGTGCACCACCTGATATCAGCTGAAGTTAGAGTAGTGAGTCTTCTAGCCCAGTTTTTCTGCTGATGAGGGTTCAAAAATGCATCTGTCCTGGGTAGATGCCTGAGAAGCCAAGTATGGAACAAAGGAGCACAACACCTCACTAATCTTCCCCTCTGCTTTTCATTCCTCTAATGCACTGAATAGTAGAGATCCCCCAATAAAGTTGGCACTGGGTTCCTTAGGATGAACAGATGGATTGCATTCTTACTAATGAATCGAGGCTCATCTGCAAATAATACAATCCCATATATGCTCAAGGCCAATAAAGCACAGACTGCTTTCCACTCTCCTAAAGAGGCTTTCAAGGTGGCTTGAGAGATCAAGAAATCCAGATGCAAACCAGGGATTCCAGCCTTAGAACTCATATGCTGCCCAATCAAAACTGATTCCAGATGCAAGGCCTTTGCTACCTCTTCATTACCAGGAAAGACCATCTCAGGGTTGAAAGGGACTCCACCCCTGATAGGTATACCAACTAATGATGAGTATTCTTCCAATAAGGGGCCCAGCTGAAAGTCCTGAAAAGTGAAACACCTCAGTGGGGGATCATAAAATTGAAGGCAAGTGTGAATCAGGCTTCTTTGTGAAGGGTCCAAATCCATAACCACATCAAGTATATCTCCATAGTGTTCCCTGAACAGTGGTATATGGTCTGGAGTGATCAGGTTCTGAATCCTCCTGATGTCAGCTAGCTCTGGCTGGAAGAAGTGGTAGGTGATATTACTCTTTTTAGGTGCCATGATGTTGAGACTGAGTAGAGACAAGTGCTGATGATGATACTGAAGAATGGGCCACTGATTGGCTGGTGCAGGTGACTGAAGTAGATAGCTGATAGCTGAAACAGATGCTGGTGGAGATAGGTCAATACTGAAGATGGGGTCAAAACCAAAACCAAATGAAGATGGATACCCTGAAACACAAGTAAGCAAATGTCAATATGATGCAATGATTATGTATGCAAAAGATATGCAAGGGTTTGTGACTGAGCTGGATCTGATCAAAAGCTCTGATATAGGTCCAAGTATGTGCAAGAATTCCAGATGGAGGTCTATAAGTCCAGTAACCAAGGTGGGGGACTCAAATAAAGAGTCACATGTCCAGGGTTTAGAATCACAAGAACTGTTCCAAAATGGAGTACTCTTATTCAAACAAAGTAACAGGGTATGTTGAGGCCAAGGGTACCTGCAAACCTGTAAACAGCCCAACCCCCTCACAGGTGGTGCTCTAAAACAAAGATCCTCAGACTTGGATCAGTTATGAGAAGAGTAAACACCTCTAACCTGGAGGTCCAGTGTTTACAATAATCATAACAATTCCTCCTCTAATTCACCTCAGTTTCTGAAGGTCAATACTAAAAGGTCATCCAGACTTAGAAGGATTCCCAGATAGCCCTAGTATTGCAGGAAATCTGCAACACAGAGTTCTCAAGAAGAAACCCATATCTGAACCGTGTTTCATATTCCCGCACCAGACCGAGATGGAATGGGAAAGAATATGATTCACTCTAGCCTAGGTGTCACTCAGATCCCAGGTGTGGGATCTTAACTCCCAATAGAACACCCACCCACCAAAGCAAACAACAGATCCAGCCAGCAGCACAGTATGACAATATGATATAATGCAAAGCTATAAAGAAAGCAGTAAAGCAACTGTACATAAAGCAAAATAAATACAAATATACAAACACAAATAAGCACATAACACACCGGTAAACACAAATCAATCAAGCGCTAGGAGGAACCCACAAAAAGAACCAGAAGCCCTGGTTGCAGTATAAGGGTCCCCAGCAGAGTCGCCAAGCTGTCGCTCCCGATAAATGGGACCAGGCCCAAATAAAGGTACAGACGCGAACGGTCGGCGAGAGGGACAATGAGAACACACAGCCGTGAACTCACTGGAGATGAAAAGAGTCGCCAGCTAGGCATTTTTATCCCGGAGGAAAGGTAATGCTGCATAAACCTAGAAAAGAGATGGATAAGACGGTTGCGAACCAGAGAGACTGAGAAAGGGGGTTGGTTACAACCTGGGAAGGTATTAGCACCCAGATTGTCCGTCGTACTCGACGGGATCCACGCTTAAAAGATTTGTGTTTTAAAGGGGTAGTGTCAGTGCTATTTGTGTATCAAAGCTGGAAAAGGATGTACAGGTGTCAGTGTAAAAGAAGTGAAATGTGTAGATGATGTGTCAGTGTAAGAATGAGAATGAATTGCTCATGATAATGAGGCTAAGAGAAAGAATGCTAGAAGGAGGGGGGATATACAGAGACTTTTTGTTCGATAACTGTTAAGTTATGCCTACGTATCCTCTCGTGCAATGAGGAAGTCAGAACACCGTAGTTCGACCCAAAGAGACTGAAAGATGAATTGACTTGTGAACTGCTTGCTTGCCTATGCTCAAGTGTATGATCTGTCTGGCACAGATGCAAACTGTCTTGCATTAGACGGAAGAAGCAAGTTCTCGTTTAGGAGTGAAGATGATGAGAAAAGAATCCCGGAGGAGACGATTATTGTTTGTTTTTTTGTTTTCAGTCTTTTATTGCTTTTGAAAGTTTGTCATAGGAAAATGAGCTTAAGACTAAACCAAAGGGTTAGTAAACTCATCACATCTTCCCTCTGATCAGGGGTAATGAGAATACCTTAAGTGTGAAGTCAGCATCTCACACTTAATCACCATGGTGTAGGATTAAGATCATTAACCCACTTGTGATTATTTAGATGTTTTTGGTGTTTTTGTTTGGTGTAGAGTAATGAGATTAAGCCATAATCAAAGATTAAACAGACTCATTACACCATCCTAATAGAAGGATAATAGATGAGAATGTTTAAGCTGAGGAAAGCTCCTCAACTTAATCCATGATTAGGGATTAAACTCATGACAAAACAAGCCTTTGATTAAATGGATTTTAGATTGATGATAAGATGATGAAGTGATTTTTAGGGTTTGTAAGACAACTTGAGGGGGACTTGTCCATTAACACTAGGGTTAGTCCTTCTTAACCAATTAAGGAAGAATTAGAACCCTAATGCAAGGCCTAAGTTACAAGTGTGATGTCTTGATGATTATTAAGTGGATTGATTAAGGGATTTAAACACATTAAGGGTTTAACACTTAGGATTAAAGTTATACACTCCATCCTAAGAGAAGGATGCAGGCATAAGCTTAATCACAAAGCCTTAAAGCCTTTAGGGTTTAGTCCCTGATTATGAGATGAGAAGAGATGACTCAAAAGAGACACAAAGGTAAAACTACAAGGGGAGACTAATCAAAACTCTAATCATTGTCATGCTTGGTTGTTCCTAAGGTTTGTGAGGTTTTCAAAAGAAGTCTTCAATGGAACCACCAGGAAGCAGATGAAAGGATCAAGAGAAGCAAAGTAACTTGCTTCACTTAAGAAGACAAGTCACTTGAAGAAAGTAAGGTAAGAGGGCTAAGGATGAGCAAGCTCAATCCAAAGCACAAGACAAAATGCAGCAATGATGCATAAGAGAGATGAAAAGAGATTGTGAGAAGTGAAGGCAAATTCACTTCTCAAATAACTTACCACCTGAAAAGTTAGTGAAAGAAATGAAATGCAATGCAAAATGGGATGGAATGGTATGAAGTAAATCAAAACCAGAAGCATGTTTATGATGATAATGATGCTATGAAGTGATACAAACATGAGACAACAAATGGAGATGATCATACAAGCTTATGAATGCAAATGAAACATGTTAAGACACATGAACACACATGAAAAGTTATGAGATGCATATGGCATACAACATGACAAATGCAAGGTGCAATGATCAAACATGTTTTCAATATGTCTTATGATGTTAAATGAATCAAATGGAAGCATGGAATGTCATGGCAAGTCATGTTATGCAAGAAAATGCAAGGTGGATGCCTATGGAAGCCCAAATTAGGGTTTATAAACAATGCAACAAACAAAAACCAAAACCAGAAGCAAACAACATTATAAAAAATTGAAAATGCACTCAAAGGATCCCTAAACCTATACTAACTCACTGCCCAAAGGAGAGGTCCCAACTCTTAACCAATTTCAAGTTATGATTTTCCTAAGTTTTCTAAGGTTTTAGGGTTCCTTAACAAGAAAATTATCAAACAAATTGAAAATGAAAGATCAAATCATGGCCATTTAATCTCACAAACTACATGCTAAACACAATGCAATGCAAAAAGAACCAAGGTCCAACTCTTCATGGATAGGCAGAAATGATTTTTGAAGCTTAGATCAAAATAATGCACCAAAAATGATTTTAATTCAAAGAAAAATTCTCAAAATGCATCAAGATCAAAAAAAGAAATTTGGTTTGAAGGTTGGACAATGTTTCTAAATGTCTTAAAACATTTCATGAATTTTTTGGTGATTTTTAAATACCTAAAAGTATTTTTAACAAATTAATTTTCATTAATCAATTAAAAAATAAACTTTTAAATATTTAAAAATACTTTTTTAATGCTAAAAATGAAAATAAAAATATTTTTGTGTTTTAAAAATTAATGAAACTCTTGACAAAAAGTTTCATAATTTTTAAACAATTTTTACTATTTTAAATAAATTATGGAAGTTAAATGAAAGAAAAATGAAAATAAAATATGAAGTATGCAGTATGAGTGGCTGTGATTAAGAGTTGAGTGATCCAAAGGCCCTGCGTGCAAGTCAACAAGACTGGGGGTATGCACAATCCAAGGCCCAGATTCAAAGTCCAAACACGCGCGTGATCTGATGGCTGAGCTTTCATGTTAACTTAATTAATTATGATTAATTTAATTAAACAAGATTAGGGTTTAATGACCCATCCAGGCCGTCCAAACACGCGCGGGAGAAGCAAATCCACGGCCAAAATTCAAAGTTCGTTAATTAATGAGATTAGGGCATAATAACTTTCAGGTGACCGGAGGGAAGCTCCGGTCATCTTCTCCGGCAACAACAAAACCCTAGATCATGATTCAGGCTCCTAAACATCAAATTAAACACAGCCAAGTGATCCTCTAACAACCTAGGATACGAATCCACCCTCAAACATCATTTAAACATCAAGAATCAAGCAAATCGAAGGAAACAAATTTCACGGGTGAAATTTCAGAGTAACAATACAAACTCATTTCTTACTCATTTTCGATTCTAAGAACATCCCCATGACCAGCAAGACATAAGCAATCAATTTATAACTTAAAATGTAAGCTCTGAGAAAAAGAATCCATGGTCATACCTGAGCTGGAAAGCTTCAATACTGAGCTTTCAGAGCTTCCTTTGTGTGCAAATGAACCTTCTTGACTCCCTTGAACTCAATGAGATGCTTCAAAGTTCTTATGGATGGCTGGTTTGAGGAGAAGTGTTCTGGTGCAGCAGGTTTCACAGTCAGGATTTGTGAAGTTTCAGGCTACTCCAATGGTGGATTCTTGCTCCTTTTAGTGTGTTTTACTTGTTGGTGAAGAAAAATGGGGTGTTTGATGGCTGGAAAAGGAGATTCGAAAGTTCTGGCTTTGAGAGTGAAAAATGGGGAAGCTCAGTTCTTGCTTGGTTCAAGCTTATGTCTTGCTGGTTTTGGCTCAGTGAAGCAAGGTGAGTTGATTAGTGGAGTTGGTTTTTGTGTTTGTGAGTTGTGTAGAGAGATTCGAAGGGTTTTGCTTGAGGGAGTGAGTTTGTGAATGTGTGTTCTTGTGTGTTTTTGCCTGGCTTGTTATGTGAAATGGCTAGCATTTGATCCACATAAAAAACTCCCATTGGTCAGATGATGTGACCTGCCCTTTATTGATTGGGATGGCCCCTTTTGCAAAATGTCAACTTTGGTGTAAGGAGGGCATGGGTCAAGTTCTAGGCCAGTACAAGTGTGTGGGCTGGCGCAGCATGGTGTGTGAGAGAGGCTAGAATGGTTCAGCATTGTAGGCAACAAGTGGATGAGGTGTGATGATGGTTTTTGCAAGTTGATCACTTTTGGTTCATATGAAACTTTCTTGCTCCCAAGGCCATGAAACATGAGAAGTTTTTAGTCCATTCTGAATTTTTGGTCACATGTGATGTTTGTGTGATGGTTAGACATGAATTAGAAGTTACAAATGCCTTGGTACAAAGTTTTTGCAAGTTTCTCATTTGAGGCATATCTTGAAAATTAGTGATTTTTGCCAACTTTGACACACCATAACTTTTGATCCAAAATGAATTAGATCATGTTCTTGTACTTTTTGAAAAGGGAAAGATCTAATATACAACTTTCATGACCAAAGTTTTTCCATTTGAAGCATTTTTGGATCAAAAAGCAAGGGTTGAAAAAGTGGCATAAAATGACATTTCATGAAAAGTCAACCATGCCCTAAAAAGTCAACTTTGCAAAAACTTGTAATTCTTGAATTTTGTGGACTTCAACCTTCTTCCATGATCAAATAAAGATCATATACACTCAAAATGATGAAGATCACCCCTTGGTTGGGTCATTGGGGCCTCAGATGCCCTGATTTTGCACTGACTTGTCCAGAAAGTCAACTCTTGATCAGATGACTTCCCCATGGAATTTCTTCATGAAAATTGATATGCATACTCCCTATACCATATAGAGACCAATAGAAACAAGAATGACCAAAAAATTTGGAGTTATGGCCTCTGAAACCAAAACCCTAATTTTAGGTCATCTGTGAAGTCAAACCTGGCTCTGCCTCCATACCAATCCTAGTTCTTGTGATTCTTTGGCATTATTGACTTTGAGAAGATATAATATGATGCTTGAACACACATGGACCCCTTTGAAGTGATTGATGACCTTTGGAGTGGCTCAAGAAACTCTTGGATTGCTTAGGTCACAAACCCTAGATGCAGATGACTTTGAATCAATGCAGTGAATCAAAAATGTGATATGAGGTGGTATGATTGTGTTTATGCATATGAAATGATCACAAGCCATGGTGTGAATGGGTGAGGGCAAATTTGGGGTGTTTACAGTAGCGTTCTGTCTAACACGGAGCATTACGGCAAAAATCAAACATATTGCATAATCATAAGCCATGTTCTGAATCAAACACTTGTGAATATCGACAACCCGTCAACAGGATACAGAGAAGACTCTTCAAATTCCCCACCAGAGAGCCAAAGCACTGGCCTTACCCTTGTAAATACAAATACACACTCCTTTTGGCACCCGTCCGTGTCATCATTCCCCAGTAAAGTCGCCCGAGCTTTCTGTACAAACAAACCACTTATATTACAGATACTTCTTGACACCCGTCCGTGTCATATCCCCAGCAGAAAGCCAAAGCGTCCCCTTTGCACTCACAGATACATCTTTATACAAATTCCCTGACACCCGTCCGTGTCATCTTCCCCAGCAACGCTGCCTAAAACACTTTATAAAGCATATGCTTGTTTATATTACACTCTTTTCTTTTGATACTCATCCGTGTCACTCTCCCTAGCAAGTTAAACACTCTCCTGTATATCACTTATACTTATTTCACCCATACAGATACTCGTCGGTATCTTGTATATATCACTTAGAGTCCCTTCAGATTCGACACTTGTCCGTGTTCTCTGTTAACCAGTTGATACCCGTCCGTATCATCATCTCTGAACATGCGTCAGCGTTTGTTTCTACTGATACTCGTCCGTATCATGGTCTTAGGGATGCTCGTCCGCATCTTTAATCCATACACGTGTCAAACACTCATGTCTTCTTGAATATTGGACACTCGTTTGTGTCTACTATTCCCCAGAAGAGTCCCTTCAGATTCGACACTTGTCCGTGTTCTCTGTTAACCAGTTGATACCCGTCCGTATCATCATCTCTGAACATGCGTCAGCGTTTGTTTCTACTGATACTCGTCCGTATCACGGTCTTAGGGATGCTCGTCCGCATCTTTAATCTATACACAACGTCAAAACACTTATACCTTTTATTTCTTGGATATAAACACTCGTCTATGTTTACTATTCCCCAATAGGTCGCCAGCAAAGCAAAACTTCTTTTCTATCTGACATTCGTCCTACGTCGTGATAACTTTCGGCAGCCGTACCCTGCCAGGTGATCGTCCTTCACCTTTGGATGACCGTCCCTCATCCTTTCCCCAGCGGAGTCTCTATTTCATTAGAACCCCTTTTCTATCCGACATTCGTCCTATGTCGTGATATTTGAGAGCAGCCGTCCCCTGCTAGGTGATCGCCCTTCACCTCTTGATGATCGTCATTCATCATGCTCGTCCGATGGCCGTCCCCATCGTCGACCTTTTATCCGGCATTCGTCCTATGTCGTGATATTTTTAGCAGCCGTCCCCTGCTAGGTGATCGTCCTTCACCTTTTGATGATCGTCCTTCATCATTTTATCCGATGGCCGTCCCCATCGTTGACCTTGTTATTTGACATTCGTCCCATGTCATGATAAACCCTGAGAGCAGTCGTACCCTGCTAGGTGATCGTCCTTCACCTCTTGATGATCGTCCTTCATCATGCTCGTCCGATGGTCGTCCCCATCGTCGACCTTTTATCCGGCATTCGTCCTATGTCGCGATACTTTCGGCAGCCGTACCCTGCCAGGTGATCGTCCTTCACCTTTGATGACCGTCCCTCATCATTATTTCATTTATTCTTTAACCCGATGGCCGTCCCCGTCGTGGTCCCTTTTCCTTTTCCTGATGATCGTCCTTCATCAGTTTAGCCCGATGGTCGTCCCCATCGTTGTTTACATTACTTTATGAACCTGATGACCGTACCTCATCATTTGCCAATAATCCCCAGAAAGTCTTGGTGGCCGTCCCCATCATGATCTCTTATATCCCCAGCATGTCGGCCGTCCCCGTCATTGCTTTATTTCCCGCATTTTTCCCCAGCATGTCGGCCGTTCCCGTCATTGCTCTTTCCCCAGCAGTCGTCCTCTGCTCGACGGTCGTCCTCCGTCGCCCACACTTTACAATATACTTTATTTTCTTTTACAATCTATATCCCTTTTCTTCTTCATTCTGTGAGTGCAAATTTTGGACTGTCTTTGGTATTCAACCACAAGTTATCTTGTTTGCCTGTTAAGCCGTTGATTACATCCTGCACAGCTAACTCATGCTTGAATAGGGGCAGCTGTAAACACCCCAAATTTGCCCTCACCCATTCACACCATGGCTTGTGATCTTTTTCATATGCATAAGTTCAATCATAGCATCTCATATTACATTTTTGATTCACTGCATTGGTTCAAAGTCATCTGCATCTAGGGTTTGTGATCTGAGCAATCCAAGAGCCACTTGAACCACTCCAAAGGTCATCAATCACTTCAAAGGGGTCCATGTATGTTCAAGCATCATATTATATCCTCTCAAAGTCAAGAATGTAAAAAAATCACAAGAACTGGGAATGGCATGGAAGTAGAGCCAGGTTTGACTGCATAGATGACCTAGAATTAGGGTTTTGGTTTCAAAGGCCATAACTCCAATTTTTTTGGTCATTCTTGTTTATATTGGTCTCTATATGTTATAGGGATCATGCATATCAGTTTTCATGAAGAAATTCCATGGGGAAGTCATCTGATCAAGAGTTAACTTTTTGAGCAAGTCAGTGCAAAATCAGGGTGTCTGAGGCCCTCAATGACCCAACCAAAGGGTGTTATTCATCATTTTGATTGTGTATGATCTTTATTTGATAATATAAGATGTTGGAAGTTCATAAAGTTGAAGAATTTCAAGCTATTTGCAAAGTTGACTTTTTGGGAAAGTTGACTTATAATGAAAATTGCCATTTTGGGAAACTTTTTCAACCCTTGATTTTTGATTCAAAAAGGCTTCAAATGGGAAAACTTTGGTCATGAAAGTTGTAGAATGGATCATTCCCTTTTCAAAAAGTACAAGAACATGAACTAATTCATTTTGGATCAAAAGTTATGGCTTGTCAAAGTTAGGAAAAATCACATAATTTCAAGTTATGCACCAAAGAGGGAAACTTGCAAATTCTTGTACCAAGGCAATTTGTGACTTCTAATTGATGTCTAACCTTTACACAAACATCATACATGACTTAAACTTCAGATTGGCCCAAGAATTTCTTAAATTCTATGCCTTAAACTTCAAGAATTACAAAGGGGGCCAAAGTTGTGACAATTTGCAAAAGGGATCAAAACTTCTCATCCACTTGCCTCAGTTCATAAAATCTGATCCAAAAGCATTCCTTGATCCTTGCTGAACTCAACCATGCCCCTATCTCAGCCTGCCACTTGCCCATACCTCCAAGTACAACTTGCTTGACTTTTTGCAACTTGAAGCCATACCAATCCCACAGTGACAGAACCACTCTCTGCCCAATCCAGACTTTACAAACACATCCCAAGGCTTCATTCTCATAAGACACACAAGCCTGAAAGCTCCAAGAACACAGCCTTCTCATTTTCCACCCCATATGCAAAACCATTCGAAACTCATGATACAAACATCAAACACACAAACAAACTTCATAGAACATCTCACCACATCCTCCTGATCATTTCCCTGCCTTCACTTGGCCCTAAAACCTCCTGAAATCAAAACACGATTTCTGCCCCTCTTTGAACAGAACTTCTACAAACTCTCCAATCAGCCACCATAAACTTCAAACAAGCATTGCAAGCTTCTCAGGAGGTCCATTGGAGTTGGTTGGAAGCAAGAAACTGGCCAGAAAGTCCCTGATTTGAAAGCTTCGATTCAGGTAGCCTTGGAAATTCATTTTTCCAGAACTCATATCTCTTGTTTCTAAAATGATCTACATGCTTCCCTGAGTTCACTGAACCTTTTATTTTTGAAAATGACTGAGTTTTGAGGATGTATGGCTTGCCTGAAACTTTGCCCATAAATTTGATTTCTGTTTGTTCTTCATGATTCACGAAAAAGAAATGAATTTTATGGCTGGATTGTTGTTTAGGAGGTTTAGATGAGTTGATCTGGAGGTTTTGGCAGGATTTGGTGAGGTTTTGAGAGAGTTAGGTCAGAGGTCTCGCCGGAGAAGACGACCGGAAGTCTTCTCCGGCCACCTGAATTTGTTTAGGGTTAATCAGTGTCATTAATGAAGTTTGAATGTGGAGCGTAGGATGGGTTGACTAGGGCTGACTCGCGCGTGATTGAATGGACAAGATCTCTCATTAAAACCCTAATCATTTTTAATTAGATTAATTAATTCAGTTTATTTTAATTAAGCCAGTTTGAATATAGACCACAGGATCTGGCGCCAGTCAATGCACGCGCAATCCATTCAAATGCTGGCCCTTGATTCTGATTACTTCTCATTAAATTCATTTTTATTTTCATTTTATTTCATTTGTTTTGTTCATTTATTTAAAAATAGTAAAATCATCAAAAAATTCTAAAATTTTTTATCAAACCTTTTATTAATTTTCAGAAACCAAAAATATTTTTATTTTTATTTTTTGCATTGAAAAATATTTTTAAATCATTTAAAAGTTTATTTTTAATTGATTAATGAAAATTAATTAATTAAAAATACTTTTAGGTATTTAAAAATCACAAAAAAATTCATGAGACATTAAAATCATTTAGAAACATTGTCCAACTCTCAAACCAAATTTATTTTTTGTTCTTGATGCCTTTTGACAATTTTCAATGGATTTAATTTCATTTTTAGGCATTATTTTGATTCAAACTTCAAAAATTCACTTCTGCCTAACCATTGAGAGTTGGACAATGATTCTTTTTGCATTGCATCTTGCATATCATGTAGTTTATAGGGTTAAATTAGCATGAATTGATCTTGCATTTTCAATTTGCTTGACATTTTTCTTGACAAGGTACCTTAGAACCCTAGCCAACTTAGGAAATTCATAACTTTCACTAGGTTAAGAATTGGATCCTCTCCTTTGGGCAGTGAGTTTGTATAGGTTTAGGGTTCCTTTGAATGCATTTTCAAATTTTTATCATGATGTTTGCTTCTGGTTTTGAATTTTGTTTTGTGCATTGTTCATGAACCCTAATTTGGGCTTTCTTTTGCATTCACCTTACATTTGCTTGCATACCATGGCTTGCCATGACATTTTGTGCACCCATTTGATTCATAAAACATCTTAGGACATGTTAGAATCATGTTTGATCATTGCATCTTTCATTTGCCATGTTGTATGTCATTTGCATTTCATAACTTTTCATGTATGTTCATGGTTCCAAGCATGTTTCTTTTGCATTCCATATGTTTGTGTGATCATTCTCATACCTTGTTTCATGTTTGCATCATCTCTTGGCATCATTAACATCATGTATTTGCTTCTGACTTTGTCTTGCATCATGCCATTGCATCTCATTTGCATTGCATTTCATTTCTTTCACTAACCTTTCAGGTGGTAAGTTACTTTGAGAAGTGAATTTGCCTTCACTTCTCACAATCTCTTTTCATCTCTTTTATGCACCATTGCTGAATTTTTTGCATGTGTTTGGATTGAGCTTGCTCATTCTTGTTCATCTCACTTTCTTTCTTCAAGCAACTTGACTTCTTAAGTGAAGCAAGTTGCTTTGCTTCTCTTTGTTCCTTTCATCTGCTTCCCTCCTTGGTGGCTCTTTGAAGATTTCTTTCTTAAACCTCACAAACCCTAGGAATGACCAAGCATGATAACAATTAGGGTTTGATTAGTCCCCCACTTAGCTTTTACCTTTGTGTCTCCTTGAGTCTTCTCTTCTCATCTCATAATCAGGGACTAAACCCTAAAGGCTTTAAGGCTTTGTGATTAAGCTTATGCCTGCATCCTTCTATTAGGATGGAGTGTATAACTTTAATCCTAAGTGTTGAACCCTTAATGTGTTTAAATCCTTCAATCAATTCACTTAATAATCATCAAGACATCAAGCTTGTAACTTGGGCCTTGCATTAGGGTTCTAATTCTTCCTTAATTGGTTAAGAAGGACTAACCCTAGTGTTAATGGACAAGTCCCCCTCAAGTTGTCTTACAAATCATAAAACTCACTTCTTAATCTTATCATTAACTAAAATCCATCTTAATAAAGGCTTTGTTTTGTCATGAAGTTAATCCCTGATCATGGATTAAGTTGGGGAGTCTTCCTCAGCTTAAACATTCTCATCTATTATCCTTCTATTAGGATGGTGTAATGAGTCTGTTTAATCCTTGATTATGGCTTAATCTCATTACTCAACACTAAACAAAAACAACAAAAACATCTAAATAATAACAAGTAGGTTAATGATCTTAATCCTACATCAAAAGGTGATTAAGTGTGAGATGCTGACTTCACACTTAAGGTATTCTCATTACCCCTAATCAGAGGGAGGATGTGATGAGTTTACTAACCCATTGGTATATGCTTAAGCTCATTAACTTATGACAAACTTCAAAAAGCAATAAAAGACTGAAAAATCACAAAAACAAACAATAATCGTCTCCTTCGGGATTCTTTTCTCATCACACTCACTCACAAACGAGAACTTGCTTCTTCCGTCTAATGCAAGACAGTTAGCACCTGAGCCAGACAGGTCATACACTTGAGCATAGACAAGTAGGCAGTTCATAAGTCAATTTATCTTTCAGTCTCTTTGGGTCGAACTACGGTGTTCTGACTTCCTCATTGCACGAGAGGATACGTAGGCATAACTTAACAGTTATCGAACAAAAGTCTCTGTATATTCCCCCTCCTTCCAGTCTTATTCTTTTAGCCTCATGATCTTGAGCATTTCATTCTTGTTCTTACACTGACACTTCACCTATACACTTCACATCCCTTTTACACTGACACCTGTACATCCTTTTCCAGCTCTTTATACACAAATTGCACTGACATTACCCCTTTAAAACACAAATCTTTTAAGCGTGGATCCCGTCGAGTAAGGCGGACAATCTGGGTGCTAATACCTTCCCAGGTTGTAACCAACCCCCTTTCTCAGTCTCTCTGGTTCGCAACCGTCTTATCTATCTTTTTCCTAGGTTTATGCAGCATTACCTTTCCTCCGGGATAAAAATGCCTAGCTGGCGACTCTTGTCTTTTTGAGTTCACTCCTGTGTGTTCACATTCCTCCTTTCGCCGACCGTTCACGTCTGTACCCCTCTTGGCCCTGTGTCATTTGGTGGGAGCAACAGCTTGGCGACTCTGCTGGGGACCCTTATACTGTAACCAGGGCTTCTGGTTCTTTTTGTGGGTTCCTCCTAGCGCTTGATTGATTTGTGTTTACTGGGGTGTTATGTGCTAATTGTGTTTATAAAGTTGCTTTATTTATTGCTTTATGTACAGCCTTATTTATTGCTTTCTTTACAGTTTTCATATTTCATACTGTCATTATCATTGCTGGATCTGTTCTTCTGTCTTGGTGGGTGAGGTTCTATTGAGAGTTTAAAGGTCCTATACCTGGGACCTGAGTGACACCTAGGCTAGAGTGGTTCATGTTCTTTCCCATTCCATTTCGGTCTGGTGCGGGAATATGAAACACGGTTCAGATATGGGTTTCTTCTTGAGAACTCTGTGCTACAGATCTCCTGTAGTGCTAGGGCTATCTGGGAAGCCTGCTAAGTCTGGATGACCTTTACTATGACCTTCAGAAACTGAGGTGAATTAGAGGAAGATCTTTTATGGTTATTGAAAACACTGTACCTCCGGGTTAGAAGTGTTTACACTTCTCATAACTGATCCAAGTCTGAGGATCCTTGTTTTAGAACATCACCTGTGAGGGGGTTGGGCTGTTTACAGGTTTGCAGGAACCCTTGGCCACATCATACCCTGTTCCTTATTGTGTTTAAGAATGTTTCACTTTGGACAGTTCTTGTGATTTAACCCAGGACATGTGACTCTTTATTTGAGTCCCCCACCCTGGTTACTGGACTTTTGAACCTCCATCTGGACTTCTTAGACATACATGGACTTATATCAAGACAGTTAATCAGATCCAGCTTGATCACAAACCCTTGCATATCATCTGCATACATCATCATTGCATCATTTAACATTTGCTTATTTGTTTTTCAGGGTATCCACATTGTATTTTGGCTTGGTTTTGACCCCTTTATCTGATTAGACCCCTGTTCATCAGCTATCTGCTTCAGCCATCTTCATCAGTTGCATGCTTCAGCTACTATTATCACCAGTCTCAGCCTATCAGTAGTTCATCTTCAGTACCAGTCACCATCATCAGCATTTGTTTCAGCTCTTCATCAACAGTTATGGCACCCAAAAAGAGCAACATTTCTTACCACTTCTTTGAGCCTGTGCTGGCTGGCATCAGGCATGTCCAGGCACTTATTACTCCAGACCATATCCCTTTATTCAGAGAACATTATGGAAGCATCCTCGATATGGTTATGGACTTGGACCCTTCTCAGAGGAGTTTGATTCACACTTGCCTACAGTTCTATGATCCTCCTTTGAGATGTTTCACTTTCCAGGATTTTCAGTTGGGACCCCTGTTGGAGGAGTTTTCATCATTGGTTGGAGTGCCTGTCAGGGGTGGTATCCCCTTCAACCCAGAGATGCCTTCTCCCAGCAATGAAGAAGTGGCAAAGGCACTGTATTTAGAGCCTGCTTTGATTGAGCAGAACATGACTACAAAGGCTGGAATCCCTGGCCTACACTTGGATTTTTTGACTTCTCAGGCCATCCTAAAGGCCTCTTTGGGAGAATGGAAGGCAGTTTGTGCATTGTTAGCCCTCAGTATATATGGGGTTATACTTTTTGCAGATGAGCCCAAGTTTATCAGCAAGAATGCTATTCATCTCTTCCTTTTGAGGAACCCAGTGCCCACCTTGTTGGTAGACTTCTATTATTCTGTTCACCAAAGGAATGAGAAGCAGAGAGGGAGATTGGTGAGATGCTGTGCTCTTCTATTTCATACCTGGCTGCTTAAACACCTACCCAAGACTGATGCTTTCTTGAACCCTCACCAACAAAATAATTGGGCTAGAAGACTCACTGCTTTGACTTCAGATGACATCAGGTGGTGTACCCAGAGCACCAAAGGAAGGGACATAATAACTAGTTGTGGGCAGTTCCCCAATGTACCTCTGATAGGAGTGAAGGGTTGCATCAACTACAACCCTTTGCTATTCAAAAGACAGTTGGGCTATGCTCTGGTTCACCCTCCTAGAGTGCAAGACTTGGCTGAAACCCTTTACTGTGAGATAAAGCCTAATCTAGCTGTTGTCAGACAAGCATCCTGGGCTTGGGACAACGTCCAGACCAAAGGGATGGCCATTCTTGGGAAATGCAACAATGTGGCTTCAGCGCAGTATTATGAGTGGTCTCATGCTAGAGCTCAGATTTCTGGGATGCCTTTCACCGTTGAGGATGCACCTGGACCAACCACAGTACCACTTCCAGCTACTGTCAGCCTAGAGGAATTTGAGAAACTGAAAGAGAGGAATGAGAATCTGTCTCAAGCTCTGCAGAAGACCCTCTGGGAGAGGAGTAATGGTCGTCTAGACATTGAGAGGTTAGAAAAGCTTAAGGTGGAGCACCTAGCCAGGATTGAGAAATCAGAGGACTACATCAAGAAATCAAGAGCAGGAGAGCAAATTTTGAAGAATGCCTGTAAAGAGGCCCAGTTTCAGAAGGCTAGAACTGATCTTTATCTGAAAGAAAGTCAAGCTAGGTGGGTCAGGATCACTGAAGCTCGCACTCAAGAAGATAAGAGAACTCAGGCCAGAATTGAGCAGTTGGAGGCAAATGAAAAGAAGCAACAGGAGGCCCTGTTAGCAGCCCAGAAGGAAATTTCAGAGTTGAAGCTTAGGGCTGGTGTGAAGAAGTCAAAGGACCAGGACAGGCACAAGAA
Organism: Lathyrus aphaca; assembly: GCA_963966055.1. Lineage (NCBI taxonomy): Eukaryota > Viridiplantae > Streptophyta > Magnoliopsida > Fabales > Fabaceae > Lathyrus > Lathyrus aphaca. The sequence goes on along the minus strand of OZ014525.1, from coordinate 96,214,165 downwards.
GCTGACTGCTGCTATTGCCACCAGGAACCTTCTTATCAGAAGCATCACAGAGCATCCGGCTGGTCCTGTAACTGAAGCACTTCTGAAGGAGGTTAAGGAGGATGAGTTTGGCTTAGATGTTTGATCACTTTGTTTGTTGATATTAGCCTTTTGGTGGGGCGGTGAGTAAGATTTTTATACCAAGTTGTTGGTGGGAGTTGCGAGGGGACACATTCTAAATGGGATCTATCTAGAGATGTATCAGATTATTTTCCAATTATTCTCATTGTAAGTTCTGTATTTTTAGGATTGGCATTAATTTTGTAAAACAAATATAGAAGCAATAAAATGTAGAGGATGTTGCAAAATAAAGAACAAGTTAAAGCAAGGAAGTCCTATTGTGCGCCTAAACATGTTGAGTTGAAGTGTTTCAACATCTGGAACAACATGTCGAAGAAGATGCCAAGACAGTACATTCGACATCATGAACTGATAAAGATGGATTGAAGATTATGTTATTATTTAATAGAAACAGAATATTCAGATAATCAAAGCAATCCAATGCAGTGTTGATTTAAAGATCTTGAAGATTCAAATTTATATTGAAGACAAATATTGAATAAATATAGACTTTCTATATTTATATATATTTTAGGAAGTTGTTATTTTTGAAGATCTTATTTGTAGCAGAATTTTCTGCATAATTGTAGCAGCTGCTATGCTGCATTTTTAGGCCCAAAATCTTGTTGGGATTAGGTTATAAAAAGAAACCTTGTAACCTAGGTTTAGTAACCAACCAAAGATGTAAATGTTGTATCATTAGGGTTAAATTCTTGTAGCAGCTGTATGCCAAAAGGTTTATTTAGCAGGGCTGTTTTTCTTTGTAATCCTCATAGCTTTTAAGCAAGGGGTATTGTGTACTTGACTGAAGATTTGAAGCAAGGTTAAGGTATTGTCATGGAAGTGTGTCTTCTAATTTGAATTGTTATGTATATTACTAAGGTGATTGAGGGAGTGAGATAGGTTTCTCATATTTAGGAGTTTCTAAGTAGAAGTTGCATTGGTAGTGATTAAGTGAGAAGACTATAAATTGTAGGTGTTTGCTGAGAGTCTGTGAATTGATACTACATAGTGGATTTCCTTACTGGCTTGATAGTCCCTAGAGTAGATGAGTTGTATCGAACTGGGTTAACAATTTGAATTTGTTTTTTACTGCTTTTCTGTTTTATATATTTTGCAGTATTCTTGCTTAATGTCAAACCAGATTTCTAAACATCTTGTAGGATAATTAGAATTTGGTATATCAGAATTGTATGATGTTGTTGTTTGTACCTTGACATGTTTATCAAGTAACAGATCTGATGTCTTAACATTGTATTCGACATCAGAGTCTATCATACCAGAATTTCAATTGGTATCAAAGCAAGCATCCTAGTATGTTTCTGGATAAGATCCAAGGGGGGTACTTTCTGGTTCATGGTCAAGGTGGAAGATCTTTTCTAAATAGCTGTTTGTTGTTAGAATGGTCCATAGAAGTGGAGGATGGACTATTCTGTTGTTGCAGCCTGATGGTAAGCTGCTGTTGTAGTAGGTTTGATTTATTTTCAAACCTATTGTAGTTTGGTGTCACCTGGATTATGTTGTTAGAGCTAATATATGACACCTGAAGTGTTTGAGGAGTTTGTGTGTTAATTCGCTGCATAGATATTTGAAAACTCCTGATGATGTGAAGGATGCCCTTCTCTGGTGATATGTTCTATGGTGATAGGATATATGTGTGTCTGCTTCATATAACATTACCAATGATACTTGAAGAATATTGTTCAAGTCCACTCATAAAGGAATTGTTAAGTGAAGATGGTGTGAAGAGATGTTTTAGGGGCCAAACTAATGTGGTTATTTCACATGTGTTTGGAACCTACTCCTGATTTGGAAGAAGAGGCATTTGTGTGGTGTATCTGAGAAATTTCTAGCCCTAGAACTTATCTTAGATGTGTGTGTTGGTTAAGGAGTGATCAACATGTTATGTTTTCCCGAGGACAATTTATTTTTGGTCATTGTTGCAAGAGTGAAATACCTGAGCTTCAAGGAGTATTAACCCTAAGAGACTCCTTGTACATGAAGGTCAAGTTGTGGGGATGTATCAACTTGAGTAGTTGATTGGTGTAGATATAGTTGCATCCAAGATTGTTATGTTGACCAGTTGCTATATTGGGTGTGAAGACATCTCAAGTCAGACAGTTTGAATACTGAGTCTGAAGGAGAGGTTTGTTGAGATGATTCTGCTGCTGCACATGTTCTTGTTTTGGCTTGGAAGCTTGATCAACTATTTATGGATGATTCCCTTGTGTTCCCTTGTGTGTGCATGTGTTAATTACTATTAAAGATTCCTTCAAAGCCATAGTAATTTGTGAAGTTCTTTATGACTGAGACTAATGTCTGAAAAGATGATAGAACATCATGTCAGTAAGTATCAGACGCCTATAGAAGAAAAAGAAAAATCCAGACCACTTGTCCTACCTTGTGTGAGAAGGTAACCCTATCTGACTAATAGCAAATACTTTGATGGGAGACTTAGTATTTGTCTATTATTGTTGTGATGCATATGATTGAAGATGGATACTTTGATGTGAGACTTAGTATTTATCTGGAAGTTATGCATATCTGCAGTTTGAACATTATGTTTCAGAAAGTGTGTTGAGAAACTGGTGCTCACCTTCAGAAAGAGCTTCAGTTGTTCTTGTAAGGGGGAGTTAAAAGTGTTATTTGTGGCCGTTTGGTGCAAGGGTGCAGTTTGTTGCTGAGGATGATCATAATAACTATTGTGCAGAATCATGAAGGAGTCATGTATCATCTCAGAGATAGAGATGATAGATTGTGTAGACATCATAGTTTTAATGAACAATTGGAATGGTCTAGTTCTGGTTCGGGTGCAGATCATAATGATTGTCATAAAGTTATAATAGATAGCATTATCATAACTTTGTGAAGAATGCTTTACTCAAGGAAAGGTGTCTTTATTAGTATGGCTACGAGGTGTCGTTCTTGACTTTTCCTTCTGAAGTTTCAGATAGTGGCCGGTTTGGGGTCTTTGGAGAAAGATTGGCAGGTTCTTATCAATGTGTGATTGTAAGTTCTGTATTTTTAGGATTAACATTAAGTGTTTCAACATCTGGAACAACATGTCGAAGAAGATTTCAAGACAGTTCATTCGACATCATGAACTGATAAAGATGGATTGAGATTCTGTTATTATTTAACAGAAGCAGAATATTCAGAGAATCAAAGCAATCCAATGTGGCACTGATTTAAAGATCTTGAAGATTCAAATTTATATTGAAGAAAAATATTGAATAAATACAGACTTTCTATATTTAGAGATATTTTAGGAAGTTGTTATTTTTGAAGATCTTATTTGTAACATATTTTAATGCATAATTGTAACAACTGCTATGCTACGTTTTTAGACCCAAAATCCAGTTGGGATTAGGTTATAAAAAGAAACCTTGTAACCTAGATTTAGTAACCAACCAAAGATGTAAATGTTGTATCATTAAGGTTCAGTTCTTGTAGCAGCCGTATGCCAAAAGGTTTATTCAGCAGAGCTGTTTTTCTTTGTAATCCTCAAAGCTTTTAAGCAAGAGGTATTTTGTACTTGACTAAAGCTTTGAAGCAAGGTTAAGGTATTGTCATGGAAGTGTGTCTTCTGATTTGAATTGTTAAGTATATCACTGAGGTGATTGAGGGAGTGAGATAGGTTTCTCATATTTAGGAGCTCCTAAGTAGAAGTTGCATTAGTAGTGATTAAGTGAAAAGATTGTAAACCTTAGTTGTTTGCTGAGAGTCTTTGAATTGATATTACATAGTGGATTTCCTTCCTGGCTTGGTAGCCCCCAGAGTAGATGAGTTGCATTGAATTGGGTTAACAATTTGAATGTGTTCTTTACTGCTTTTCTGTTTTATATATTATGTAGTATTCTTGATGAATGCCAAACCAGATGTCTAAACATCCCGTAGGATAATTAGAATCTGGTATATCAGAATTGTATGATGTTGCTTTTTGTACCTTACCATGTTTATCAAGTAACAGATCTGATGTCTCAACATCGTATTCGACATTTGAGTATCTCATACCAGAATTTCACTCATATATTCCAATCAGTTGCGGGGTTCTAAGCATTTCTGTTTCAATAACCATTTTCTTTCTCATCCCCCCCTAAGTTGGTCTTAGTAGGAGATTGTGCATGCTTGGAAACATGTACACAAGAGAGGAATAAAATCTTTGGGAAAACCAAATTGTATCTCTTTGGATCCTTACCTCCAATGGGTACAAGCCAAAACATTTGAAATTGAGGATGCCTTACCCTCGACAAGGGGTGCTTCCACTAAAGGAAATTGTTCTCTATTTCATGAATGATATAGAGAAGCTTCAGATAGCTTTTAACAAAATGCAGAGGGAGAGAGACTCCTGGAAAAATAAATATCAGACTCTCAGTCTCGAGAATATCAAAATTCAGAGTCTCCTAAAAGAAAAGGATGACCTCATTAAGGTACTTGAGTACCACATCACAGAGAATGAGGAACATCTTCTTATTCAAGGCAAAGCCAGAACCATCTACCCCTGTAAAGGAACTGAAGATTTGGAAGAAGCCCCTCTCCAGATACAAAAAAAAAGATCATCAAGAAATTGAAGTCCCAGAAAAAAGAGATCTATAGAGTTTTAAACTTTCTTTCCAGCGTTTGAATAATGTATTGTGGATGTAAATTGTTTCAATTCAATAAAAACTTTTGTATGATACTTTGCAACAACTTGTTCAATCAGTTCTTAATTTAAATAAAGGAGAAAATTAACAATTATTGTTTTAATCATTGCATTATCATTCATCATTTGCATTTTTCTTTCACCGAGTCTTATTTTCGTACTTCTCTTAGAAGTCAAACTGTCTCATTCGTACAATACTTGGGTCGGTCGCCAGAAAAGAATGGAAGACCTCAAGGAAGAGAATATAGAGCTGAAAGAGGAGCTCTCTAGTATGAATTCAACTATGGAAAAGCTCAAAGAAATGGTCGAAGCTCTGACTGTAGCTCAAAATCTTCACCAAAGAACAGTGATCTCTGAAGTCGTGTCTGCACCGATTGAAGAGATACCATATAAGGATCTGAGGTATGAAATGCCAAAGGATCGTCCATGGGGCATGCCACCTGGTTTTATCCCGGAAGGATATGATCCCCGACTAGCTGAAGAATTAAGGAGCACCATAGGACTGTTTCATATTAAAGGTTACAAACTTCGAACTCTTCAAGAATTCCATATTAGGAGGTTACAAACTCCCGGTATTTGAAGTTCCGACTGCAGTACAAGTTGTACCATCTCCAATGGTACACATTACCTCGGAAAACGAAAGGTACTCTCCTGCTCCATGTGAAGGGGGAGGAATCAACAAAAGGATAGACGAATTCCAGAAACAGTTTGCAGCCATGCAACAAGAATTACAGTCTCTCAAAGCACAAGAGTTGTTTGGAAGCAACGCAACATATCTCTGTTTGGTCCCAAATGTTCAAATACTGCACAAGTTCAAAGTTCCAGATTTTGAGAAATAAAAGGGTGATTATTTCCATCAAAGTCATTTGACAATGTACGCCTGAAAAATTTCCACCCAGACGGATAATCCAAATCTACTTATTCATTACTTTCTAGATAGCTTGACTGGGGCAACACTTCGTTGCTACATGAAGCTCAACCGTACAAATATCAACAGCTCCTGAGATCTCGGAAATGATTACATTGAATAGTATAAATTCAATTTAGACATGGCTCCCGATCGGGACCATCTCAGAGCAATGTCTCAGAAAAGTAATGAAACCTTCAAAGAATACGCACAAAGATGAAGTGAAATTGTTGCTCAAATTTCTCCACCTCTCAAAGGGAAATGGTATAACATTGAAAATTTCCTAGATTTCAAGTACGACGTCCAGAGACTCGTTAGTAATGGATTTTTATCATTCAGAGATACTAATCCAAATGTTTAAACAAATCTGTTACTGCAACATGAGAAAACGTCGATCAAATGGATTCAAGATCAGGAAATTCGAGGAGTCAATTTACTCTCTGATCCTCTAAGAATTGTTCAAAACTTTAACATCCGAGTAATGAATGTCAATATGGTTGCAATGCATTCCAAACAAAGTTTAAATCATAATTCGCCACGTCACGACTATCAAAGTTTCTCCGTCTGCTCAACAAATGATCATGGGTGCTCCTTTGTATAGGAAGCCCTTCAAAGGAAAATGGATTTGGGATGGATTTAAGATTACCGTGAAACAGATGATCCTCAGATCAACATGGTTCAAATCTCCGACATTCTCATAATGAATACTAGTTTAGTCAAATTGAACTCCAAGCATGTCAGACTTGGATTCTTATCATTGTGCGATTATCGAAACTACAGAGGTTGTTCTAAAGATAATCATGAATGTGCAACAGTGCAAAGAGATCTTTAGGCTTTATTGGACCATTGGTGGCTTCCAATTTACATGGATGAAGAAACTAGTCAGATTAGTTTCAATAATGGTACTCTAGCTAGAAGGCAAACTTTTGACGCCATAATACAAAACTCAGATAGAGTTAAGATGCATCGTATACAAAGAGGATACAATCTTTTGTAACCTCACAGTTATGAAAATTGTGAGGTCTGCTGAACATATAAACGAGGATGTATTATAGTATGCATGAATCTCCATGATCAAATGGAGCTAGGTGTCACTCGACTCCAAGAGTCACAACTTATTAACACGATACATGAAGTTCCAGCAATTGAACTTATGTATTGTGAAATCGACAAAGAGATTTTCAATATAATCCCTTTAGTCGAAGAAAAGAATTGCTTGGATGTTCCCATTGACAGCGGGAAAATTCATAAGCCAACACCAATAGAGGTTACTTTCGACAGCCGAAAGGCTCGTCTAACCCCGTTGGTCATCTATTTGTCAAGCCAATGCCTCATACTTCGGAGAAATCAATTCCATATAAATATGAACCAACAATCATGGAAGGAGGGAAAGAAGTACCCCTACCATCTCTCGTCAGCGTCGCTGATATCAGTCGAGTCACTAGAAGTGGACGAATATTCAACCGATGAGTTGAAGAAACTGCAAGGGGAAAGGAACCTCAAGCTAAGGTCATCAACCCACTAGTGGGCCAGACAAGTAATCCATAGCTTGCAACAAAGAATAAAGATGAAATCTTTTGGCTCATCCAGAGAAGAAAGTATAACATTGTGGATCAATTACTAAAGACTCCTTCGAGAATATCGATGTTATCTCTTCTTCTTAGCTCAGAAGCTCACCGAGAAGAATTACAAAGGATTTTGGAGCAAGCATTTGTAGAACCAGACGTAACCGTGAACCAATTCGACGATATCGTCTCCAGCATTAATAATTTTAACAGCTTGGGATTTAATGACGATGATCTTCTTGAAGAAGTCATGAATCACAATATGACATTAAACATTACTATCAACTTCGGTGACGATGCTCTAGCCATCATACTCGTAGACACAGATTCATCTCTGAATGTAATGCCAAGGTACACTCTCACAAGACTGACTATTCAATGTCCTCCCATGAGAAAATGTGAGGTCGTAGTCAAAGCAATTGACGGATCTCGAAAAGAAGTTATCGCGAAGTATATCTTCCCATAACCATTGGACCTCACACCTTTCAAATTAAATTTCAAGTCATGGACATCCGTGTAGCATACAATTGTTTACTTGGCCGACCATGGATTCATGAAGTAGGGGCAGTGACCTCTACACTTCATCAAAAATTGAAGTTTGTGAAAAATAACAAATTAGTAATAGTCTTTGGGGAAAGAGCCCTGATTGTTAGCAACTTATCCTCATTCTCGTATTTGGAACCAAAAGACGTTGTTGGAACTCAGTTACAAGCTCTCTCTGTAAGTAACGAGGATCAATCGGGAATTGGAACGTCGATCGCTTCCTACAAAGATGCTCTCCAAGCCCTGGAAAGCAACAATATCAAAGGTTGGGGTCAAGTCGTAATTCCCATCAACAATGAATCCAGAAAAGGTCTTGGTTGTTCTTCAGCAACAACTAAACCTACAACAAAGGACGGAAACTTTGGTCATATTAAAAACTTTTTCCACAGTGGAAGCTTCATTCACCCAATCTCTCAAAAGGTTCATACCATCGAGAAAAACAATTCGGAAGGCTATGAAGATCCCGATAACGAGTGGAAAACATACTTTAATGAGGAATGATACATTTCTCAGGACGAAGCGCGCAAGCCATTCGACTTGCCGGTCTTCATTTCAAAGTATATTCCAGAGACAGAGGACAGATAAATCTATGAAATACTCATTGATCCTCACAACTCATTGGAAGACACTCCAATGATAAACAACTTTGATTGCACATTTAAAGACTTAATGAACGATCTACCCGTATGGGAATCCTATCAGGAAAATCCGAGAGACATGCAACATTATCTCGATGAATTTGCAAGGATTGTAGGACAAGACTTCCTCAACTTTGCACCACTAGAAGTGAATGTCATTACTGAAGATGACTCATCAACTCCCAGAGAAACGTGGGACACCTTGGGACAACCAAGTGGAAGATAAAGTTATCTCGTAAAGTACACTACTCCTGCAAGTTCTCACATCAATATCAAAGAAATCCAATCAACTGGATGGGAAGACTCTCCTGAGAGCATCGATGAAGAAACAACTGACAATTTCTTGCACGATCAAGTTGAATCGGAGGAATACTCCGCGGATCCTCCTTCGCCATAAATTAATATCATTACACAAGCTACTCCAGGAAGACAAGTTTCCGACTTCTGTATCTCCAACGAAGATCGTTACGATTGGGTCTCTGTTGACGTCCCGAACATGGTTCACATTCCAAAATAATTACTTAGTTTTATTTTGACCTTTCATCTCTGGGTGACAAGGAATGTTTTATAGGGCTTACCTGTTTTAAATTATCCTCTTTACTTAGCCCAAAGTGACGGGCTGTGTATTTCAAGAATCGACACATCATAAATAAAATGTCATTATGTATTTCCGCACTTGTTGTTATTTTCTCTTTTCGCTTTTTCAAAAAATGGTAATCCCTAAAAACAACCAAATAATAAAAACAGACGTTTTTCAAAACTAATCTACATAAACTTTCTTTTAAGCTCTCTAAATGTGTTTTCTCGATATCATCATTGCGCATATTAACTGTTTTAAACCCCATTGAAACATGTGATCCAATGCATTCTCCCAATGTAGTTTCTCCTAAAAAGCTAGAGCTAGGAGGAAAGGTTGATTTGTATCCTGGTTAAAACACAAGCTATTGATGCTCAAAATATTTGTATTTGTGTCTTGATAAAAGTCCAAGATTGAAGCTGAAAAAGTTTGTGTGTGTCCTTATTAAAGTAAAATGTGGACAAAATAGTCATATCCGATGAGGCATACCCATTTTGTCATCCCTAAGGAGTGAGGACACACCCATGAGCATCTAGACACGCGCCGCCGGCTCGGTTCGGTCTAAATGAATTAATTTTTTGAACCCGAATTTAATAATTATTAATGATAATTAATTAATAAATTCGGTGGAAATTAAATAATTTTATTTTTAACTCCACTACTGACCAACCCAGTAACCGCCAGTTTTGACTGGGCCGGTCCACTCTCCCACGTTTCTAGTAACCGCCAGTTTTGACTGGGCCGGTCCACTCTCCCACTTTTCTCTCCACGATCCACGATTCGCTGCCTATAAATACAGGTCTGCACTTCATTTGTCAAGTGCACCGAAACATTGTTTTTCTCTCCTCTCTTTGCTCTCTTCATCTAAATATTTTCTCTTTCTTGACTGGTTTTTTAACCAGATACTACGACTGGTTTATAACCATCTAAGGTGTAATCTCTAAGATCGATTTATCAGCCTGCAACTGATAAATCGAATTTTGACGGGCTGTTTTATCTTGGAGACGTCGTTGCAAATTCGACTGCATTGCATAATTTTGGCAGTACGACGAAACGTCTTAAAGAAAGCGACCTAGTACGCGACTCGTCCCGATAATTTATTTGTGCCATTTTGAATTTTTTCAAAACCGAAAAACAACAATTTTAAGACGTTTTCATAACTGCCATGGCAACTGAGGAAATTATCGGTACTAATGCGGTCGCCACTGTCTCTGACAAACCGTTTAAGTTTGAGGGATCCAATTTCAAACGTTGGCAAGCTAAGATGAAATTTTTCTTAACATTGAAAAAGGTTGCCCACGTTCTGACTGAGGATATCCCGGTTGTCCCTTCTGGATCTGCTGAACTACCTAATGGTAAGTCACTTGCAGAATCAGACGGGACTTCCCAAACGCCTGAATCAGATGCTGCAAAAGCTAAGGCTGCAGCAGATGACTTACAGCTCAGGAAAGAGATCGCCCTATGGCACAAGAATGATTATTTGTGCAAAAATCAAATTCTGAACGGTCTTGCTGATGACTTGTACGACTACTACAGTAGCTACAAGACCGATAAACAGGTTTGGGAGGCTCTGCAAAGGAAATATGATACTGAAGAAGCAGGTGCGAAGAAATATGCTGTCAGCCGCTATTTGAACTACAAGATGGTGGATGAAAAGTCTGTGGAAGCTCAAAGCCACGAAATTCAGAAAATTGCTCATGAAATTATTACAGAAGGTATGCCCCTCAATGAACAATTTCAAATTGCTGTTATCATTGACAAACTGCCCCCTGGTTGGAAAGATTTCAAAAATTTACTTCGCCATAAAACAAAAGAATTTTCAATCGAGAGTCTGATTACTCGTCTCCGAATCTGAAACGAGTTAAACTGGCTAGTAGAGCCTATGAATGTGTATTCATTGGGTATGCAGCAAACAGTAAGGCATACAAGTTTTATGATCTAAATGCCAAAGTGATCATAGAATCAAATGATGTTGAATTCTATGAAGACAGATTTCCTTTCAAATCGAGAAATAGTGGGGGCACCCTATCGAGTCACACACCTGTGATAAAAAGTACTGAAAGCAGCGACAATGTAGAAACAGAACTTCGAAGAAGTAAAAGAGCAAGAGTGGCTAAAGACTATGGGCCCGATTATGCGGCTTATAATGTTGAAGAAGATCCAATAAATCTTCAAGAAGCATTGTCCTCTCTGGATGCAGATTTATGGCAAGAAGCTATTAATGATGAGATGGATTCTCTAGAATATAACAAAACCTGGCACTTGGTAGACTTACCTCCTGGTTGCAAACCAATTGGTTGTAAATGAGTTTTGAAAAAGAAACTAAAACCTGATGGAACTATTGATAAATACAAGGCTCGTCTTGTAGCCAAGGGTTTTAGACAAAAAGAAAATATAGATTTCTTCGACACATTTTCTCCAGTAACTAGAATTACATCCATTAGGGTACTCATTTTAATAGCTACTATTTATAACTTATTAGTACACCAAATGGATGTTAAAACAACTTTTTTAAACGGTGACTTAGAAGAAGAAATCTATATGGAACAACCAGAAGGTTTTATGATCCAAGGACAAGAAACCAAGGTCTGTAAGCTAGATAAGTCTCTGTATGGACTAAAATAAGTTCCTAAACAATGGCATGAAAAGTTTGATAACTTAATGATTATTAATGGGTATAAAGTGAATGAAAGTGACAAATGCATTTATTACAAATCTGATAATCGCATTTGTACTATCATATGTCTATACGTAGACGATCTACTCATATTTGGATCAAACATTCAGGCCATTAATGATACGAAATCATTGTTGTGCAATAACTTTGATATGAAAGACCTCGAAGAAGCAAGTGTGATCCTGGGTATCAAGATCACGAGATCTGAACAAGGAATTTCTTTGGATCAGTCTCCTTATATGGAGAAGATCTTAAAGAAATATAAATACTTCGACTGTAAACCTGCATGCACACCTTATGATCCAAGTGTGAAACTGTTTAAGAACACTGGAGAAAGTGTCAGACAAACAGAATATGCGAGCATCATTGGCAGTCTTAGGTATGCCACTGATTGTACTAGACCCGACATTGCATATGTCGTAGGATTGTTTTGCAGATTTACAAGTAAGCCGAGTAACGAGCATTGACAAGCTATTGAGCGAGTCATGAGGTACCTTAAAAGGACTATGGACCTCGGCCTACACTATCATAAATTTCCTGCTGTACTAGAAGGGTATAGTGATGCAGATTGGAACACCTTATCGGATGATTCCAAAGCTACTAGTGGCTATATATTTAGTATAGCTGGAGGAGTTGTATCTTGGAAATCAAAGAAACAGACCATCCTGGCTCAATCCACAATGGAGTCTGAAATGATAGCACTAGCTACAGCTAGTGAAAAAGCAAGTTGGTTAAGATGCTTGCTAGCTGAGATTCCTTTATGGGAAAAACCTATGCCAGCTGTGTTGATCCACTGCGATAGTACTGCGACTATTGCAAAAGTTGAGAACCATTATTATAATGGTAAAAGATGTCAAATTAGAAGAAAACACAACACTGTTAGAGATTGTATCTCCAAAGGAGTAGTGAGAGTGGATCATGTACGCACTGATGAAAACTTAGCGGATCCTTTGACGAAAGGATTAGCTAGAGAGAAAGTCCATAATACATCCAAAAAGATGGGACTAATGCCTATAAAGAGATGATTTACTCATGATGGAAACTCGACCTAAATGACTGGAGATCCCAAGAACTAGGTTCAATGGGTAATAACAAGTTGTGAGTAATATGAAATGACCATGCAAGTGGAGCATGAATCCTGAAGTAAGAAGAGGATGAGATAATAGAAACTCTTAATGAGATCTATACTCTGTATGAGGGAGTACCTAGGCTACAGGAGTACTCTTGATAGAGTCACCTATGTGATTGTGGAACTGAGGCCGGTTCCTATGGAATTTCGAGGCAAAATTCCTAGAGCCTTCACTAAACCGGGATACACGTGCAGGGCCATTAAAGTACGGGCTATTAGAATACACCTTACGAAAAGGTTGTGTGCAGGTCTGATGTCTAGGATAGAGTTCAAGACAATAATGTCACTCTTGTTGAATCAGAATCTGACTTGCTACGCTAAGGTTCAAGTCGTAGACACCTTTGTTTATGCACAATCTTAGAAACGTATGACATACGTCTAAAATCACCTTTTAAATTCAAGTGGGGGATTGTTGGAATGATGTTAATTTGGAGTAGGAGTCGGAATTATTTATTGACATTAAATGGGCAATAAATGCACACAAAGTAGAACTAATATGGAAGTGAATTTGAAAAGATTCATTTTAGTCCCACATAGGAGGGAATACAAATATTAGTAGTGTTTATATAATCCAACATGGACAATTGGGATTGGGCCCCAAGGGGCACCCAATTTTGTAAAAGGAGTGAGGACACACCCATGAGCATCTAGACACACGCGCGCGCGCCGCCGGCTCGGTTCGGTCTAAATGAATTAATTTTTTGAACCCGAATTTAATAATTATTAATGATAATTAATTAATAAATTCGGTGGAAATTAAATAATTTTATTTAATTATTTAGTACAAAATTAATTAATATTTAATATTAATTAATTACGAAATGCTGACGTGTCACATTCCAAGTTGCCAAGTCTTAACCTAAGTTTTGACTAACTCCATTACTGACCAACCCAGTAACCGCCAGTTTTGACTGGGCCGGTCCACTCTCCCACGTTTCTAGTAACCGCCAGTTTTGACTGGGCCGGTCCACTCTCCCACTTTTCTCTCCACGATCCACGATTCGCTGCCTATAAATACAGGTCTGCACTTCATTTGTCAAGTGCACCGAAACATTGTTTTTCTCTCCTCTCTTTGCTCTCTTCATCTAAATATTTTCTCTTTCTTGACTGGTTTTTTAACCAGATACTACGACTGGTTTATAACCATCTAAGGTGTAATCTCTAAGATCGATTTATCAGCCTGCTACTGATAAATCGAATTTTGACGGACTGTTTTATCTTGGAGACGTCGTTGTAAATTCGACTGCATTGCATAATTTTGGCAGTACGACGAAACGTCTTAAAGAAAGCGACCTAGTACGCGACTCGTCCCGATAATTTATTTGTGCCATTTTGAATTTTTTCAAAACCGAAAAACAACAGGTTTGTTAGATGATGTTCAAGTTTTAACTTCAAACTTTTACAAATTTCATAAATGTCATTTGCATTTCTTGAATATTATATGTATAATATATGCGACAAACTTATTTTTCTATAATAACTCAGGTTGTTCATGTTCTTGCGTCAAAGGGTGTCAAGATGGTTCCTTTCAAACTGTATTACACAGTCAATTATGCTCAAGGTATATTAAATTTCACAGTGGATGTTGATATGTTGGCTAATTTCGATCAATGGCAGCGCTCGGGGAAAGATAATATGTATGATGTCCAAGATCAGTGGCCCACTTAACTACGTCGTGCGCGCTTAATTCAAACAATGGACTATATACAGTTCTTTTATTCCATCCCTTACATAGTTAAATTGAACATTGGAATCTTTTCTATGAAGAACTTCTTGCATTGTAGTTTAAATAATAAATTGCAAAGTCACACTTTCATTCGTGTTAATGTCCTACATTAAATAAGACAAGGCCTTAGATTTAAATTTTTATACAACCATAGAGAGTGAGGGGAATGCTAATGAAAGAAATAAGAGTCGTTTATTATCGATGCATTCATTGGTAATGCAACTGACTGGGAGAATGTATGCATATGCAACCTTGTTGGTTTACCAGTCATAGTAGTGCCAAAAGAATTTTAAAATATCTCTAATCTGCTATCTGGCGGTAGCTGAAGAAGAATGACCATCACGTCGGCATTGCCATCTCCTCTATGTATGTATTTCCATACTTTCTTTTCATAAACTTCTTGTCTCTATCGGGAGGTTGTTTCAGGAATTTTCCAAAACGAATTATTTAAGAACTGATTTAGCTAATTCTTTCAAGTTATTACGGAATTAACCTCTGCAATGAATATCAATGATCATTAACAATACATTTAAACTAGGAAAAATAGTCTTTTTGGTCCATTAACTATAGGCCATGGTTCACTTTGGTCTCTTTTTTTTTGTGCCAAATTGGTCCTTTAATTTTCAAAACGATGCAAATCAGTCCCTGCCGTCTACTCCGTTAGTCAAAGTCTGTTAAAAATCTACGTGACACATTTGACCAACTATTGTGAAAGAGTTGGCGTCGAAAAAACTGACGCTAAAAACTATTTATGTATTTTTATTGCTCATCTCCATCATCCATAAACATCATTACCATCCATCACCGTCTGGCTTCATAGGCTTAGTAGTTAGAAGTGTCAATCTATTTGGGATTCATGATGTTTAATCATATTGCATAGGTTATGGAGATGTGGATCTGCGCAACCTCAAAATGATGTTAAAGAACCTCTTACAATCAGTCATGACGAGGAAGCCAATTAAGCAAATCATAGAAATGGAGTTATGGCTAGAAGCTCAAAAATATGGGTACCTTAAAGAAATTATAAGCCTAGAGAATCATGAAAGGAAAATCCATGAGGAATACCCTCTTTTAGAAGAGGGGCGTTCTTAGTTATTGTTCAATGTTCCTCCAAGAGTGCAATGCAAGAAGCACTCATTTTGCTTTTATATTCTTTTTTAGTACACTATTTATAGTTGAAAATTATGTTGGTTTTGTCATTGTGGGAATATGTGTAATTGAATAAAAAATGGAATTCACTTGATTTAGTGAGAATTACATGAATTGTACGTTTATTTTGGTTGTGCTTTTTGTTTACCGAATATTTAGCGATATACAAACATATTTGATTAAATGCAATAGGTTTAAATCAAATTAAATATAATATTATTATGAAAATAAAACAAATATATTCTACTTAAAGAAAATTGGGTGTAAATTTGTCAACATTCATGGTAAAATCGGGTGTAATATATCATGAAAATAGAGTGTAAACTTGCCAACATCCATGGTAACATCGGGTGTAATATATCATATTTTTACATCCTATTTAAAGAAAATAGGGTGTAAACTTGTCAATATCCATAGTAAACATTGCTCATTTTACATCCAATTTTTATTAAATGGAGATTAAATATGTTTAATTTAAATGCAATTTTAAAAAAATTTACACCCGTTTTTTAAAATAGGGTGTAATATTACATATGTATACATCCATTTTTAAAAAAAAAGTAATATACCATCTATAAATGTATACATGTAAACATTTACACCCGATTTCTATAAAACAAAATATAATATACCATATATATATATATATATATATATATATATATATATATATATATATATATATATATATATATATATATATATATATAACATTTACACTCATTTCAACAAAAAAGGGTGTATATAACATCTATTTACACCCGTTTTAAAACTGGTGTAAATTCTTCCGACATTTCTCACCCGTTGAATTTACACTCTCTAATAATGTGTGTTATAATTAATATTAATATTATTATTGAATAATTGTTATGCACTGTCAGTGTAAAATATTTTACATGATCAATGCATCACAACCATTCACAGATAATACTTTATATACGATTAAAGAAAAAGTCAAATATCTATAAAAATTAAATGGTTTATATTCACTGACAGTGTAAAACTTCTTTATATTGTCAGTTGACTGTGTAAAGACTGCCAGTTATTCGTTATATTTTTGTAGATGTTTGGCTTTTTCTTTAACCACATATAAAGTATCATTTGTGAATGGTTGTGATGTACTGAGCGTGTAAAATATTTTACTAATAATTCTCATTATTATTAGTAGTAGTAGCAGCAACAACAACATTAGTAGCAGTAGAAGTAGCAGTAGTAGTAGCAGTAGTAACAACAGTTAGTCTAACTCCCAAATCTTTAGTTGGAAAGTTTTCTTTCTTCTAAAAGAGGAGTTTAAATCCCTTAAAAGTGCTTTGAAATTCTTGAACCATCAAGTTTTTTTTGGTGATCTTGATTCTAAGACTTCTTCTTTGAGGGGCGAGGTAGATTTTATGGATGCTAGAGTTGAGAATGGTGGGATTTCTATGAGGGAGATTGATTCTATGAAGAATGCAGATTCATATTTTTTGCCCCTTCTTCGTATTTAAGATGCTTTTATTTTTCAGAGAGCTAGATTTAAGTGGCTTCAAGAGGGTGATGCCAATATTGGATATTTTCATGCTTGTATCAAGAGCAGGTCTAGGAGGAATGTAATTTAAGTTTTTAGGGTAGGGGATGCTTGGGTGGAAGGAGTCTCAAAGATTGTTAGGAGGTGGTCAATTACTTTTCTAATCATTTAAAAAACCTCTCCTAAATCAGCCCAGGTTGGATGGGATCCCTTTTCCATCACTCTCGGAAGGTGATTGTTCTAATCTCACAACCCCTTCTCCTTGCTTAGATCGACATGACGGTTTCTTTATCTAATATTAAAAAGAGTCCTGGACAATATGGGTTCAATTTCTCTTTTTTTTCCAGAGGTTTTTGCCCCTTCTTAGAGATGATGTTGAGACTATGTTCAAACAATTCCATCAATTTGCTTCTCTTCCCCACAATTTTTCGTCTGTTTTTGTAACCTTGATTCCTAAGGTCGGTTCTTTATGTCAGTTGGCAGATTTTCGTCCTATCTCATTGGTAGGGTCACTTTATAAACTCCAGGATAATGTTTTCAGGGGTAGGAATACTGGTGTAATATATAAGGTTATCTCTTCTACAAAGTTAACCTTCCTAAAAGGTAGATTCTTAGTACATTGGGTTGTAGTTGTGATGAGTTGAAGGATCTAACCAAGAAGAGAAAAAGTCTTGCTTCATTTTTAAATTTGATTCTAATAAAGCTTATGACTCAGTTAGTTGGTCTTTTCTGGATTAAATGCTTTCTAGGTTTGGTTTTAATGTTAAGTGGGGAAGTTAGATTGACACATGTGTTTTTCGGGTAATCTTACGGTCTTGGTTTTTGGATTCATGACCTAAGAAATTTTTATCCAAAGGGGGTTGAAGAAAGGTGACCATTTGGCTCATTTTCTCTTTCTCATGGTAGCTGAAGGCCTTAGTGGGTTTTTCTCTAGGGCTATGGACCAACAAATTTACTCAGGTTTTTCTGTGGGCTCCTTAGACTTGATCGTCTATTGTCTTCAGTATGCTAATGATATGATTATTATGGTGGAATCCTCATATTAAAACCTCTGGTCCATTAAGGTTATTCTCTGTGTTTTTGAGTTAGGCTCAGGCCTTCGGAGGAATATTTCAAAAAGCAGTCTCATAAGGGTAAATTTTAATATCGCTTTCCTTGACCTAGCTTGCCATTTTCCTCTCTATCTTCGAAATTCTCTCATGTTTAACTACATGTGTCTTCTAGTAGGGATGAATCATCAATTATCCTCTATGTGGGAACCTTTAGTTAGCCTTATCACTAGATGACTTCACTCATTGAGGCATAAGTAAGTATCTTTGAGAGGGTGGGTGATTATTCTCAATTGTGTCCTTAATGTTATTCCTATCTTTTTTTTTTCTTTTTTAAAGACACATATTAATGCTTTGGAAGAAGATTGTGAGAATTAAAAGAAGGTTTTTTGGGATATTGTTAGAGAGGGATCTAAGATTGCTCGGGTTAGACGGTCTGATGTTTGTAATCCCAATATGTTTGGTGGCTTAGGTGTTTGCAACTTCTGAAAGGTTAATCTGGCTTTGTCGAGTAAATGAAGGTAGTAGTTGATTTCGTGTGTTTGAAGTTTAATGAGGTATAATTGTCGAGTAAATGAGGTTACTCTGAATACTTTTGTCTTGGGAGGTATAATTGTTTGTCTTTACTTTATGTCTCCTTAGTGGAGAGGAATGTCTCTCCTAGGTGGTAAAGGGGAAGATCTCTCAAATTGGTTTCAAGATAATGTTGTTAAGAAGGTTAGATCAAATCTCCCCACTTTGTTCTAGGGTGATCCTTATGTGGAAGATATTCATCTCAAAGTCAGGTTTCCACAACTTTTTTCTATCTTTGGGCATAAGGATTGTCTTGTGGGGGAGGTGGGTAAGTGGGAGCATGATTCTAGGGTTTGGGATTTTAATGGGAGAAAAGTTTGTATTTTGAGCTTAAGGATATATGGATAGCTGATATTCTCTTAGTTGTTGTAGATGTCTTGAATTGGCAGAATTTTTGACCAACAAGAATTATTGAATTCAGTTCAGAATGTCCTATCAAATGTTGGGACATTATCAAACAGAGTATATGAACTTATTTCAGGATGTCTTACCAGATGTTGGGACATTGTGTTAATGACTTAAGTTCAGTTTTTCAGGATGTCCCAACAGATGTTGAGACATCTCAAACCTGCTACCAGAATTAATTATTGACTAACTGATCAGAGATATTTAAGGAGAGTTATCTGGAATTAATTAATGATGGATAAAAACAGAACAAGGCGCATCTGTAGGGAGTTTTATATTGAAGATTCAGATTAAAACAGAAGACCTAAATCACCTAGAATCTAGGAAGTAACAAACCCTAAATTCAAGGTGGAAGCTGCATGCGCATTAGGGCTGGATCATCCTACAGAAAGCCCAAACTACTGATACCTATTTAATCAACAGAAACTCACAGAATTGAGTACGAATTTCAGAAGACAAAATAGGGAGTCTAGTGTTTTAAAAGCAGGTTGTTTTAATTGTACCACTTTATGAGCTTTTAAGCAAAAGTGCATTTGTGACTTGATTGAAACTGTGAAGTAAGATCAAGCTGTTTTTGTTTGAAGTATGACTTCAATTTCATTAAACTTGTAAACAAAATCACTGTGTGATTGAGGGGGGGTGAGTAGGATACTCTTATCTAAGTTGTGACTTAGGTAGAAATTGCATTGGGTAGTTATTAAGTGATAGATTAAACAGGGTGGTTTAAGTCTAGAATTAATATTACTTATAGTGGATTTCCTCCTGGCTTGGTAGCCTCCAGATGTAAGTGTGGTTATACACTGAACTGGGTTAACAAACTTCTGTGTTGTTTACTTTTCTTGCTATTTAAGTTTTGGTTAAATCTGTCAAGTGTTGGGACATCTCTTAGGACATCTCATACCTGATCACAGAATTTCAGTTGTTATGAATTTTACTCCTTGTTCCCGGTATGACAAGTGGTGGTGGTGGTGCGACTCTAAAGATAGTTCTTACTCGGTGGTCTCAGTGTATTCTTTTCTCCTCATTTGCGATTTTCCTAATGATTGACAAGTCCTAATAGTAGACTGGGTCTTTCATAGTATCTGGAGTAGTTGGACCCTTTACTAAATTATTATTTTCTAACTCCTTCAGGATTTGATTCCTACTAGAGACAATTTACTTAAAATATGGATATTTCTTGGTTCATAGGGTGTCTCTTGTCCTTCCGACTCTAGAATGCTAGAGTCAGCTGGCCATCTCTTTGTGATATGTAACGTAGTGTTGTCCGTTTGGTATAAGATTTTTAGTTGGTTTGATTGGTCTATAGCTTTATCCTTAGATCCTATGACTCTTTTCCAGATGTTATTCCCTCTTGGTGGTCCTTCTAGGCTTATGAGGCATCTTATGATTTGACATGTTATGATCTAGTTGATCTGAAAATTTAAAAATGATTTTGTGTTCTTAGGTTAATTAATGAATGTGAAGGACGTGGAAAACATGAGTATTATTTTGACTTGGAAATGATATTTTGGTAGGTCTGTAAGAAACTCATTTGCTTTCTCGGCATGGCTCGAGAACCTTATCAGACATTTGAGTCAATAGTGGCTTGAGTGTCTTTGACTTCCTCTTAATGCGTTTTTATTCGGTGTTGGTTAGTTTCTATTTTTGTTGGTCCTTGACTGGGAGCTCTAGCCCGTGTTCTTTTTCGAGTGACCTCTTTTTGACCTTATTAATTTTTTCTTCCTTTTTATATTGTTGTTTCTTTTCTGATTATTTTAGTGCAGGGTGATATCTTGCAATGAAGAAAATAATACTAATTATCAATAATTTATTATTCAAAAAATTGATTATAGAAGATTTCTTCAGTGTTATTTAATTTTCTTTTAATCAAAGTATCAGCAAATAATAGTGAAAATATTATTATTATGTAAATCAATGTTAATAATAACCATATATTTTATACAAATCAATATGAACTATAATTTTACACAAGTAAAACCAAATTATTCTCATGCCGCATGTAATATCAGAAGTAGAACACATAATCACCACCAATCTTTGTAAGCAATTCAACAATTTTCATGGCTTCTTCATGAAACTATTATTTCGAATGCTCGACGTAGCTCTCATTTTCGTCTTAGCAATCTGAATAAAATCATCAAACTGCTTCCTTTGATGATTACTTTCCTCGTGATCTGGTGCTGCTGGTGAAGTTTTGTTACTCCGGTCCCTATCAATGTTGGACTTGGACATTGTGACAGTTCTGATTTTATACTTAGCAAGTCGAATAAAATTGTTGAATGTTTCATCACTATCAAGTGGTGTATCTATCTTGTGTTTCCCTATATATTCATCATCTGAAGTTGTACCTTTGATTCTATGACCCTGTTCTGTTGGAAAACTCATCATGTTTTGTTTTGGAACATGTTGTGCAATTGAAGAAACCTTTGTTGTATTGACATGGACTTTTGAGTTTGATGAGTTTTTGTTACCCATAGCTTGGTTTTCTTAGATGAAGTATGAAGAGTTTGGTTTCACAAACTGGTTTAAGCTAAGAAAAATTATAGGGTTAAGTGCAATTTGAAAGAGGTGCAATAAGCTTCTTTTATAGTCTTTGTTTTGTTTAATATAAAATTGTATTTAAAAATGCTATATTTGGGTTAAGAACATAAGATTCTTAAAGAGATAACTTTTTCTAAATTAATTAACAAGAATATATAACTATTACAATTTGATGGCTATTTAATTGCCAAATTTGGCGGCATAATAAGGGAAAAACACTGAGAGATGAAGGTTTTCAAAGGAACAGATAGATGGAATCAGATTCTATAAAGACTTGAAGAAATATACAAAATTCATTTTACAACTTGCAATTTACAATCACATCATATCATACAAGTTTCCTATGTAGGAGCTGTGAAGCATGGTTCCATTTTTATGTTTGGGAATGTCATGTTATTGTTAATTATTGTCTTTCCAATACAACTTTGTAAGTGCAGAGAGAATATAAACTAAAACAAAAAAGAAAAAGATTTTTAAGCTTGAATACTTTAATTAATACCATAATCCTAATTCTTAAAAGCCATGTTTGATAGAGTTAAGTCGGTGACTTTGAAAAAAAATTTACATCAGTAATCGTAAAATCCACCATTGTTACTTCAATTCTCGTATGAGTTGTGTCTATCATTTCTCCTTGCGTTTTCCACCTTATATAGGGGCTTTGTCCCATCTTACACGAAAGTCCATCAGAGACAAATTAAGGTGATTTTCCGTGATTCATAGGACTCTTAATGATGATTGAGAATTAAGCCTAATTGCCTAGATAGATCTCAAATCATGATATGCACGACCAGACATAAATGTGTTCTCCATCATATATCAATAAGATATCACTCTGCACTAAAGTTGGATCGACATAACCTACCTGACCCATTAGCTATTTCAACCCGATCTTTCTCTTCTGGATAGAGAATTTGTCGGCGCGAGCACCACTGGGTCCGAGTTGAATTATGATCCATCAGAGAACCAAGCTTAGGAAATCAGACATGTAAACAACCCTTTTAGAATGATACGTGTTAGAGAGAAATGTTTTCTTAATACATCCCAATATACCATACATACACTAAGCCTCTTAAGCATAAGTCATGTAAGGGCGAAAAGTTTTCCTAAGGCATTCCTAGGAACAAGACATGTACACAGCCCCCTCAAGCATAAGTCATGTATCCTAAGACATTCTAAGGAACCATACATGTACACAGTCGCTCAATCATGGGTCGTGTAAATGAGAAATATTTTCCTAAGAAATTCCAAAAAATAGGCATCTCATAGCTCTTCAAGCATGAGTTGTGTACAGGTGAACTACTTTATTGAGACATATTAACAATTTTCTAATGCTCCTTATCAAACAATCCTTCTTGGGAGAGCTTGCCCTAGTATTTCTAAATGTGGATGAAGGGAAAACGAGATATAAAACACAACGAAAAACAAAATTCCCTTAAATAGATCCTTAAGAATGATGCATGATGAGTGATAGAAAGTGTTGTCTTTTGTTGAGATTAACACCTTTGAAGCAGATTGTATGAACGATCACAAACGTTAAACGAAGAATAACGCCTTTAATCAGTCAAAACGAATATAATGTCTTCAATTTCAATGCTAATTGCTATGAATGAAGACATTGGAAAACACACACACACATATAGAAAGAGGGTTCAAAATTGAACTTCATCAAGTGTATAAGTTTTTACACAAGGGTTTTATTTATACACTTATATGGGCTGCCAACTGAAAAAATCAACTTAAGTGTGCCTTACCTTGCGTTGTATATTGTATTTCACTTAAGCGAATGATACCTTACAATATTTCATATTCCACTAAAGTGCACCATATCTTACGGTATTCTACAACTCACTTATGTGTACCTTACCTTACCGTGTTCTATAATACTCTTAAGTACATCGTACCTTATGGTGTTCCATATCTCACTAACTTGTCCTTCCGTGTGACCCTATAGGTTATTGTGACATTGAAAATTATACTAAATCACATATTTAATATAATAAATAGTGAGCGGTATCTCGCAACACATCAATATTACCTAAGTTATTGATGCGTCTGCAAGTGCACGGAAATATTGAAGTAATATAACAGATTGTTGAACTCACAGAGACCAATGTCAACCTACCTTAATATATTATCGCTTTGTAAAGCTAAGGCTAATGATATTTGATTAAAGGGAAACTAAGACTAGAACTAAAACAAAAGTGAGAAAATATAACAGAAAAGAGAGACCGAGATGTGGATTTCGTGTACCTCAGGAACTCTGTAATTGGTTGGCGTTAATTTACGTATGTTCCATAGAAAATATTGGTTTAAAGACTCCGCCTCACACTCTTGCGCTATTGACTAAAGCCACATCTCCTAACCATTGGATTTTGCTTTCGCTCGCTCGTTTTAATTAGAAAACTTATTTTGAAAATCAATTAGATCCTAATTGATACCTAAAGCACTCTCATTGTATTTAGAATCAATGCCCCGTTCCCATTATCTGGTTCGACCCCCGCGCTCTCGCAGTGTCGGCTCTAACCTTTACTTGCTTCTCACTCTCGTGACGAAACAATGTTAAATAACCTCCCACTCTCGTGAGAAAGTTATTTAAATTAAACATAGAAATAAATACCAAAACATTATTTATTATAAGTTAACGCAATTTTCATTATCGAGTCTCGTCGAATCGACGGTCCTCACATATCAGACTCTAAACAATTTAGCTAGACATAATGACAGAAAGAAATAAGCAATTTTGGGTTTTTAGAGTATATGAAAACATAAGAAGCGGTTTAATATAATTTAAAGCGATGTTTGAAGAAAAATGGTAAAAATTTGAAATGATAACAATGACATAAATATAAAGCATAAATATAAATGGTAGAAACTAAAAGTAGGAAAATAAAAGCAGTAAATAGAAATCTGGGATTAAATAGATGCTGAATTGAATATACTGGAAAAGCTTTGAATCCAAATACATAAATTTAATGTAGAAATAAAATCCTAAAACTAATTCGTAATATCCAAAATGTGGAAGGCTATTACTTTTACATGGTGAAAGAAAACTACCTAAAAACTAAACAAGAAAAATTCAGGCAAAGAAAAGTCGACCCTCTTAATGGAGAAGACTTCGGCTGTTTTTATACTGAATTTGAATGCAGAAACTTCGGTTGAGTGGTGTGAGAATGGACGAAATGGGTATTCTCTGAAGAGGTGGAGATAAATAAGGGAAGTGGAGAATTTCTCCTCCTGAAAAATAGGTGACATAAGCCACCTCTCCCTCTTTTACATAGAAGTGGGAGGTGCCACATCTTTTAGGTGGTGGGCGCCACCCCTCCATGTGGCTTACGCCACATGTTATGAGTATGGTGGGTCTCACCCCTTTTATTTATTTTATTTTATTTTATTTTATTTTTCTTAATATTTTTTTTCTTCTTCGATTTTTATTCTCTTCATAACTTCTCTTTTTTCTTCACATTTCTTCCTTTAATTCTTTTCTTTCTTTTGTGAAATCAAAGTCACCTGAAAACATAGTAAATGAGATATAAATCGAAACATAAATAAAATAAAACAAAGGAAATCATAACTAAAATTCATGTAAGTCAAGCCAAATAAACGATATAATTTAGTGTTATCAAACTCCCTCACACTTAATCCTTTGATTGTCCTCAAGCAAACCATGACTCGTAAGAAAAATAGTGCATATCGATATTCATCTTAGGCTACCAACTCTACTTCGGTTATGTTTGTGTCGATAGGTACTTCCTCACACACTAAGGATATCGTAACAATACAATTTTGCTTTTACGGTCATCAACCTCCCTCATATACAAACCAATCAGAATCATGACATTTTTCTTAAGCCTAACTCACGCATCCTTTTTTCGTCCCTTTTCATTCTGGCGCTATCACATTAAGCCCGTTATCCTTTCACATTCATGGTAGGATAACTTGTTAGTGACTATGATCTCATCATCATCATTTCTTTCTTTTTTGCACATTGGTTTACATATCAATAAGATAAAGAAGTTTACACTATTAGGCTAAATGATCGAGTGAGGATCACCTAACTTATAAAGAACATTTATTTTCATTCATTCATCATCCTTTTTTTTTATTTTCTTAGTTTAACTTTTAATCTTAAGATTATACACTTATTTGCATCGACTTCCTACTTAGTGTGTGCTTAGGATGGTGATGACTGTTAAATAAACTAATTAGGGACTACTAAAGGGGTGAGAGCTTAAGGCTATGGCATAACAAGTATTCAAATCATAATTAAAACACTATATTAAACCTGTTGATGTATATGTATCTTCCTATTTCGATATAATAAAATATATGTTATCAAAATCTATTTTGCATAGTAGAATTGGAAAGTGGGCTTTAGCATTAACAAAATATTCCCTAAAATATTTTCCTTTAAAGGCTGTTAAGGGACAAGTGGTCGCTGACTTCATAGAAGACCATTCCATAAATGAAAATGGGTTAGACTATGTCGAAATGGAACCTTGGAAGTTATATTTTGATGGTTCCAGCCACAGAAATGGAACTGGAGTCGGAATGCTAATTATTTCTCCTAATAAAATTCCAACAAAATTCAAGTACAAAGTTGAAGGCTCATGTTCAAATAATGAAGCAGAATACGAAGCCCTGATTGCAGGACTTGAAATCTTGTTGGAATTAGGGGCAACAAGAGTCGAAATAATGGGTGATTCTGAATTAGTAGTAAAAAAATTTACTAAAGAATATAAATGTGTAAAAGAGAATTTGATTATGTACTTCGTCATAGCTAACAGACTTCTTAAAAGATTCGAAAATGTGGACATCAAACACATACTCAGGATGGAGAATCAAGAGGCAAATGACCTTGCCCAAATAGCATCTGGTTATAAGGTGTCGAAAGAAAACCTAGAAAAGGCTATTGAAGTTAGAGGAAGAGTTGTGTCCACCAAGTTGTCTCCATCAGATTTTGAAACAATAAAGTTAGGGTATGGTGACAAAGAAAACTTTGAAATTTTCAACATAGATGACTCAAGAGTTAGGGATTGGAGAAAGCCCATCAAGGAGTATCTGCAGGACCCAAATATGAGGGTCGAAAGGAAAGTCAAGTATAGAGCTTTAAGTTATGTACTTTTTGGAAATGAGCTCTTCAAGAAAACCTCAGAAGGGGTTTTATTAAAATGCTTAGGAGAAGAAGAGTCTTATGTGGCTTTGTCAAACGTACATAGTGGAACCTGTGGTGCGCATCAAGTAGGACATAAAATGAAATGGTTGTTATTTCGACAGGGAATGTACTGGCCAATAATGCTGAAAGACTGTATTGATTTCGCCAAAGGATGTCAAGAATTCCAATTGCACGTAGACATACCACACGTTCCTGCAAGTGAATTTCATTTGACTGTGAAGCCTTGTCCATTTAGGGGTTGGGCTTTAGACCTAATTGGCGAAATTCGACCAGCTTCTTCAAAGGGACAAAAAAAATTCTTGTTGGAATAGATTATTTTACTAAATGGATTGAAGTTATACCTTTGGTAAATGTAGACCAGGAAACAATCTTCGAATTTATTCAACGACATATAATCTATAGGTTTAGAATTCCAGAAACAATAACCATAGATCAGGTTTCGGTGTTTACTGGAAAGAACATGCAAGCATTTGCAAAAGAAGTAGGATTCAAACTCCTTACTTCAACACCTTACTACGCTCAGGCGAATGGACAAGTTAGAGAAGCTAATAAAGTGGTAATCAACTTGATTAAAAAGCATGTGGGTAAAAAATCTAAGAATTGGCATAAGACTTTAGATCAAGCTTTATGAGCTTGTCGAACGTCTCCTAAAGAGGCTACAAACTCAACCCCATTTAGGCTGACTTATGGTCATGATGCAGTCTTGCCAGTCAAAATTTATTTGCAGTCGATTCGAATCCAGAGGCATCATGAAATTCCGTCAGATGTATATTGGAATATGATGATGGACGAATTGGTTGATTTAGATGAAGAAAGATTGCACGCGCTGGATTTGTTAAAGAGGCAAAAAGAAATAGTTGAAAAGTTTTATAATAAAAAGGTAAAGCATAAAATTCTTCTTATTGGGGATCTAGTTTGGAGGGTAATTCTTCTTATGGATTGAAAAGATAGAGCATTAGGAAAGTGGTCTCCTAAGTGGGAAGGACCTTTCCAAATTTTGAAATGTTTTTCGAACGGTGCATATGAAATCAGAGAAATAGGGAAAGACGAAAGAATATTCAAAATAAATGGAAAGTACTTAAAAAGGTAAAAACCAATATTGCAAGAAATTAAAATAGCCAAAGAGTAGAATCGCATACAAAGTAAAAGATAGTGTACTTTGCCAAACAAATGGCATTAGATTCATTACAACAGTTTACTGGCAAATTAACTTGGGCAAATTAACTAGTACATAAAAAAACTATCCCTATTACAATTGAATTTTGTCAAAAGATTTCTTCAACTCATCAAACTTTTCTTCTGAATTTGGAGTCGACGTTCACAAAAGCTCTTGTTGGTCGAAAGGGTCTCAATTTCTTGAGTAAGTAGTTGAGCCATTTCAGCATGATGAACCCCCACCTCTAGCTCTTCATCGATCTATTTCTGATTAGGATTCTGAAGAGTTTCTTTGTGTATCTTCTCCTGAAATATTTTCTTTTGAAGTTCAACAATCTCCTCCTCCCATTTCTGAATGTTGTCATCGCATTCGACAATCTCTCTGGCATAAGCCTCAAAAATATTCTGCAGCTCTGTGATTTTGTTGGTCGAATTGGTTGTAGCATCCCATTCAGCAAGTTGGGTTTTAGATTTTTTGGAGATTTGTTTTGCAAAATCCTTAAGACGATACAGGTCAGCACTCACCATGTCAACCAGGGTGGTCAGGTCCATCACGAGGCTGCTCATTTCAGCAGGATACTCCAAGATGTTGATTTGTTTTAGGATCTTCTTCAAATCGAAGCAGGCAGTTGAATTTGCATCTAAAACCTTGAACAAGTCCACATCAAGGATTTTTGCCTTGATTTCAGCCAAGACAACTTCAAGAGAATGCGCGTTGGAAGTGGCTCCTGAAGTAGTCGAAGTACTTTGAGAAGAGTCTTGGAAATTGAAACGGGCACTGAGTACAACTTTGAGGTACTCCAAGGGTTTTTGCACTTTAAGATTCTCAATCTCTTCACGAGAAAGAGTTGTTGAACTAGTTGACCCTCCTTTCTGTGAGTCAGGATTTGGTTGGCTTGGCTGCCCTTTGTGTGACCCGATGTTTTCTTCCTTTGACTTGTCATCACGCCACCAGTTACTCCTTCTTTGATATTATCACCTTCGACCTCAGCGTCAGCCTTCGGGTCTTCGTCCTGTTGATGAGAATTTTCATTTAGAGAAGGAGAAGGATAATGGTCGTCAAATTATTGAGGAGAATCAGACGATGGTGGTTCTTCCAACTTTGGTTCCTTTGTCAGATGTTTAGGAGAAGAGGGTGTTGGACTGGCACTTTGATGTGTTGGAACATCTTGTTTTGTTCCCTTCTTTTCTGGAGTGTTGTCAAAATTGACCTGCAAATAGCCCAAAAAAAAAGAAAATACATTAAGAAGATAAAGGCTAAATAGTCGAAACAAGGATTTACCTGAGGAATCTTAGTGTGAAAACCATAATTCCCACTCTCTGCGTCCCTTATTTACACATTTGCAACTGGACTTGGCAGAGGAGTTTCTTTCACTACTTTGGCTTTGGACTTTGGAGTAGGAGATTTTGTAGGTTTCTTCCTTTTTTAGGGTTGACTTGGTTCTGGTGATTCATCGCCAGATTCTTCACTAGGCACCTTTTCTTCTGGTTGTTTTCTTTTAGGCGTAGGTGGTGGTTTTTGACTCACCTAGACATGGTAGTAAAAGATAATTCAGTGTTGAAAAGTGAAAAGGCAGGTTGATCTAAGAGAATAGGATTTGTACCTTAGTCGAAGGTTTCTTAGTGACAACAGGTGGATCTTCTTCCATCACATCAGTAGTGCTTTTGACAGCAACCATTTTGGTTTGGACTTTGGTAGCTGAAGAACACAAAATGAAGTCAGAAATAAAATAAAAAAAGGAGAGACAAGTTCAGAATATCGAAATAAAGAAATTGTTGTCGAGTAAAACACCTTCAAGAATGGGAGTTTCCACGTGATCATGTTCTATTCCAATATGAAGGTGTCCTTTGTAATCATCCAAAGTAAACTTAGTCGGAACCACTCACTCAGCAGGTTTTTTGGATTGTTGACGAAGGATTTTCAAAGAATCCCCACAAACAAACCAATCTGGAAATGGAGGGCTCAATGCCACGCCAAAGTCAGCTGAAGGAAGAAGGGGAAACCTTGGTGGATAAATATTGAAAGCTAGTTCATATCGTTGTTCTGGTCGAACATACAAAGGAAATTTCAATTTATCCAATTTCTCCGTCAATGTATGCTTTAAAGTCACTATTGCTTCGCTTATGGTTCGACTAAGTTCCTCTGGCCTATAGACGGTTTCAAAATATTTTTGAAACTTTTGTATCTCTTAGATATGTTGTCCTTTACCTTTTTTCGTCTGATCCTGCACAAGAGTAAATGCATTGGTCATATGAGTTGTGAATGCTTTTACATCATAAAATTTGGTGTGGTAGTACTCCCTCTACCAAACATCAAATTCAAGGGTGCAAAGAAAAGAAGATTGAAAAACCACTAGCCAGATATCAACAGAACCATCAAAATATTTCTTCGCCAGTTGGAGACTTTGTTCCTCATAATGGTAGGAGTTGTAAAAAAGGATGGAACTTTTCTTCGAAAAGATAGATTTTGGTTTCGGTTGGACCAATCCAAATTGTCTAGCAACTAGGTACAATTAGTAAACGATTAAAGCGATTTTGGTTTTTGTCACATTATGGTGGGAGAGAATGAGTCTAGGGACCAGGAATGCTTCCCAAATGTCGATGAATTTTTGTTTAGCCTCTTCCATCTCAAAGGGAGGTTGTATGGTGAACCATTCAGGACCAATTTTTCTGTGGGCAAAAGGTGCCATGGAAGGAGTGAAGTTATACCTCTTGGATAACATCATGACGTAACTCGTGAAAGCCTGTCGAAGACTGAGCCCTTCATCAGATGGCGTCAGTTGTGCTAACCTGGGCCATTTGACGGCTCTACCTTTCACTTCTTCTTCATCCACCACATTCTTGACAGGGATAGAAGATTCGAAAGTGGCATTAAGCCACAATTGTAATAGCCAAAGGGGTCCTGATATGCTAAGTTTCCCTTTATCAATGGAAGTTTTCAAGAAATCTACGCTTTCGCTCAAGGACTCATACAGGTTCATCAGGATCATCTCGCCTAAGCATAATCTGATCCCATCTTCGAGTTGATTAGCTATGGTGACGAATTTTTTTCCACTTGTAAAGAACGGGAGCAAAAGACATACTTAGACAACCATAGAGTTAAGAAGGATATATGCTCTTCTTTAGACACTTTATCAGTCGTCTTATCATGATAGTGGTTGACGAAGACGGAGTAAGAGGCTTTGCTGGTGTCGAAATTAATGGAGTCCTGGTTCTGGAGAGTTGGGTCGAAGTTCCATCCTAGAGGGCTGAGTCCACATATTGCTGCTAGGTCTAAAAGGGTTGGTGTGACCATTCCACAAGGAAGGTGAAAATTGTTATAGGTGTTATCCCAGAAAAAAAGAGAAGCTAAAATCATGTTAGGACAGTAGTTAGGCCCTACTTTCGACATTTGGATTAAGTCGAAGATTCATACTTCTCTCCAAAAGGGTTCTTTAACTTTTTCAATCTTTACTAACAAAGAAAGATAGTCGGAGGGATATTTCGCCATGGGACTTGTTCTAATGATCCTATCATTGTTTAGATGAAGCAAATTCAGACCTTCATCAATGGTCGAATTTGAACCCTCAGTTGGTTCCTCAGTCTGTTTCGGTTTAATCCCAGCTCCTATAGGTTTTAGACGTTGATATGAAGGTAAATATTCTTTTAACCTATCTGGGTTAAGGTCTGGATTAGGGAGAGGTCCTAAGATAGAATGACAAGTACCAGAAACCGGTATAGGAATTAATACCTGAGACCTGTAAATGTTATCCTTTTCCTTTTCATTGGGAGGCTCTGGAATATACTGTTGGTTTCCAATGATGTTAGGTCCATTCAGCATGTGTGTGTATGGAAGTGTAGTGGAGCTTTTAGTCTACTTGCTGCTGGAAGATTTTTTAGAGGTCATTGTTGTCTGAAAGGAAGTTTCTTTGCGGTTTAGAGGGATGAAATTCTTTGCTTTGAGAAGAAGAAGATTGTGTAAAAAGTTTGAAGGGAGAAATGGTTTAGTATTTATAGACAAAAAGATTGAAACGGTTAAGTCTTGTTTGAATCATGGGCCACATGGCGAACTTATTTCATAAAGAAAGTGGGCTGATGGAAGTTGGAAAATTTATGATTTCCTAGCCTTAGGGATAATGGAGTAGTTGTCAGGAACGTGGACTGAGTTGACGTTTTTGAGAAAAGATATGATGATGAATATTTCTGGGGATTTGAAGTATCTAGCCTTGGAAATGATAAAAATGAAAAGTTGACATGGCATGAAAGTAATTCTCGACAACAAAAGACTTTTCTCCAGAGTAGTCGAAAAGACCTTTGTTGGGGGGAAATTTTTAGATAGGGATTTTCGACGCCTTGAAATCAGAATCCAAAACAACATTTCGATCAGGGAATAAAATGTGTTCAGGGGTTAAGTTCGACTAAAGAAATGAGAAGGACGTTTTTTATGTCTTCGAAAAAGATAGGAAGTGAGGATGTTTCGACAACTTCAATGAGGTTAGTTAAAGGTGGCAAAGGCTGGTCTTTGACGGGTTCAATAGCTTTGAGGAGACGTGTTGTTTCGACGCAGGCACTGAAATTTGAAATTTAAAGATAAAATACGTTTTGCAGAAGGGACATATGGAAGCATTTGATAGAAAAAGGCATGCCAAAGGCCAAGTGTTACAATCGTAGGATTTGTCTGTTAGGGGCAGTTATTTAGTTGTGTATAAATAGAGCAATTCTTGTCAGATTTGTGTGTGCGTGTGTGTGTGTGTGATATTTGTGTACAAATTCCTGTTTAAAATTACTCAAAGTACGCGTGTGAGAGAAAAGAGTTTGATTTCTGGAAAAATGTACGTGTGAAACACCACTTTTATTCAGTTTAATAAAATTTCATGTTATTTAACATTCTTTCATTTTTACGATTCCTGCAATTTACAAGTTCTTTACTTTTTTAAACCTTTACTTTCCTTTGCCATTTATCATTTTACATTACCAGAATTTACTTAGTTCATGTTTTCGTCAAGAAACCTTGCTTTTGTTCTTCGTCTCATAGAATCATACAAACATAATAAAAACGTTAGTAAGAGTAAAACAACACAAGATTGCTAAAAAGCATCACTTTCGACCAAATCAATTCGCACTTATGTCCTAGGATTTGAATGGTTGATCGTGCAAGTAAACTGATCTAACGTTGGATTAGAAACCAGAGGTTATTCGACGGAAAACACCAGCGAACAGGGTGCAACTCAAAATCTTGTTTAGTCAGAGAGATGGGAGAGTGGGACAAAGGAGTGTGGCGTTGGAAGGTTTGAGATATTGTGTCAGGAGTGGACAACAGACTGGATTCAGGGATCAATGAATTATGTCAGTTGATGGATGTTGTCTCGTTGCAACATGAGAGATGCGATGATTGGGTTTTGAGTTTGGAGATAACGAACGGCTTCTCGGTGAGTTCTTTCTACATGTTTATTAGTTCACGAGAAGGTATAAATATGGTGAATGATAATATTACAGAATCTTTATCTCTGGTTTGGAAAACTTGTATCCCTTTGAAAATCCAAGTTTTTGCTTGGAGCTTGGTTCTCGATAGGCTTCCTACGAGAATTAACTTGGTGAAAAGAAATGTTATCGAAAACGCCCACGAGAAGGTCTGTATGTTTTGTTTCCAAAATGAAGAGGAGTCCATCCATATTTTCTTTTCTTGCGATAAATCTAAAAAGATTTTGAACAAAATTTGTGAGTAGGTGGATATTAATAATATTTTGGAAACAGTTTGTGGTATACATGTTAAGATTTGGTGTGCATGGTTTCAAGGTCGATGTAAATCGGGAAAAATTAATTCAATATGGTTTTTCACGTGTTGGAACATATGGAGGGCCAGAAATAATATCATGTTTAATGATGGGATATGTAATGTAGACAACATAGGTTTCTATACTATCGTTTCCTCTTGGAATTGGTTGGTCTTGGGTAGTTCCATTAGGAAGTATTATAGCTTGTACAATCGGTACAAGTTCCCTTATGATTTTTTGTAATTGTCCTTCAGGTCGTCGTTTGTAGTTCGTTGTTTTGAGATTTTCTTAATCTCATTTTAATGAAGTTGCTTATAAAAAATGGACCATGATTCAAAATCAATAGCTTAAAAACATATTGTTATCATCTATTTCCTAATATAAAACCTTTCACCATCAAGCAGTAGAGGTGTATTCATGAAAAATCTATTTTTGAAAGAATGAGTGTTTCGAGTCATCATACTACCTCCTAAGACGATAAGTCTTATTAAAGAAGTTATAATCATATTCCATTTGTTAACCAGATAACTCCAAATACAAGAGTGAGGAAAGTAAATTGTGTTTGTTGAAAATTGAAATCAAATT
Source organism: Lathyrus aphaca (assembly GCA_963966055.1). Classification (NCBI taxonomy): domain Eukaryota; kingdom Viridiplantae; phylum Streptophyta; class Magnoliopsida; order Fabales; family Fabaceae; genus Lathyrus; species Lathyrus aphaca. Next base: position 96,179,775 of record OZ014525.1, on the reverse strand, counting down.
ATACAAAAACTAATTGATAAACTCTTCTGGGTCAATTTTAAAAAACAAATCGAAAATAAGCAGTGAAGTAGATGAAAAAGAGAATGAAGAAGAGCCGGGGAGAAGGAAATATAGTGTAAAGTAAATAAAATGATGGAAGATAAATGTTAAAGGAAAAAAACATGCACAAGAGATTTATATAAGTTCGACCTTACCCTTTGGCCTATTTTTGTCTCCAAGAGTTTTTAGAGTTCCACTAAATTGTGATGAGAGATTTTCACATGTTATATACAAACCTACTTACAATCAAACAAAATATTTTTAACTAGTTATTCTCATGAATCGAACAAGATATTTTAACGGGTTAATTTCACAAACCAAACATATTTTTTAATACTATGAGCGCAGGACCCAATAGAGTTTTTCAAAGGCTAAACTCCATAACTAAACAAAAAATTTACCAGACTAATCTTAAGAATTAAATAGAGAATTTTCACATACTAATCTCAAAAATCAAACAAAAGCTTTTAATTGGTTAAGGTCAAGAACAAACCATTTATTTTCAAAGATATTATCAATAAAGAGAAAAAAAATTAGTGAATTGGATTTCTTAACTGTTGCTCAATACACTGCCCAACAAAGAGAAAAAGGTTTTAACAAAAATTTCACGTACAAAATCCTATATGTCCTATTTTTTAAGCGTGTTAAGCAAGACGGACCAACTTACGACACCCATAAAAAAACTTCTGCCCAACCCGGCAAAAATGATAGGTCAAACGGGTGTGACAAATCCAATCAATTTTGCCACCCTTATCTGCATGTAGTTGTTATGCACATGTAATATATGGATGAAACGTGATAATAATTCTTAATCTTGAACTTGCATTATTGAATTTATACCCTTAATCTAATCAATTTGAAGATATTTTTATTAAACATCTTTCTAAGAAAAACTTAACTTAAATGAAAAATTTAAACCAATTATACTTTAAATAAATTGTTTTATGTGCCTCTTCTCTTTCTTCTCCATGTGTTATTTATTTGTGTTCTTTAGTTTTCTCCATTTTTTAACTATTCCAAAAGGAAAAGAAAATATATTCTCATGGAAAATAAAAGTTATATTCTCAAAGAAATATATTATTTATAATCAGGTTGAGTAACTTTAATATTCCGTATTATTTTATGCTTGTCTTGCTTAAAAAAACAACTATAAGAGGGAGTTAGAGGCGGATCTACATGGTAGTCAGGGGTGCAACTGCATCCTCTCAACTTTTTAAATTTACACTAATAATCTATATTTTATTTTATTTGCATCCCCTAGATTTTGTAGGTTTGCACTTTGCACCCATTGTAGTCACTTAAGCCATTTTTTAATTCTTCTGTCAAAGAATACAAATTATTTAAATATAATACTTATATTTAATTTTTATTTTCTAATTAATATAATATTATTGATGTTTTATAAATAATAACATTAATTATTTATTATAAATAAATTGAATTAAATAATAAATAATTAGATATCAAAAGATTAATAAAAAAAATTGCATTTTCAATTTAATTTTTCACTTCTATCTCTAATTCTCTCACTAACCCTAGTTTCTCTCATCTTTTCATTGACCGTACCAACGGTGTATCAAACTTGCTCATGCTCTCACTAGCAAATTTTTTTCGATTTCGGATGTGTTTTTAGCTATTATGTTAAATCATAGTCAATTTAGAAGCATTTATCTTCAACGTTGAAGTTATTAAGGTAGGATATATTGATTTTAAGGTTTTGTTAATTTAGGGTTTTTTGAAATTAAAAATAAGGATTTGATGATTTTGTTGTTAAATTAGAACTATGTTCACTACAACAAAAATGACATTTAACAGCGCACCTTAGACATCGTTTTCTTAAGGAAGCGCTGTCTAAGGTTAAAATTAATAGAAAACACAGAAATTGTTCAAAAAAAATTAAAAAAAGCGCTGTTAAAAGTCCTACCTTAGACAACGCTTTTGAAAAGCGCTTTCTAAGGTAGGCCTTAGACTGCGCTTTTATAAAGCGCTTTTAAAGGTAGGCCTTAGACAGCGCTTTGTCAAAAGCGCTGTCTAAAGTCTTTCAATTTAAAAAAAAATTTAAAAACAAAAGCGCTGTCTAAGGGGGGCTTAGACAACGCTTTTCAAAAGCCCTGTCTAAGGCCTACCTTAGAAAGCGCTTTTATCAAAAGCGCTGTCTAAGGTCTAATTATATTAAAATTATACAGATTTATTTTCATTTCTTCCTTTCCCTCTCTTCTGCGAACGACGAACATAAATCGCCATTTTCGCCCTAACGGGCTTCAACAGTCTTACCTCCACCGTCGTCCACCATATTCTACCTCCGTGAAGTCCTCTGTCGTCCTCTGTCGCACAACCGTCGTCTTCCGTTCAAAAAAGTACGTTCTTGATAATGGTATTGTTATTGTTATTGTTCTTGCTTGTGTTTTTGCTGAAAAGTTGCATATTCTTGAAATTTTATTGCTTGTAGTTACTATGTATATACAGTATGAACCATAAGATTCATTGATGGATAGTGATCTTGTTCTTGTTCTTTTGTTGTTACTATGTATATACACTGAGTTTATATAAATATTAACACTGAGTTGTTGGCTTCATTACCTGAGAAGTTTTTTTGTTGAATCTGTAGACTGAGTTAAAATTAAACATTTAGGATACGGAGTTTTTGCTTAAAACATTTAGGATACGGAGATACGTTAGTCATTGGTGTTATGTTCGATAAGTCTAATATTGTTGTTATTATATGAAACTCTATTTTCAACTTCAATCATGTAAATATCTGTTAAATGTGAGAAAATAAAGTGAACTTGAAAGTTGTTAGAATATTTGAAGATACTATCTTAGTTATGTATTTTCGTCTGGATTTAACTAGGTTATTGTCGTTTGGAGAAACATTGGTTATGTATATGTTATTGAAGTTGATATTGATTGCTTACCTTAATAAGTAGGAAAACCATGGATAAAACATGGATCTGTGCCGATCGAATGACCAAAGAGTACGAGAATGGGGTTGCGGAATTCGTTAAGTTTGTTGTTCAACACGCTGAAAACCCCAGACGAATGCATTGTCCTTGCTTGCGTTGTTGTTATATTGGTAAAGTTGACGCAGATGGATTGAAATCGCATTCACTGAGGCATGGAATTGACAAAGATGAACCTTTTATTCTAGCATCTCAAGCTAAACAAATGTTCTATGTGAATGACCTGATGAGTACAAAATGGTCTATAGTGCTTTTCTCTAACAAAGTGGTTGATGATAGTGGTGTCGATCAATGAGATATTGATGTTGAGAATGAGTCATGCATTAGACGGAATGAGTTGAATAGAAATGATGAAGATGGGGATCTTATAGCGGATGAGTCATATATAAGAAATGATCATAATGAGGGAATTTGGATCAATTCATTCGTACGCATTGCTAAGAAACAAGTGATTAATATTCCAACAAAGAAAAGAAAGAGATGTTAGTGAAAGAGGTAGATTATGCAATTATATCCTTGATTTCTTGATTATAAGTTATATTTACACACATCTCTCATATAATTAAATAGTTGAAATTAAATCAAATTATGTTATATTATTATGTAGTACTTTGATGAATTCAAGTGTGTATATTATACAAAAGATCAAGTGGACGAAATCAAAGAGGAATGATGTCAATTCATTATAGAGCTAGGTGTTATGTGAGGTATAATATTGTACTCTTACTTTAATTGATGAGAATTTAAATATGTGTAACGTTGTGATTTCTATAATATTTTTTTATTAATTGAATTACAATCTTTGTGTTGTTTCAGGACCTATGTATATTTGAAGTAATGCTTTGGATGGATTAGATATGTGTACTTATAATATGTACAATTGTAGTAAAATGCAATTACTTGTAATTATAATAGGCCAAAATGGTTTGAATTGGTATATATATATATATATATATATATATATATATATATATATATATATATATATATATATATATATATATATATATATATATATATATATATATATATATATATATATATATATATATATATATATATATATATATATATATATTGGTTTGAATTGCATTTTATGGATTTATAATTTTGGTGCATAAATTGATATATAATTTGTGATATTTGTCTGCCAAAATTTGGTTGAAAACATGTCAAAATTCTGGTTTAAAACCTGATAAAAAAAAGTGGTTTCAAAAAAATTATTCAAAAATTTTCGTATACCTTAGACAGCGCTTTTGGCAAAAGCGCTGTCTAAGGAGAGATTAGACAGCGCTTTCACCAAAAGCGTTGTCTAAGGTATACCTAAAAAAATTAAATAGGAGGTGATTAGACAGCGCTTTCACCAAAAACGTTGTCTAAGGTATACCTTAAAAAATTAAAATAGGAGGGGATTAGACAGCGCTTAAACCAAAAGCGCTGTCTAAGGTATTCCTAAAAGCGCTGTCTAAGGGTACCTTAGACAGCGCTTTTAAGATTTAAAAAAGTTTTGTCTAAACCTTTAGCAGCGGAGGTTTAGACAAAGCTTTAAAGCGTTGTCTAAGTGGGGAAAAAAAGCGCTGTCTAAGGTCTTGTTTGGCATAGGGGTAAACTTTGAAATCAGAAGAAATTAACGATGTTGTTTGATTGAGTGTTTGAAGTTGTTGTTGAGTATGTCTCTTTGTTGAGTGTTTGATTGATGAAAATCTTTATTGGACGAAGTAAATTTATTTTGCAATATGCATGATATTCACATTCCAAACTTGGATGATATATATTTTTCGGGAAGATCAAGACGTGGAAGTAATGTCGAGTCTATCACAGTAGAGAAACATTATCACATTGAATTATTTTATATTGTCGTGGACATGCAATTTCAAGAACTTAAAAATTATTTTAATGAGACAAATAGTAGGTTGCTCATTTGCATGTCTTGTTTGAATCCAACAAATTTGTTCTCTTCTTTTGACATGGAAAATTAGTTGAATTTGCAAAGTTTTATCCAGGAGAATTTTGTCAAACTAGTTTGATGTTGCTTGTTAATCAACTTGAGACTTATATTATTGATATGCACAATAATATTGAATTTGCATCCGTGAAAGGAATTGACGGTCTTTGTTGTTTATCCATTGGTTAACGATTTTTTTTGCAATGAGTCGATTATTCAACGATTTCAAAATATGAAATCGCGAAAAAGACAATTATAGAACATGTATGCAATTTTTGCAATTTTTGAATAATTTATAATTTGGGTACTATTTTTTTTGTTAAGTATTTTACTTTTATAGATATAGTTATTATAATAATTTATTAGTATGAAATATTTTGCACCCCTAAACCAAGATCTTGGATCTGCCACTGAGGGTTAACCAAAAAAAAGTTATTAGGGGAGTTAACCATTTTTACAAAATGGTAATTCTTTTGTACATATCACTAATAACATCTTCATTTTTTGTCATCGTCAAAATCAAATGTACACATTGTGTACATAAGAAATTATTCCATTCAAATTGATAAAACAAATAATGTTTTCTTACTAAAATTAAAAATGATTAACTAGTTAACAAACTCATAAACTAATAACATAAAGTAATAAGATAAGTATTTTATTTTCAGAATAACTTTTTCTTTTACTTACTCCAAATGATAACCTTTATAACCTTTGAATTGAATTTAATTTAATAATCAATTAAGTAAAGGACTAATTTAACCATTATATTATATTAAAATAAGGTAAAAAAAAACTTAGTAAATTGATCCCATCCTTAAAAAAAATATTAAAATAATATGATAGTAAATAAATTTATCGAACTAATTTATCCAAAAGGCAACATAACACCAATGAATAAATAAAAAATAAAAATATCCCACTCAGCTAGAATAAAAGTTTTAAGAAAAATGCAACAGTTTGATTAAAAATAGAATAAAATTCCTAAAAAAGCCTAATTGTTTCCTAGGCATTAGATCAAAACCAGTAAACCATATCATTCAAATGCCCATTGATTTTCCTTACGAACTTGCTCCTCTTCCTCTGGAGTAAAGTCATTCTTAATGTTAAACATCTTTCGAATTTCTTCTGTCGTCTTCCCTTTCATCGACTCCGCCACAGTGTTGCAGGTAAGATCCAGCAAACTCTGTATATTCATATAGTTTGCAGCTAATATCAGATTGAAAAGTGTATGCTGATCAACCTTCACGAACTCGGCATCCCATTTTGTAACATCATCGGAATTCGCGGCTCCATCCACATGCTTCTTACAGTATTCAATAACCTTAGCCAATATGTTTCCTGTCACGTTCGGAAGAGGGATTCCACTCTCGGCACAACCGTCTTCGATCATGAATTTGATCGTCTGCGATTGAAGAGCCACCGCCTCTTCTACTTCGAAGGTTTCTCCATCGTCGCTATTGAGAGTGATCATCTTGGTTGAAGACATGGTAATTGTGATTAGGTATGGATGAACTTGTGTGTGAAAACCCTAACCCTAACTATAACTATTAGAAGTTTGTGAGCGCCAAACTATGAAAGTTTTTTCTCTTATTTATGCTGATTTTCTAACTGATCAAGTTTAGATTTAATATTTAAATTGTAGGATATTGAGGATATTGAGGAAATTCTGTTGTCTCAGATTTAAATTTAAAATATACGTGTCTAAGATTTAAATTAAAAATATACTTCAGCTATAATAATTTGATTGATTTAAATTTATTTATAAATAATTCAAGGATACGGATTGAAAGTATAATTTTATTTTCTCTATCATATTTTATTAGAGATATTTTAGGATTTTGAATATTATGAGAAAAAGTTATTTTTAAATTTTTAAAAAGAGATATACTTTACTTATATTTGTTATAATCTATTTAAATATAATTAATTATGTGAAATAATTATTTTCTGAGATTTTTTTTGTAATAGTTTTTTTTTTCATAAACAAGATTCAATAAAAAAAATTAAGGGTTCTTATAAAAGAAGTGGAGTTAAAGTTTGGCAATGAAAATTACAAGCCAATTGGCCTTTAAGATAAATATTGAAATGTGTAATCTTCCCGATGAACGATCATCCCAAACCAAAGTTTTAATACTTCATACCATGTCCAAAACATTCCAAGATAACAAGTAAATAGTGAACTGCATCCTTCATTCTCTTTCCTTAATCCTCTCTGCTTGCCAAAATGACACTCACTACGCCAAAAATGTCACAAAAAAGGCAGTGCTTTTAATGAAAAGAGTGGCTATATGTCACTTAAAAATTCGCTCAAAAAAGCACTCTCTAAAGGACACATTAGACAGCACTTTTAAAAAGCGCTTTCTAAGGTGACCACTTTAGAGAGCGTTTTCTCCAAAAGCGCTTTCTAAGGTATAATTTAAGAAAGCACTTTAATTTAAATTATTTTACAAAAGACCTATAGCAGCGTTTTCTATCAAAAGCGCTGTCTTTTTTGCTTGGCACAATTTTACTTGACCATATAAAGAATCACAAAATATGACAAAATGGGGGATCGAACTCAAGCCCTTTAGGTAGGGAAAGGAATTTTAAATTATATTAATATATCAAATTATATTTAATATATTTAATTTATATTAAATTAAATTTTAATTTATTTTAAATTATATTTATAATTATTCAAATATATGTTTTAAATACAAACATTTTAATTTATTAAAATTATATTTAATATAATAAAATTATATTATTATATAATTTAAAATATATTATTTTAAAATATATTTGAAATTATATTAATATATCGAAATATAATTAATATATTAAATAATATATTTATATTGATAATTCTTACAAATAAAAAATTATATTTATTCAAATAATATATTTAAATATATATGTTTTAATTAAAATATATTTATATATATATATATATATATATATATATATATATATATATATATAAATATTTAAAATATATTAATTAATATATTCAAATAAGATATTTAAATAATATATTCAAATAATATATTTAAACAATATATTCAAATAAAATAATTAAATAAGATATTTGAATAATATATTCAAATAATATATTTAAATAATATATTCAAATAATATAATTAAATAATATATTCAAATAATATATTTAAATATATAAAATATATTAATTAATATATACAAATTATATTAATATATAATTTAAAATATATTAATTAATATATACAAATTATATTAATATATAATTTAAAATATATTAATTAATATATACAAATTATATTAATATATAATTTAAAATATATATGATAACTTATGTTATATAAATTTAATGTGATTATAATTAATGGATGAGGACGTAGTATCGCTTGTCAATGAGTTTTATGTGAATGCTTTGGGTCTGGGGTTCGAATCCCCCACGCCCCAGACTCTCTAAAGTTTGTTATTAAAATAAATTTAAAACTTTTCTAGTGTCAATCATTTATAAAAATATAAAACTTTTCTAATCATTTTCTTATTCAGAAATCAGAATCGTTATCGCCCTTAAACCCTTTTTCTTTGTGTCGTTGTTCTTGATGATATTGTGTTGAAGAAACGCATTTATGTTGTTGTCATTCTTGATGATGTTCTTGCTGATACTATGTTGTTGTTGTTGTTCTTGACCAATCTGATACTATGTTGTTGATGATGTTCTTGACCAATTTGTTATATTACAACATTTATAGTTTAGTCATCAAATGCATAAAAAATTAATATGTTGTTGTTGTCGTTGTTCTTGATGATATTGCATTTGATGACTTTTTTCAGAAAAAGAGATTTATCTGGAAATGTACATGTAAACACCATTTTTATTTCAGTTTATGAAAATTTACAGTTTCTTTATTTCTTACAATGTTTACTATTCAATTTACGTTTCACCATTTATTTTCATGCAAGCCTTTAAGTCTTTGTTTATTTTCACTTAAAATGTTAACTTGACCACATAATAAAAAATCATTCTTAATAAAGAAGATTCAAGAAACCAAATAGAAGAATCAGAAACATTTGTTCTAAGAGTTCACAAAATACATTTGAATTTTAGTACATGTGTCCTAGGACTTGTTTGGTTGGTCCTGCAAGTTACCCAAATTCAATAAGACTGGAAAACCAGAGATTATTCATCAAAATTTACAGTGAACAATCATCATTTATAGTTTGAATGGAAAGTAACCATAATTATATATATTACAACAAAAAAGTGTTTAGTAGTAGAGTTTGAATAGAAAGTAACCATAATTATATCACTCTCACTAGTTTCTCAAATTGATTATGATTTATCTTTCTTTAAACATGTTAGAATGATAAGTTTAGGAACTACTATCTTATCATTCTTGATGATATTGTTGTTGTTGTCATTCTTGATGATTGATTTGTATATTAAAAGACGGTATCAAATTCTAATAATCTTCATTTTTTATCTAAATTAAAGGTAGATTTTGAGGTGAGGTCTAGAAGTTGTTTACATCTAGATTTTGAGGTGAGGTCTAGAAGTTGTTTACATCTCTACAGGTATATTTTCTTTTTTATTTTTCTTTTTGTTTTTGTTTAGTTTAATTAGTGTAACTATGGATAAGAAATGAATGTTTTCAAATCGATTGACGAAAGAGTACGAGAATGGGGTCAAGGAATTTTTTAAGTTTGTTGTTATGCACGTCGAAGACCCTGGTCGAATGAAATGTTTGTACTTGGATTGTTGTTTTATGGGTCGGGTTAATGCGAGTCAGCTGTTATTGCATTTACTAAGGCATGGAATTGGTCAAAGTTATACATGTTGGGATTTGCATGGTGAGAAAAGTAACTGGAATGTTGAACTGGGGGATAATACAACCTACGAGACACACACGAGACACATGATACAAATGAAACACAGGAAAAAGCTTCGAAGGTAGAAAGTGAAATAAAACGTGGAATAACAATTATAAGGTCAATTCACCGTGCTAGAGACAAAAGGGTGAAATTTGATGTACATTGGAGTGATGGAGACTAACTAATTGAGTCTAACGGTTCAATGTTGGCTTCATACATTGGTTCACTTGTCCGCCAGCACATTCCAATTACCAGTGATGATTGGAGGAAACCATTCTTGAAAGCTGGTAAAGATAAGATATGGAGTGAGATACAAGTACTTGATTACCAAACATGATTGATGTGTTATTAGATTTCTTTTGACTTATACTAACACACTTATACTAACACACTTATACTAACACATTTAATGTTCATTTAGTGTATTTTTATTATTTAAACTTAATTAATTAGTTTTTATTAGATTTTTCTTTTATTCTTATTTATTTAATATAAGTTTAGGAAAGTTTTTTTATTATTCCATGTCATTAAACCATTTAAAAAGGATTCATTTACCTATTTCCATTATTTCTTATTTATTTTCTTTTATTATTATTTATTTAAATTGATTACTTATATTTAGTATGTAATATATGTCACATAAAAAGTCTTCGAATTTGACTAAGTCCAGTCCACTAGACCCTATTGATCTCCTGCGCATGCCTTGAGAAAATCGTACCAGCCTGTTTACTTCAAAGTAACAAAACATACCTGCACCCTCTACAACAACACCCTACTACACTCCCAAACAAGCCAAAATTTTGCAATAATATGTCATTGAAAGAAACTGCACATCAATACAAGACAAAAGCTTTGATATTTGGAAACTTAGTAAACAAGTTTGAAGATGCATAAAAAGAAGAAGTTGAGAACATATATAGGGGGTCATTTGAAAAAACAAAAAAAAACACAGAAAAATTTCCAAACATAAAAAAAGCCCCTCCCTGAAAAACGCTTCATCAATCTGAATGCAGGTTGAGAGGAACTTCAGAAAATTTAAAAAGGAAATAACCATTAACCCAATAAAAGCAACCTCACCTTAAACCCGAAGCACTTTTACCTTCTTGTATCAACAAACAACAACTTCAGAAGCAAAAAACAGAACATCAGAAAAAGGATATTGAAAAATCTCAGAAGAAAATACCATAAGATCTTCTTTCAAACACTCCAAACCTCCATTTTTTTAACCTCTTCCACCCTTCAACAACAACAAACACGAACTTGTTTTTCTCAAACTCAGAAATCCACGAAACAAACCAGACGAATCCATAATGAACCATAAACGTACAAACGAACCACCGTCGCGGGTCAAAACCAAAGAAAACTGAACCACCGCACAAAAACCAATCGGACTGAAATAAATCATCGGACCTTTTTTGTTACATCACCAAAACCTAGAACTCGTCCCGAAACCGTGAATCATCACCGCCGCTGCAAAAACCCAGTCGTGAAACCACCACCATCACCGAAATCTGCTTCCACCACGAAACCGTGTCATCATAAACACGTCGCCACTACCCCACCAGAACACCGAGCCAAACCATCTGAGAGAGAACCAAAACCAAAAACGAAAACACTGAAACTGAGAGAAAAATCAAAAACTGCGAGATTGATTGAGAGAAGCCGATGAAATCACAGACCTACAGGGTGAGAATCGTGAGAATCGTTGGAAATTTGTTTATGTGTTGAGAGGATGTTATTTTTAAACCTTTCTTATTCCATTTTATTTTTATGTTATTTTTTTAACTATTGGATGTAAACCCTGACTGATGCACTTGTTTCTTCCCTTTTACGTTTTTTTATTTTTTTTAATAATTTTTTTTTCAACTTCCTTCACTTTACAATGTGGATGGGTTTGGGCCTCCTATGCCCATGAACCCAACTGATTATTCTCCATACACTCCCCTATCATGCGCCTGACCCCTCTTCTGTATTTTTTGTTTTTTTATTAATTTATTTTTTAAATGGCAGAATTTGTTTTGTGTTAGGGTTTGGTTTGGGCCTAAGTTTTGTTGGATAAATGTTTGGATTTGCACATCCAGGATGTTGGTTTACACTCCCTTTTTTTCCTTTGAGTTCTCTAATTTTAGATTTACATTTTTTTACTTAATTTTTTCGGGCCGAATGATATGACAAAAAGTCACGAGAAATCATTTCCGATTAATCGTGACCAATATGAGGCCATTTATTTATTTTATTTTCATTTTATTTAATTTATTCTATTTCACACTTTATTTCACTTTATTTAGTCTATTTATTTATTCTATTTATTTCCCGCACCTTTTATACCATATTAAATTCTAACGGTTCCGATTAATTCATACACTGCACACACGCTTCCTCTTGGGCAAATTACAACGATACCCTTTATTTCTTCGCAATCCCGTGTAAATTATTTTATACCCCTCTCCCGATTATTTTGTACGCAATTTACCTTTCTGCCTTTATGTTACAGTTTCGTTTTGCTAGGAATATCCATAGGGACTAGAAATCGTTTTTCATTCACATAATCATTTAAAACAATTCATACGCCTACATTTGCACACACGTAAGTCAATCACCTATGTGATCGTCATCTGTACGATATTTATCGTTTCGTAATTAATTAACAAGAAACTGAGCTTCGGAATCTAGCATTCAGTGGGTCTTTAATGAACCACACCTGGGCTAGCCCCACGCGTAGTGTTTCATTTAATCCTTCATTATTAAAATATGTTAATCCTAAAACGTCTAAAAAACAAAATATCCAACTTATTTTATAAATTTAAATACGAAAGAACAGAGCTCCGGTGTCTAGCATTCCGCACGTTCTGGAATGGATCGCTCCTGGGCTAGCCCCACGCGACGTGGTTCATTCGCCTTTCGTATATCAAAATATCTTAATCGTACAAATTAATTCGCAAAAGAATAGAGTTCTGGAGTCTATCATTCCACGAGTTCTTAAATGAAATCTCTCCTGAGCTAGCCCCATGCGACGTGATTCATTCGCTCTTTCGTACCTAAAACAATTTAAAACCAACCAATTCAAATCATTTTTACAATTAATTAGCGAAGGAACTGGATTCTGGAGTCTAGCGCTCCACATAATTCTTGAATTGAATCACTCCTGGGCTAGCCCCACGCGATGTGGTTCATTCACCCTTTCGTTTAAAACACCTTAACAAAGGTCAAACTTTTCTCTAAACGAACATTGTTTAAATCTTTCTATCTCACAAACAAGCTAGCGTTTCAGCCTCCGCCGCGAGTAAAAGCCAACGCTTAGCAATTAAAATGCATTTTAAACAATTGTTCATTAAAAAATACAAACTGTAGTTGTACGAACTACGAAGCTCTGACGTTCCCATTGCACAAGGGAATACGTAGGCACATGGATTTTAATCCTTCGCGAGTACAATAATAAAAAACTTTAATCTTTCCCCCGTAATATTAATAATTTATAACTTTCTTTTCCTTTTAAAACAAACATATTAACTACCATTTAGAAGACAAAGGCTTAGATCAACATTTAATCGCATAGTTAGCTAAGAGGTTCCCGTTGAGTACAACGGACGTGAGGGGTGCTAATACCTTCCCCTTGCGTAACCGACTCCCGAACTTAGAATTTGGATTCATTGACCATTTCTTATCCTTCCTTTAGGTTGTATATATATCTCCCTTTTCTTTAATTAGAATAAATAGAATTAGGTGGCGACTCTGTTGTTTTCTTTCCGCGTCCCATCGCGAGGATCTTATTTTTCGAGGTACGACAGCTTGGAGATCACCAAACCCTAACACAAAACAAATTCTGCCATTTAAAAAATAAATTAATAAAAAAACAAAAAATACAGAAGAGGGGTCAGGCGCATGATAGGGGAGTGTATGGAGAATAATTAGTTGGGTTCATGGGCATAGGAGGCCCAAACCCATCCACATTGTAAAGTGAAGGAAGTTGAAAAAAAAATTATTAAAAAAAATAAAAAAACGTAAAAGGGAAGAAACAAGTGCATCAGTCAGGGTTTACATCCAATAGTTAAAAAAATAACATAAAAATAAAATGGAATAAGAAAGGTTTAAAAATAACATCCTCTCAACACATAAACAAATTTCCAACGATTCTCACGATTCTCACCCTGTAGGTCTGTGATTTCATCGGCTTCTCTCAATCAATCTCGCAGTTTTTGATTTTTCTCTCAGTTTCAGTGTTTTCGTTTTTGGTTTTGGTTCTCTCTCAGATGGTTTGGCTCGGTGTTCTGGTGGGGTAGTGGCGACGTGTTTATGATGACACGGTTTCGTGGTGGAAGCAGATTTCGGTGATGGTGGTGGTTTCACGACTGGGTTTTTGCAGCGGCGGTGATGATTCACGGTTTCGGGACGAGTTCTAGGTTTTGGTGATGTAACAAAAAAGGTCCGATGATTTATTTCAGTCCGATTGGTTTTTGTGCGGTGGTTCAGTTTTCTTTGGTTTTGACCCGCGACGGTGGTTCGTTTGTACGTTTATGGTTCATTATGGATTCGTCTGGTTTGTTTCGTGGATTTCTGAGTTTGAGAAAAACAAGTTCGTGTTTGTTGTTGTTGAAGGGTGGAAGAGGTTAAAAAAATGGAGGTTTGGAGTGTTTGAAAGAAGATCTTATGGTATTTTCTTCTGAGATTTTTCAATATCCTTTTTCTGATGTTCTGTTTTTTGCTTCTGAAGTTGTTGTTTGTTGATACAAGAAGGTAAAAGTGCTTCGGGTTTAAGGTGAGGTTGCTTTTATTGGGTTAATGGTTATTTCCTTTTTAAATTTTCTGAAGTTCCTCTCAACCTGCATTCAGATTGATGAAGCGTTTTTCAGGGAGGGGCTTTTTTTATGTTTGGAAATTTTTCTGTGTTTTTTTTTTGTTTTTTCAAATGACCCCCTATATATGTTCTCAACTTCTTCTTTTTATGCATCTTCAAACTTGTTTACTAAGTTTCCAAATATCAAAGCTTTTGTCTTGTATTGATGTGCAGTTTCTTTCAATGACATATTATTGCAAAATTTTGGCTTGTTTGGGAGTGTAGTAGGGTGTTGTTGTAGAGGGTGCAGGTATGTTTTGTTACTTTGAAGTAAACAGGCTGGTACGATTTTCTCAAGGCATGCGCAGGAGATCAATAGGGTCTAGTGGACTGGACTTAGTCAAATTCGAAGACTTTTTATGTGACATATATTACATACTAAATATAAGTAATCAATTTAAATAAATAATAATAAAAGAAAATAAATAAGAAATAATGGAAATAGGTAAATGAATCCTTTTTAAATGGTTTAATGACATGGAATAATAAAAAAACTTTCCTAAACTTATATTAAATAAATAAGAATAAAAGAAAAATCTAATAGAAACTAATTAATTAAGTTTAAATAATAAAAATACACTAAATGAACATTAAATGTGTTAGTATAAGTGTGTTAGTATAAGTGTGTTAGTATAAGTCAAAAGAAATCTAATAACACATCAATCATGTTTGGTAATCAAGTACTTGTATCTCACTCCATATCTTATCTTTACCAGCTTTCAAGAATGGTTTCCTCCAATCATCACTGGTAATTGGAATGTGCTGGCGGACAAGTGAACCAATGTATGAAGCCAACATTGAACCGTTAGACTCAATTAGTTAGTCTCCATCACTCCAATGTACATCAAATTTCACCCTTTTGTCTCTAGCACGGTGAATTGACCTTATAATTGTTATTCCACGTTTTATTTCACTTTCTACCTTCGAAGCTTTTTCCTGTGTTTCATTTGTATCATGTGTCTCGTGTGTGTCTCGTAGGTTGTATTATCCCCCAGTTCAACATTCCAGTTACTTTTCTCACCATGCAAATCCCAACATGTATAACTTTGACCAATTCCATGCCTTAGTAAATGCGATAACAGCTGACTCGCATTAACCCGACCCATAAAACAACAATCCAAGTACAAACATTTCATTCGACCAGGGTCTTCGACGTGCATAACAACAAACTTAAAAAATTCCTTGACCCCATTCTCGTACTCTTTCGTCAATCGATTTGAAAACATTCATTTCTTATCCATAGTTACACTAATTAAACTAAACAAAAACAAAAATAAAAATAAAAAAGAAAATATACCTGTAGAGATGTAAACAACTTCTAGACCTCACCTCAAAATCTAGATGTAAACAACTTCTAGACCTCACCTCAAAATCTACCTTTAATTTAGATAAAAAAATGAAGATTATTAGAATTTGATACCGTCTTTTAATATACAAATCAATCATCAAGAATGACAACAACAACAATATCATCAAGAATGATAAGATAGTAGTTCCTAAACTTATCATTCTAACATGTTTAAAGAAAGATAAATCATAATCAATTTGAGAAACTAGTGAGAGTGATATAATTATGGTTACTTTCTATTCAAACTCTACTACTAAACACTTTTTTGTTGTAATATATATAATTATGGTTACTTTCCATTCAAACTATAAATGATGATTGTTCACTGTAAATTTTGATGAATAATCTCTGGTTTTCCAGTCTTATTGAATTTGGGTAACTTGCAGGACCAACCAAACAAGTCCTAGGACACATGTACTAAAATTCAAATGTATTTTGTGAACTCTTAGAACAAATGTTTCTGATTCTTCTATTTGGTTTCTTGAATCTTCTTTATTAAGAATGATTTTTTATTATGTGGTCAAGTTAACATTTTAAGTGAAAATAAACAAAGACTTAAAGGCTTGCATGAAAATAAATGGTGAAACGTAAATTGAATAGTAAACATTGTAAGAAATAAAGAAACTGTAAATTTTCATAAATTGAAATAAAAATGGTGTTTACATGTACATTTCCAGATAAATCTCTTTTTCTGAAAAAAGTCATCAAATGCAATATCATCAAGAACAACGACAACAACAACATATTAATTTTTTATGCATTTGATGACTAAACTATAAATGTTGTAATATAACAAATTGGTCAAGAACATCATCAACAACATAGTATCAGATTGGTCAAGAACAACAACAACAACATAGTATCAGCAAGAACATCATCAAGAATGACAACAACATAAATGCGTTTCTTCAACACAATATCATCAAGAACAACGACACAAAGAAAAAGGGTTTAAGGGCGATAACGATTCTGATTTCTGAATAAGAAAATGATTAGAAAAGTTTTATATTTTTATAAATGATTGACACTAGAAAAGTTTTAAATTTATTTTAATAACAAACTTTAGAGAGTCTGGGGCGTGGGGGATTCGAACCCCAGACCCAAAGCATTCACATAAAACTCATTGACAAGCGATACTACGTCCTCATCCATTAATTATAATCACATTAAATTTATATAACATAAGTTATCATATATATTTTAAATTATATATTAATATAATTTGTATATATTAATTAATATATTTTAAATTATATATTAATATAATTTGTATATATTAATTAATATATTTTATATATTTAAATATATTATTTGAATATATTATTTAATTATATTATTTGAATATATTATTTAAATATATTATTTGAATATATTATTCAAATATCTTATTTAATTATTTTATTTGAATATATTGTTTAAATATATTATTTGAATATATTATTTAAATATCTTATTTGAATATATTAATTAATATATTTTAAATATTTATATATATATATATATATATATATATATATATATATATATATATATATATATATATATATATATATATAAATATATTTTAATTAAAACATATATATTTAAATATATTATTTGAATAAATATAATTTTTTATTTGTAAGAATTATCAATATAAATATATTATTTAATATATTAATTATATTTCGATATATTAATATAATTTCAAATATATTTTAAAATAATATATTTTAAATTATATAATAATATAATTTTATTATATTAAATATAATTTTAATAAATTAAAATGTTTGTATTTAAAACATATATTTGAATAATTATAAATATAATTTAAAATAAATTAAAATTTAATTTAATATAAATTAAATATATTAAATATAATTTGATATATTAATATAATTTAAAATTCCTTTCCCTACCTAAAGGGCTTGAGTTCGATCCCCCATTTTGTCATATTTTGTGATTCTTTATATGGTCAAGTAAAATTGTGCCAAGCAAAAAAGACAGCGCTTTTGATAGAAAACGCTGCTATAGGTCTTTTGTAAAATAATTTAAATTAAAGTGCTTTCTTAAATTATACCTTAGAAAGCGCTTTTGGAGAAAACGCTCTCTAAAGTGGTCACCTTAGAAAGCGCTTTTTAAAAGTGCTGTCTAATGTGTCCTTTAGAGAGTGCTTTTTTGAGCGAATTTTTAAGTGACATATAGCCACTCTTTTCATTAAAAGCACTGCCTTTTTTGTGACATTTTTGGCGTAGTGAGTGTCATTTTGGCAAGCAGAGAGGATTAAGGAAAGAGAATGAAGGATGCAGTTCACTATTTACTTGTTATCTTGGAATGTTTTGGACATGGTATGAAGTATTAAAACTTTGGTTTGGGATGATCGTTCATCGGGAAGATTACACATTTCAATATTTATCTTAAAGGCCAATTGGCTTGTAATTTTCATTGCCAAACTTTAACTCCACTTCTTTTATAAGAACCCTTAATTTTTTTTATTGAATCTTGTTTATGAAAAAAAAAACTATTACAAAAAAAATCTCAGAAAATAATTATTTCACATAATTAATTATATTTAAATAGATTATAACAAATATAAGTAAAGTATATCTCTTTTTAAAAATTTAAAAATAACTTTTTCTCATAATATTCAAAATCCTAAAATATCTCTAATAAAATATGATAGAGAAAATAAAATTATACTTTCAATCCGTATCCTTGAATTATTTATAAATAAATTTAAATCAATCAAATTATTATAGCTGAAGTATATTTTTAATTTAAATCTTAGACACGTATATTTTAAATTTAAATCTGAGACAACAGAATTTCCTCAATATCCTCAATATCCTACAATTTAAATATTAAATCTAAACTTGATCAGTTAGAAAATCAGCATAAATAAGAGAAAAAACTTTCATAGTTTGGCGCTCACAAACTTCTAATAGTTATAGTTAGGGTTAGGGTTTTCACACACAAGTTCATCCATACCTAATCACAATTACCATGTCTTCAACCAAGATGATCACTCTCAATAGCGACGATGGAGAAACCTTCGAAGTAGAAGAGGCGGTGGCTCTTCAATCGCAGACGATCAAATTCATGATCGAAGACGGTTGTGCCGAGGGTGGAATCCCTCTTCCGAACGTGACAGGAAACATATTGGCTAAGGTTATTGAATACTGTAAGAAGCATGTGGATGGAGCCGCGAATTCCGATGATGTTACAAAATGGGATGCCGAGTTCGTGAAGGTTGATCAGCATACACTTTTCAATCTGATATTAGCTGCAAACTATATGAATATACAGAGTTTGCTGGATCTTACCTGCAACACTGTGGCGGAGTCGATGAAAGGGAAGACGACAGAAGAAATTCGAAAGATGTTTAACATTAAGAATGACTTTACTCCAGAGGAAGAGGAGCAAGTTCGTAAGGAAAATCAATGGGCATTTGAATGATATGGTTTACTGGTTTTGATCTAATGCCTAGGAAACAATTAGGCTTTTTTAGGAATTTTATTCTATTTTTAATCAAACTGTTGCATTTTTCTTAAAACTTTTATTCTAGCTGAGTGGGATATTTTTATTTTTTATTTATTCATTGGTGTTATGTTGCCTTTTGGATAAATTAGTTCGATAAATTTATTTACTATCATATTATTTTAATATTTTTTTTAAGGATGGGATCAATTTACTAAGTTTTTTTTTACCTTATTTTAATATAATATAATGGTTAAATTAGTCCTTTACTTAATTGATTATTAAATTAAATTCAATTCAAAGGTTATAAAGGTTATCATTTGGAGTAAGTAAAAGAAAAAGTTATTCTGAAAATAAAATACTTATCTTATTACTTTATGTTATTAGTTTATGAGTTTGTTAACTAGTTAATCATTTTTAATTTTAGTAAGAAAACATTATTTGTTTTATCAATTTGAATGGAATAATTTCTTATGTACACAATGTGTACATTTGATTTTGACGATGACAAAAAATGAAGATGTTATTAGTGATATGTACAAAAGAATTACCATTTTGTAAAAATGGTTAACTCCCCTAATAACTTTTTTTTGGTTAACCCTCAGTGGCAGATCCAAGATCTTGGTTTAGGGGTGCAAAATATTTCATACTAATAAATTATTATAATAACTATATCTATAAAAGTAAAATACTTAACAAAAAAAATAGTACCCAAATTATAAATTATTCAAAAATTGCAAAAATTGCATACATGTTCTATAATTGTCTTTTTCGCGATTTCATATTTTGAAATCGTTGAATAATCGACTCATTGCAAAAAAAATCGTTAACCAATGGATAAACAACAAAGACCGTCAATTCCTTTCACGGATGCAAATTCAATATTATTGTGCATATCAATAATATAAGTCTCAAGTTGATTAACAAGCAACATCAAACTAGTTTGACAAAATTCTCCTGGATAAAACTTTGCAAATTCAACTAATTTTCCATGTCAAAAGAAGAGAACAAATTTGTTGGATTCAAACAAGACATGCAAATGAGCAACCTACTATTTGTCTCATTAAAATAATTTTTAAGTTCTTGAAATTGCATGTCCACGACAATATAAAATAATTCAATGTGATAATGTTTCTCTACTGTGATAGACTCGACATTACTTCCACGTCTTGATCTTCCCGAAAAATATATATCATCCAAGTTTGGAATGTGAATATCATGCATATTGCAAAATAAATTTACTTCGTCCAATAAAGATTTTCATCAATCAAACACTCAACAAAGAGACATACTCAACAACAACTTCAAACACTCAATCAAACAACATCGTTAATTTCTTCTGATTTCAAAGTTTACCCCTATGCCAAACAAGACCTTAGACAGCGCTTTTTTCCCCCACTTAGACAACGCTTTAAAGCTTTGTCTAAACCTCCGCTGTTAAAGGTTTAGACAAAACTTTTTTAAATCTTAAAAGCGCTGTCTAAGGTACCCTTAGACAGCGCTTTTAGGAATACCTTAGACAGCGCTTTTGGTTTAAGCGCTGTCTAATCCCCTCCTATTTTAATTTTTTAAGGTATACCTTAGACAACGTTTTTGGTGAAAGCGCTGTCTAATCACCTCCTATTTAATTTTTTTAGGTATACCTTAGACAACGCTTTTGGTGAAAGCGCTGTCTAATCTCTCCTTAGACAGCGCTTTTGCCAAAAGCGCTGTCTAAGGTATACGAAAATTTTTGAATAATTTTTTTGAAACCACTTTTTTTTATCAGGTTTTAAACCAGAATTTTGACATGTTTTCAACCAAATTTTGGCAGACAAATATCACAAATTATATATCAATTTATGCACCAAAATTATAAATCCATAAAATGCAATTCAAACCAATATATATATATATATATATATATATATATATATATATATATATATATATATATATATATATATATATATATATATATATACCAATTCAAACCATTTTGGCCTATTATAATTACAAGTCATTGCATTTTACTACAAATGTACATATTATAAGTACACATATCTAATCCATCCAAAGCATTACTTCAAATATACATAGGTCCTGAAACAACACAAAGATTGTAATTCAATTAATAAAAAAATATTATAGAAATCACAACGTTACACATATTTAAATTCTCATCAATTAAAGTAAGAGTACAATATTATACCTCACATAACACCTAGCTCTATAATGAATTGACATCATTCCTCTTTGATTTCGTCCACTTGATCTTTTGTATAATATACACACTTGAATTCATCAAAGTACTACATAATAATATAACATAATTTGATTTAATTTCAACTATTTAATTATATGAGAGATGTGTGTAAATATAACTTATAATCAAGAAATCAAGGATATAATTGCATTATCTACCTCTTTCACTAACATCTCTTTCTTTTCTTTGTTGGAATATTAATCACTTGTTTCTTAGCAATGCGTACGGATGAATTGATCCAAATTCCCTCATTATGATCGTTTCTTATATATGACTCATCCGCTATAAGATCCCCATCTTCATCATTTCTATTCAACTCATTCCGTCTAATGCACGACTCATTCTCAACATCAAT
The DNA here is from genome assembly GCA_963966055.1 of Lathyrus aphaca. NCBI lineage: Eukaryota > Viridiplantae > Streptophyta > Magnoliopsida > Fabales > Fabaceae > Lathyrus > Lathyrus aphaca. Next base: position 96,157,748 of record OZ014525.1, on the reverse strand, counting down.
ATCACATTGGTCGACACCACTATCATCAACCACTTTGTTAGAGAAAAGCACTATAGACCATTTTGTACTCATCGGGTCATTCACATAGAACACTTGTTTAGCTTGAGATGCTAGAATAAAAGGTTCTTCTTTGTCAATTACATGCCTCAGTAAATGCGATTTCAATCCATCTACGTCAACTTTACCAATATAACAACAACGCAAGCAAGGACAATGCATTTGTCTGGGGTTTTCAGCGTGTTGAACAACAATCTTAAAGAATTCCGCAACCCCATTCTCGTACTCTTTGGTCATTCGATCGACACAGATCCATGTTTTATCCATGGTTTTCCTACTTATTAAGGTAAATAATCAATATCAACTTCAATAACGTATACATAACAAATGTTTCTCCAAACGACAATAACCTAGTTAAATACAGACGAAAATACATAACTAAGGTAGTATCTTCGAATATTCTAACAACTTTCAAGTTCACTTCATTTTCTCACATTTAACAGATATTTACATCATTGAAGTTGAAAATAGAGTTTCATATAATAACAACAATATTAGACTTATCGAACATAACACCAATGACTAATGTATCTCCGTATCCTAAATGTTTTAAACAAAAACTCTGTATCCTAAATGTTTAATTTTAACTCAGTCTACAGATTCAACAAAAAAACTTCTCAGGTAATGAAGCCAACAACTCAGTGTTAATATTTATATAAACTCAGTGTATATACATAGTAACAACAACAGAACAAGAACAAGAACATTATCCATCAATGAATCTTATGGTCCATACTGTATATACATAGTAACTACAAGCAATAAAATTTCAAGAATATGCAACTTTTCAGCAAAAAAACAAGCAAGAACAATAACAAGAACGATACCATTATCAAGAACGTACCTTTTTGAACAGAAGACGATGGTTGTGCGACGGAGGACTTAACGGAGGTAGAATCTGGTGGACGACGGTGGAGGTAAGACTGTTGAAGCCCGTTAGGGCGAAAATGGCGATTTCTGTTCGTCGTTCGCAAAAGAGACGGAAAGGAAGAAATGAAAATAGATCTGTATAATTTTAATATAGTTAGACCTTAGACAGTGCTTTTGATAAAAGCGCTTTCTAAGGTAGGCCTTAGACAGCGCTTTTGTTTTTATTTTTTTTTAAATTGAAAGACTTTAGACAGCGCTTTTGACAAAGCGTTGTCTAAGGTCTACCTTTAAAAGCACTTTATAAAAGCGCTATCTAAGGCCTTCCTTAGAAAGCGCTTTTTCAAAAGCGCTGTCTAAGGTAGGACTTTTAACAGCGCTTTTTTAATTTTTTTTGAACAGTTTCCGTGTTTGCAATTAATTTTAACCTTAGACAGCGCTTCCTTAAGAAAGCGCTGTCTAAGGTGCGCTGTTAAATGTCATTTTTGTTGTAGTGGCCTAAGTTTTGTTGGATAAATGTTTGGATTTGCACATCCAGGATGTTGGTTTACACTCCCTTTTTTTCCATTGAGTTCTCTAATTTTAGATTTACGTTTTTTTACTTAATTTTTTCGGGCCGAATGATATGACAAAAAGTCACGAGAAATCATTTCTGATTAATCGTGACCAATATGAGGCCATTTATTTATTTTATTTTCATTTTATTTAATTTATTCTATTTCACACTTTATTTCACTTTATTTAGTCTATTTATTTATTCTATTTATTTCCCGCACCTTTTATACCATATTAAATTCTAACGGTTCCGATTAATTCATACACTGCACACACGCTTCCTCTTGGGCAAATTACAACGATACCCTTTATTTCTTCGCAATCCCGTGTAAATTATTTTATACCCCTCTCCCGATTATTTTGTACGCAATTTACCTTTCTGCCTTTATGTTACAGTTTCGTTTTGCTAGGAATATCCATAGGGACTAGAAATCGTTTTTCATTCACATAATCATTTAAAACAATTCATACGCCTACATTTGCACACACGTAAGTCAATCACCTATGTGATCGTCATCTGTACGATATTTATCGTTTCGTAATTAATTAACAAGAAACTGAGCTTCGGAATCTAGCATTCAGTGGGTCTTTAATGAACCACACCTGGGCTAGCCCCACGCGTAGTGTTTCATTTAATCCTTCATTATTAAAATATGTTAATCCTAAAACGTCTAAAAAACAAAATATCCAACTTATTTTATAAATTTAAATACGAAAGAACAGAGCTCCGGTGTCTAGCATTCCGCACGTTCTGGAATGGATCGCTCCTGGGCTAGCCCCACGCGACGTGGTTCATTCGCCTTTCGTATATCAAAATATCTTAATCGTGCAAATTAATTCGCAAAAGAATAGAGTTCTGGAGTCTATCATTCCACGAGTTCTTAAATGAAATCTCTCCTGAGCTAGCCCCATGCGACGTGATTCATTCGCTCTTTCGTACCTAAAACAATTTAAAACCAACCAATTCAAATCATTTTTACAATTAATCAGCGAAGGAACTGGATTCTGGAGTCTAGCGCTCCACATAATTCTTAAATTGAATCACTCCTGGGCTAGCCCCACGCGACGTGGTTCATTCACCCTTTCGTTTAAAACACCTTAACAAAGGTCAAACTTTTCTCTAAACGAACATTGTTTACATCTTTCTATCTCACAAACAAGCTAGCGTTTCAGCCTCCGCCGCGAGTAAAAGCCAACGCTTAGCAATTAAAATGCATTTTAAACAATTGTTCATTAAAAAATACAAACTGTAGTTGTACGAACTACGAAGCTCTGACGTTCCCATTGCACAAGGGAATACGTAGGCACAGGGATTTTAATCCTTCGCGAGCACAATAATAAAAAACTTTAATCTTTCCCCCGTAATATTAATAATTTAAAACTTTCTTTTCCTTTTAAAACAAACATATTAACTACCATTTAGAAGACAAAGGCTTAGATCAACATTTAATCGCATAGTTAGCTAAGAGGTTCCCGTTGAGTACAACGGACGTGAGGGGTGCTAATACCTTCCCCTTGCGTAACCGACTCCCGAATTTAGAATTTGGATTCATTGACCATTTCTTATCCTTCCTTTAGGTTGTATATATATCTCCCTTTTCTTTAATTAGAATAAATAGAATTAGGTGGCGACTCTGTTGTTTTCTTTCCGCGTCCCATCGCGAGGATCTTATTTTTCGAGGTACGACAGCTTGGAGACTATTCTGGGGACTAGCTCCATGCTAGAGAGAGTCGAGCCTAACTTAGCTTTGTGTGTTTATTTGTTTGACCTTATCTTTTTGTCTTCTCTATGTTTGTTATTTATGTTTGTTTAGTTGTTCTTTCTCTTACTGCTTATTATTATACTTGTCTGTGGGATCTTAGGGTTACATTGCAAGTAAAAGATGAGTTGTAGAAAAAGAAGAGGGAACACCTAAGTTAGAATTGGATGTTATTAGTGTTAGTCTCCAAGAACTCGCTCCTTGCAAGCCTAGCATGAAAGCTCCCCCGGATAGTTAGACTTTCCGTAGATCTTTTCGCAAAGCAGCTAGCCTATCGCGTGACTGGATTCACGAAAGGGCTGTGATTTTGGGACCCCCTAGAACCTGTTTCAATATTGGCAGTTGGGTAATGTTAGTCTTCGAAGGCTCGCCCCTTTGACAGCCTAGCATGAGAAATCCACTCAAGGCAGACCTTATCGTCATTATCGTCACAATGCAACTGCCGTGCGGCGGGGCGTTAGTACGATAAACACATGTGACCTTGAGTTTCCTTAAACCGTCACTGTAGAAACTATCTTGTGAATGGATAGAGAATGTAGAACCAATCTCTTACAACCTGCCAGTTAGGAAGTTTCGAGATTTTCCAGCTTTCAAGTCTGTTTGTGCTTGTGATCCTAAGCATACTTGCATACCATTGCATTTGCATTGCATATCATTTTCTTTCCTCAGAGTAAGCTCATGTGTTATTTATTTGTGTTCTTTAGTTTTCTCCATTTTTTAACTATTCCAAAAGGAAAAAAATTATATTCTCATGGAAAATAAAAGTTATATTCTCATAGAAATATACTATTTATAATCAGGTTGAGTAACTTTAATATTCCGTATTATTTTATGCTTGTCTTGCTTAAAAAAACAACTATAATGGGGAGTTAGAGGCGGATTTACATGGTAGTCAGGGGGTGCAACTGCATCCTCTCAACTTTTTTAAATTTACACTAATAATCTATATTTTATTTTATTTGCATCCCCTAGATTTTGTAGGTTTGCAATTTGCACCCATTGTAGTCACTTAAGCCATTTTTCAATTCTTCTGTCAAAGAATACAAATTATTTAAATATAATACTTATATTTAATTTTTATTTTCTAATTAATATAATATTATTGATGTTTTATAAATAATAACATTAATTATTTATTGTAAATAAATTGAATTAAATAATAAATAATTAGATATCAAAAGATTAATAAAAAAATTATATTTTTAATTTAATTTTTCACTTCTATCTCTAATTCTCTCACTAACCCTAGTTTCTCTCATCTTTTCATTGACCGTACCAACGGTGTATCAAACTTGCTCATGCTCTCACTAGCAATTTTTTTATCGATTTCGGATGTGTTTTTAGCTATTATGTTAAATCATAGTCAATTTAGAAGCATTTATCTTCAACGTTGAAGTTATTAAGGTAGGATATATTGATTTTAAGGTTTTGTTAATGTAGGGTTTTTTGAAATTAAAAATTAGGATTTGATGATTTTGTTGTTAAATTAGAACTATGTTCACTACAACAAAAATGACATTTAACAGCGCACCTTAGACAGCGCTTTCTTAAGGAAGCGCTGTCTAAGGTTAAAATTAATTGCAAACACGGAAACTGTTCAAAAAAAATTAAAAAAGCGCTGTTAAAAGTCCTACCTTAGACAACGCTTTTGAAAAAGCGCTTTCTAAGGAAGGCCTTAGACAGCGCTTTTATAAAGTGCTTTTAAAGGTAGGTCTTAGACAACGCTTTGTCAAAAGCGCTGTCTAAAGTCTTTCAATTTAAAAAAAAATTAAAAACAAAAGCGCTGTCTAAGGGGGGCTTAGACAGCGCTTTTCAAAAGCGCTGTCTAAGGCCTACCTTAGAAAGCGCTTTTATCAAAAGCGCTGTCTAAGGTCTAATTATATTAAAATTATACAGATCTATTTTCATTTCTTCCTTTCCGTCTCTTTTGCGAACGACGAACAGAAATCGCCATTTTCACCCTAACGGGCTTCAACAGTCTTACCTCCACCGTCGTCCACCAGATTCTACCTCCGTTAAGTCCTCCGTCGCACAACCATCATCTTCTGTTCAAAAAGGTACGTTCTTGATAATGGTATCGTTCTTGTTATTGTTCTTGCTTGTTTTTTTGCTGAAAAGTTGCATATTCTTGAAATTTTATTGCTTGTAATTACTATGTATATACAGTATGGACCATAAGATTCATTGATGGATAATGTTCTTGTTCTTGTTCTGTTGTTGTTACTATGTATATACACTGAGTTTATATAAATATTAACACTGAGTTGTTGGCTTCATTACCTGAGAAGTTTTTTTGTTGAATCTGTAGACTGAGTTAAAATTAAACATTTAGGATACAGAGTTTTTGTTTAAAACATTTAGGATACGGAGATACGTTAGTCATTGGTGTTATGTTCGATAAGTCTAATATTGTTGTTATTATATGAAACTCTATTTTCAACTTCAATGATGTAAATATCTGTTAAATGTGAGAAAATGAAGTGAACTTGAAAGTTGTTAGAATATTCGAAGATACTACCTTAGTTATGTATTTTCGTCTGTATTTAACTAGGTTATTGTCGTTTGGAGAAACATTTGTTATGTATACGTTATTGAAGTTGATATTGATTATTTACCTTAATAAGTAGGAAAACCATGGATAAAATATGGATCTGTGTCGATCGAATGACCAAAGAGTACGAGAATGGGGTTGCGGAATTCTTTAAGATTGTTGTTCAACACGCTGAAAACCCCAGACGAATGCATTGTCCTTGCTTGCGTTGTTGTTATATTGGTAAAGTTGACGTAGATGGATTGAAATCGCATTTACTGAGGCATGTAATTGACAAAGACGAACCTTTTATTCTAGCATCTCAAGCTAAACAAGTGTTCTATGTGAATGACCCGATGAGTACAAAATGGTCTATAGTGCTTTTCTCTAACAAAGTGGTTGATGATAGTGGTGTCGACCAATGTGATATTGATGTTGAGAATGAGTCGTGCATTAGACGGAATGAGTTGAATAGAAATGATGAAGATGGGGATCTTATAGCGGATGAGTCATATATAAGAAACGATCATAATGAGGGAATTTGGATCAATTCATCCGTACGCATTGCTAAGAAACAAGTGATTAATATTCCAACAAAGAAAAGAAAGAGATGTTAGTGAAAGAGGTAAATTATGCAATTATATCCTTGATTTCTTGATTATAAGTTATATTTACACATATCTCTCATACAATTAAATAGTTGAAATTAAATCAAACTATGTTATATTATTATGTAGTACTTTGATGAATTCAAGTGTGTATATTATACAAAAGATCAAGTGGACGAAATCAAAGAGGAATGGTGTCAATTCATTATAGAGTTAGGTGTTATGTGAGGTATAATATTGTACTCTTACTTTAATTGATGAGAATTTAAATATGTGTAACGTTGTAATTTCTATAATATTGTTTATTAATTGAATTACAATCTTTGTGTTGTTTCAGGACCTATGTATATTTGAAGCAATGCTTTGGATGGATTAGATATGTGTACTTATAATATGTACATTTGTAGTAAAATGCAATGACTTGTAATTATAATAGGCCAAAATGGTTTGAATTGTTCTCTTCTTTTGACATGGAAAATTAGTTGAATTTGCAAAGTTTTATCCAGGAGAATTTTGTCAAACTAGTTTGATGTTGCTTGTTAATCAACTTGAGACTTATATTATTGATATGCACAATAATATTGAATTTGCATCCTTGAAAGGAATTGACGGTATTTAAAAAAGTTGGTTGAAACTAGAAGATGTGTTGTTTATCCATTGGTTTATCAACTTTTGAAGTTAACAATGATTTTTCTTGTTTCCACGGCAACCGTTGAACGATTTTTTTTGCAATGAGCCGATTATTCAACGATTTCAAAATATGAAATCGCGAAAAAGACAATTATAGAACATGTATGCAATTTTTGAATAAGTTATAATTTGCGTACTATTTTTTTTGTTAAATATTTTACTTTTAAAGATATAGTTATTATAATAATCTTGGATCCGCCACTGAGGGTTAACCAAAAAAAAGTTATTAGGGGGAGTTAACCATTTTTACAGTAGTATATTTTAATTCTTTTGTACATATCACTAATAACATCTTCATTTTTGGTAATTCTTTTGTACATATCACTAATAACATCTTCATTTTTGGTAATTCTTTTGTACATATCACTAATAACATCTTCATTTTTTGTCATCGTCAAAATCAAATGTACACATTGTGTACATAAGAAATTATTCCATTCAAATTGATAAAACAAATAATGTTTTCTTACTAAAATTAAAAATGATTAACTAGTTAACAAACTCATAAACTAATAACATAAAGTAATAAGATAAGTATTTTATTTTCAGAATAACTTTTTCTTTTACTTACTCCAAATGATAACCTTTATAACCTTTGAATTGAATTTAATTTAATAATCAATTAAGTAAAGGACTAATTTAACCATTATATTATATTAAAATAAGGTAAAAAAAAACTTAGTAAATTGATCCCATCCTTAAAAAAAATATTAAAATAATATGATAGTAAATAAATTTATCGAACTAATTTATCCAAAAGGCAACATAACACCAATGAATAAATAAAAAATAAAAATATCCCACTCAGCTAGAATAAAAGTTTTAAGAAAAATGCAACAGTTTGATTAAAAATAGAATAAAATTCCTAAAAAAGCCTAATTGTTTCCTAGGCATTAGATCAAAACCAGTAAACCATATCATTCAAATGCCCATTGATTTTCCTTACGAACTTGCTCCTCTTCCTCTGGAGTAAAGTCATTCTTAATGTTAAACATCTTTCGAATTTCTTCTGTCGTCTTCCCTTTCATCGACTCCGCCACAGTGTTGCAGGTAAGATCCAGCAAACTCTGTATATTCATATAGTTTGCAGCTAATATCAGATTGAAAAGTGTATGCTGATCAACCTTCACGAACTCGGCATCCCATTTTGTAACATCATCGGAATTCGCGGCTCCATCCACATGCTTCTTACAGTATTCAATAACCTTAGCCAATATGTTTCCTGTCACGTTCGGAAGAGGGATTCCACTCTCGGCACAACCGTCTTCGATCATGAATTTGATCGTCTGCGATTGAAGAGCCACCGCCTCTTCTACTTCGAAGGTTTCTCCATCGTCGCTATTGAGAGTGATCATCTTGGTTGAAGACATGGTAATTGTGATTAGGTATGGATGAACTTGTGTGTGAAAACCCTAACCCTAACTATAACTATTAGAAGTTTGTGAGCGCCAAACTATGAAAGTTTTTTCTCTTATTTATGCTGATTTTCTAACTGATCAAGTTTAGATTTAATATTTAAATTGTAGGATATTGAGGATATTGAGGAAATTCTGTTGTCTCAGATTTAAATTTAAAATATACGTGTCTAAGATTTAAATTAAAAATATACTTCAGCTATAATAATTTGATTGATTTAAATTTATTTATAAATAATTCAAGGATACGGATTGAAAGTATAATTTTATTTTCTCTATCATATTTTATTAGAGATATTTTAGGATTTTGAATATTATGAGAAAAAGTTATTTTTAAATTTTTAAAAAGAGATATACTTTACTTATATTTGTTATAATCTATTTAAATATAATTAATTATGTGAAATAATTATTTTCTGAGATTTTTTTTGTAATAGTTTTTTTTTCATAAACAAGATTCAATAAAAAAAACTAAGGGTTCTTATAAAAGAAGTGGAGTCAAAGTTTGGCAAAGAAAATTACAAGCCAATTGGCCTTTAAGATAAATATTGAAATGTGTAATCTTTCCGATGAACGATCATCCTCAAACCAAAGTTTTAATATTTCATATCATGTCCAAAACATTCCAAGATAACAAGTAACTAGTCAAATGCATCATTCAACCGACACTACGATATGTCACTGTCGACCTAGCGTCGGGGTCGGGGCAGACATTATAAAGGTGGTAGCAATTAGCATAATCACAATTGTTAAGGCTTTTTATCACAAAAATATACATCCTGTAGCGGCTTATTTGTTAGCGTTATCGACTCAGATGCTAGGGTATGGATGGGCTGGTATTTTCAGAAGGTTCCTTGTTGATTCACCTTACATGTGGTGGCCTGAAATCCTTGTGCAGGTCTCTCTTTTTAGAGCATTTCATGAAAAGGATAAAAGACCTAAAGGAGGAACTTCTAGGCTGCAATTCTTTTTCATAGTCTTTGTAGTTAGCTTTGCATATTACATCGTTCCCGGGTACTTTTTCCAAGAATTATCGACTGTCTCTTTTGTTTGCTTAATTTGGAAAGATTCTATCATTGCACAACAGATTGGTTCGGGAATGAAAGGCCTTGGTGTTGGTTCATTCGGCCTTGATTGGAACACTGTTGCTGGCTTCCTAGGTAGTCCTTTGCCTGTTCCTGGTTTTGCCATCATCAACATACTGGCTGGATTTTTATTGTATATGTATGTTTTGATTCCAATTGCCTATTGGAACAATTTATATGATGCTCAAAAGTTTCCACTCATCAGCTCTCACACATTTGACTCTACTGGTTCAACATACAACGTTACACGCATCCTTAACACCAAAACTTTCGACATTGATATGGAAAGTTACAACAATTACAGCAAGATCTATATGAGTGTCACATTTGCATTCAAATATGGATTCAGCTTCACTGCTCTTACAGCAACTATTTCCCATGTCCTCTTCTACGGAGAAATGATTCTACAGATGTGGAAGAAGACAACGAGTTCGCTAAAACAACTCGGTGATGTGCATACAAGAATCATGAAGAAAAACTATGAGCAGGTCCCTGACTGGTGGTTTATCACCATTCTGATTCTAATGGTTATGATGGCCTTAGTAGCCTGCGAAGGCTTTGGCAAACAGCTTCAGCTTCCATGGTGGGGAGTCTTACTTTCTCTATCAATTGCATTATTATCCACATTACCAATTGGTGTAATTGAAGCAACAACAAACATAAGAACAGGTCTCAATGTGATCACAGAGTTGGTTTTCGGTTTCATCTATCCAGGAAAGCCACTAGCCAATGTAGCTTTCAAAACTTACGGCCATATCAGCATGGTACAAGCACTTGGTTTTCTTGGTGACTTCAAATTAGGCCATTATATGAAAATTCCACCAAAATCAATGTTCATTGTGCAGCTTGTAGGCACAGTCGTTTCTTCATCTGTTCACTTTGGAACAGCATGGTGGCTTTTAACATCTATTGAGAACATATGCGATGAATCATTGTTGCCAAAAGGTAGTCCTTGGACATGTCCTGGTGATGATGTGTTCTACAATGCTTCCATCATATGGGGAGTTGTAGGGCCAAAGAGAATGTTTACCAAGACGGCGTTTATCCTGAGATAAATTGGTTTTTCCTTATTGGTCTACTTGCACCTGTTCCGGTGTGGCTTCTTTCTCGCAAATTTCCTAACCAGAAGTGGATTAAACTCATCAACATTCCGACTATCGTTGTAGGTGCATCTGGTATTCCACCAGTGAGATCAGTGAACTATATAACATGGATAATTGTTGGAATATTTTTCAATTTGTATGTTTATAGAAAGTTCAAAGCATGGTGGGCTAGACATACTTATATTCTGTCAGCTGGTTTAGATGCTGGAGTTGCTTTTATGGGTTTATTACTTTATTTTGCACTTCAATCTTATGGTATATTTGGTCCAACATGGTGGGGTCTTGAAGCAGATCACTGCCCTTTGGCCACATGCCCCATAGCTCAAGGTGTACATGTAAAGGGTTGTCCTGTTCCCTGACTTCTATGTTATCATTTCATCAATATTGTCTAATGAATATCATATTGGATATGTAAATGTAAAAAACAAAGAACATGTTTTATTTTGATCTCAATAAAAAAACTAAGGATTCTCAAAATCTGCTTATAAAAGAAGTGAAGTCAAAGTTCGACAAAGAAAATTACAAGTCAATTGACCTTTAAGATAAATATTGGAATGTGTAATCTTCCCAATGAACGATCATCCCCAAATCAAAGTTTTAATATTTCATACCATGTCCAAAACATTCCAAGATAACAAGTAACTAGTCAAATGCATCCTTCATTCTCTTTCCTTAATCCTCTCTGTTTGCCAAAATGACACTCACTACGCCAAAAATGTCACAAAAAAGACAGCGCTTTTAATGAAAAGCGCGGCTATATGTCACTTGAAAATTCGCTCAAAAAAAGCGCTCTCTAAAGGACACATTAGACAGCGCTTTTAAAAAGCGCTTTCTAAGGTGACCATTTTAGAGAGCGTTTTCTCCAAAAGCGCTTTCTAAGGTATAATTTAAGAAAGCACTTTAATTTAAATTATTTTACAAAAGACCTATAGCAGCGTTTTCTAACAAAAGCGCTGTCTTTTTTGCTTGGCACAATTTTATTTGACCATATAAAGAATCACAAAATATGACAAAATGGGGGATCGAACTCAAGCCCTTTAGGTAGGGAAAGGAATTTTAAATTATATTAATATATCAAATTATATTTAATATATTTAAATTATATTAAATTAAATTTTAATTTATTTTAAATTATATTTATAATTATTCAAATATATGTTTTAAATACAAACATTTTAATTTATTAAAATTATATTTAATATATTAAAATTATATTAATATATAATTTAAAATATATTTAAAATTATATTAATATATCAAAATATAATTAATATATTAAATAATATATTTATATTGATAATTTTTACAAAAAAAAATTATATTTATTCAAATAATATATTTAAATATATATGTTTTAATTAAAATATATTAATATATATATATATTTAAATATTTAAAATATATTAATTAATATATACAAATTAATATATTCAAATAAGATATTTAAATAATATATTCAAATAATATATTTAAATTATATATTCAAATAATATAATTAAATAAGATATTTAAATAATATATTCAAATAATATATTTAAATAATATATTCAAATAATATAATTAAATAATATATTCAAATAATATATTTAAATATATAAAATATATTAATTAATATATACAAATTATATTAATATATAATTTAAAATATATTAATTAATATATACAAATTATATTAATATATAATTTAAAATATATATGATAACTTATGTTATATAAATTTAATGTGATTATAATTAATGGATGAGGGTGTAGTATCGCTAGTCAATGAGGTTTATGTCAATGCTTTGGGTCTGGGGTTCGAATCCCCTTCGCCCCAGACTCTCTAAGGTTTGTTATTAAAATAAATTATTTAATAATTTCGTAGACCTTTAGAAATTAAAAGCGCTCTCTAAACAAAAACTATAGGAGATCTTAGAAAGCGCTCTCTAATGTCAATCATTTATAAAAATATAAAACTTTTCTAATCATTTTCTTATTCAGAAATCAGAATCGTTATCGCTCTTAAACCCTTTTCTTGCTTTCTCATTGTTCATTCTTAAAACTATATTGATTTCGTTGATCATTGCTGAAGTTCGTTGCTCATTGCTGAAGTTGATCATTGCTCATTGTTGAAGTTCGTTTGTCCGTTCGTGTTTGTCGTTCGTTCGTTGCTGAAGTTCGTTTGTTCGTTCATTGCTGAGGTACACGTTTTGTTGTAGTACATTGTTGTTGTTGTCGTTGTTCTTGATGATATTGTGTTGAAGAAACTCATTTATGTTGTTGTCATTCTTGATGGTGTTCTTGCTGATACTATGTTGTTGTTGTTGTTCTTGACCAATCTGATACTATGTTGTTGATGATGTTCTTGACCAATCTGTTATATTACAACATTTATAGTTTAGTCATCAAATGCATAAAAAATTACTATGTTGTTGTTGTCGTTGTTCTTGATGATATTGCATTTGATGACTTTTTTCAGGAAAAGAGATTTATCTGGAAATGTACGTGTAAACACCATTTTTATTTCAGTTTATGAAAATTTACAGTTTCTTTATTTCTTACTATGTTTACGATTCAATTTACGTTTCACCATTTATTTTCATGCAAGCCTTTAAGTCTTTGTTTATTTTCACTTAAAATGTTAACTTGACCACATAATAAAAAATCATTCTTAATAAAGAAGATTCAAGAAACCAAATAGAAGAATCAGAAACATTTGTTCTAAGAGTTCACAAAATACATTTGAATTTTAGTACATGTGTCCTAGGACTTGTTTGGTTGGTCCTGCAAGTTACCCAAATTCAGTAAGACTGGAAAACCAGAGATTGTTCGTCAAAATTTACAGTGAACAATCATCATTTATAGTTTGAATGGAAAGTAACCATAATTATATATATTACAACAAAAAAGTGTTTAGTAGTAGAGATTGCATGGAAAGTGTTTAGTAGTAGAGATTGAATGGAAAGTAACCATAATTATATCACTCTCACTAGTTTCTCAAATTGATTATGATTTATCTTTCTTTAAACATGTTAGAATGATAAGTTTAGGAACCACTATCTTATCGTTCTTGATGATATTGTTGTTGTTGTCATTCTTGATGATTGATTTGTATATTAAAAGACGGTATCAAATTATAATAATCTTCATTTTTTTATCTAAATTAATGGTAGATTTTGAGGTGAGGTCTAGAAGTTGTTTACATCTAGATTTTGAGGTGAGGTCTAGAAGTTGTTTACATCTCTACAGGTATATTTTCTTTTTTATTTTTATTTTTGTTTTTGTTTAGTTTAATTAGTGTAACTATGGATAAGAAATGGATGTTTTCAAATCGATTGACGAAAGAGTACGAGAATGGGGTCAAGGAATTTTTTAAGTTTGTTGTTATACACGTCGAAGACCCTGGTCGAATGAAATGTTTGTACTTGGATTGTTGTTTTGTGGGTCGGGTTAACGCGAGTCAGCTGTTATCGCATTTACTAAGGCATGGAATTGATCAAAGTTATACATGTTGGGATTTGCATGGTGAGAAAAGTAACTGGAATGTTGAACTGGGGGATAATACAACCTACGAGACACACACGAGACACATGATACAAATGAAACTCAGGAAAAAGCTTCGAAGGTAGAAAGTGAAATAAAACGTGGAATAACAATTATAAGGTCAATTCATCGTGCTAGAGACAAAGGGGTGAAATTTGATGTACATTGGAGTGATGAAGACTAACTAATTGAGCCTAACGATGTTGGCTTCATACATTGGTTCACTTGTCCGCCAGCACATTCCAATTACCAGTGATGATTGGAGGAAATCATTCTTGAAAGCTGGTAAAGATAAGATATGGAGTGAGATACAAGTACTTGATTACCAAACATGATTGATGTGTTATTAGATTTCTTTTGACTTATACTAACACACTTATACTAACACATTTTATGTTTATATGTCTATATTTTTTTGTAGAGGTCCTTTAATATTGATGAAAATCGACAAAGGTATTGTCTCCAATTGGCCGGAAAGAGACATAGGGGATTTCGAGCCTTATTATCAAACAAATATCTGAGGGATGATTAAAAGAAATTTGTTAAAATAGATTTTCCACCATAGTATGCGGATTTGATTACACCGGAAGAATGGAAATCTTTTGTAGCCAAACGGAAAACCGAAAAATTCAATGTAAACTTGTTTATCTTTTAATTTCATGTTATCATACCCTAAATTTTGACCGAGCTTTTTATTTTTTCATTCATCTAACGCATTTCATAGCATTATCATTAGTCGGTCATTTTACATTTTAGTCCATGTTATTAATCATTCATTTTACCTTTTCATATCATCTTTTAGAATTTTGTTTTATTTTTTTATTAGAATGTCTGTTTATATCACTTTAATATAGATTTTAGAATTTGGTCCAATCTTAGAATTTTATTTAGAATATTTTGTCATATTTTGTAATTTTTTTTATTTTTTATTTTTTATTTTTTTATTTAAATATTTATTGATTATTTTTAGAATTTAATTTAGTTCAATTTATTTTTAATTCAGTTTATAATTTATTTAGTTAAATTTAGAATTTGTGTTCAACCTTTTTTTTATTTTAGTTTAGTTCTTTAATTAATTTGTTTTTTTTTATTTGTTTAGTTTTGATTTATATTTCGATTCTGTTTAATTTTCATATAATTTTATTAGTTTATTATTTTAATTAGATTATATTTAATTTAATGTTCATTTAGTGTATTTTTATTATTTAAACTTAATTAATTAGTTTCTATTAGATTTTTCTTTTATTCTTATTTATTTAATATAAGTTTAGGAAAGTTTTTTTATTATTCCATGTCATTAAACCATTTAAAAAGGATTTATTTAGAATTTCCGCCCAAATCTATTTTAAGTCCATATAAACTTAGCTTATCTATTTCCTTTATTTCTTATTTATTTTCTTTTATTATTATTTATTTAAATTGATTACTTATATTTAGTATGTAATATATGTCACATAAAAAGTCTTCGAATTTGACTAAGTCCAGTCCACTAGACCCTATTGCTCTCCTGCATAAGCCTTGAGAAAATCGTACCAGCCTGTTTACTTCAAAGTAACAAAACATACCTGCACCCTCTACAACAACACCCTGCTACACTCCCAAACAAGCCAAAATTTTGCAATAATATGTCATTGAAAGAAACTGCACATCAATACAAGACAAAAGCTTTGATATTTGGAAACTTAGTAAACAAGTTTGAAGATGCATAAAAAGAAGAAGTTGAGAACATATATAGGCGGCCATTCGAAAAAACAAAAAAAAAACACAGAAAAATTTCCAAACATAAAAAAAGCCCCTCCCTGAAAAACGCTTCATCAATCTGAATGCAGGTTGAGAGGACCTTTAGAAAATTTAAAAAGGAAATAACCATTAACCCAATAAAAGCAACCTCACCTTAAACCCGAAGCACTTATACCTTCTTGTATCAACAAATAACAACTTCAGAAGCAAAAAACAGAACATCAGAAAAAGGATATTGAAAAATCTCAGAAGAAAATAGCATAAGATCTTCTTTCAAACCACTACGAACCTCAATTTTTTTAACCTCTTCCACCCTTTAACAACAACAAACACGAACTTGTTTTTCTCAAACTCAGAAATCCACGAAGCAAACCAGACGAATCCATAATGAACCATAAACGTACAAACGAACCACCGCCACGGGTCAAAACCAGAGAAAACTGAACCACCGCACAAAAACCAATCGGACTGAAATAAATCATCGGCCCTGTTTTGTTACATCACCAAAACCTAGAACTCGTCCCGAAACCGTGAATCATCACCGCCGCCGCAAAAACCCAATCGTGAAACCACCACCATCACTGAAATCTGCTTCCACCACGAAACTGTGTCATCATAAACATGTCGCCACTACCCCACCAGAACACCGAGCCAAACCATCTGAGAGAGAACCAAAACCAAAAACGAAAACACTGAAAC
Organism: Lathyrus aphaca; assembly: GCA_963966055.1. Classification (NCBI taxonomy): domain Eukaryota; kingdom Viridiplantae; phylum Streptophyta; class Magnoliopsida; order Fabales; family Fabaceae; genus Lathyrus; species Lathyrus aphaca. Next base: position 96,141,117 of record OZ014525.1, on the reverse strand, counting down.
TGAGAGAAAAATCAAAAACTGCAAGATTGATTGAGAGAAGCCGATGAAATCACAGACCTACAGGGTGAGAATCGTGAGAATCGTTGGAAACTTATTTCTGTGTTGAGAGGATGTTTTTTTTAAACCTTTCTTATTCTATTTTATTTTTATGTTATTTTTTTAACTATTGGATGTAAACCCTGACCGATGCACTTGTTTCTTCCATTTTACGTTTTTTTTATTTTTTTTAATAATTTTTTTTCAACTTCCTTCACTTCACAATGTGGATGGGTTTGGGCCTCCTATGCCCATGAACCCAACAGATTATTCTCCATACACTCCCCTATCATGCGCCTGACCCCTCTTCTGTATTTTTTCTTTTTTTATTAATTTATTTTTTAAATGGCAGAATTTGTTTTGTGTTAGGGTTTGGTTTGGGCCTAAGTTTTGTTGGATAAATGTTTAGATTTGCACATCCAGGATGTTGGTTTACACTCCCTTTTTTTTCCTTTGAGTTCTCTAATTTTAGATTTACATTTTTTTACTTAATTTTTTTGGGCCGAATGATATGACAAAAAGTCACGAGAAATCATTTACAATTAATCGTGACCAATATGAGGCCATTTATTTATTTTATTTTATTTTATTTTATTTATTCTATTTCACACTTTATTTCACTTTATTTAGTCTATTTATTTATTCTATTTATTTCCCGCACCTTTTATACCATATTAAATTCTAACGGTTCCGATTAATTCATACACTACACACACGCTTCCTCTTGGGCAAATTACAACGATACCCTTTATTTCTTTGCAATCCCGTGTAAATTATTTTGTACCCCTCTCTCGATTATTTTGTACGCAATTTACCTTTCTGCCTTTATGTTACAGTTTCGTTTTGCTAGGAATATCTATAGGGACTAGAAATCATTTTTCATTCACATAATCATTTAAAACAATTCATACGCCTACATTTGCACACACGTAAGTCAATCAACTATGTGATCATCATCTGCACGATATTTATCGTTTCGTAATTAATTAACAAGAAACTGAGCTTCGGAATCTAGCATTCTGCGGGTCTTTAATGAACCACGCCTGGGCTAGCCCCACGCGTAGTGTTTCATTTAATCCTTCGTTATTAAAATATGTTAATCCTAAAACGTCTAAAAAAACAAAATATCCAACTTATTTTATAAATTTAAATACGAAATAACAGAGCTTTGGTGTCTAGCACTCCGCACGTTCTGGAATGGATCGCTCTTGGGCTAGCCCCACGCGACGTGGTTCATTCGCCTTTCGTATATCAAAATATCTTAATCGTACAAATTAATTCGCGAAAGAATAGAGTTCTGGAGTCTATCATTCCACGAGTTCTTGAATGAAATCGCTCCTGAGCTAGCCTCATGCGACGTGATTCATTCGCTCTTTCGTACCTAAAACAAATTAAAACTTACCAACCAATTCAAATCATTTTTACAATTAATCAGCGAAGGAACTAGATTCTGGAGTCTAGCGCTCCACATAATTCTTGAATGGAATCACTCCTGGGCTAGCCCCACGTGACGTGTTTCATTCACCCTTTCGTTTATAACACCTTAACAAAGGTCAAACGTTTCTCTAAACGAACATTGTTTAAATCTTTCTATCTCACAAACAAGCTAGCGTTTCAGCCTCCGCCGCGAGTAAAAGCCAACGCTTAGCAGTTAAAATGCATTTTAAACAATTGTTCATTAAAAAATACAAACCGTAGTTGCACGAACTACGAAGCTCTGACTTTCTCATTGCACAAGGGAATACGTAGGCACAGGGATTTTTAATCCTTCGCGAGCACAATAATAAAATAACTTTAATCTTTCCCCCGTAATATTAATAATTTAGAACTTTCTTTTCCTTTTAAAACAAACATATTAACAACCATTTAGAAGACAAAGGCTTAGATCAACATTTAATCGCATAGTTAGCTAAGAGGTTCCCGTTGTGTACAACGAACGTGAGGGGTGCTAATACCTTCCCCTTGCGTAACCGACTCCCGAACTTAGAATTTGGTTTCATTGACCATTTCTTATCCTTCCTTTAGGTTGTATCTATATCTCCCTTTTCTTTAATTAGAATAAATAGAATTAGGTGGTGACTCTGTTGTTTTCTTTCCGCGTCCCATCGCGAGGATCTTATGTTTCGAGGTACGACAGCTTGGAGACTCTTCTGGGGACTAGCTCCATGCTAGAGAGAGTCGAGCCTAACTTAGCTTTGTGTGTTTATTTGTTTGACCTTATCTTTTTGTCTTCTCTATGTTTGTTATTTATGTTTGTTTAGTTGTTCTTTCTCTTAATGCTTATTATTATACTTGTCTGTGGGATCTTGGGGTTACATTGCAAGTAAAAGATGAGTTGTAGAAAAAGAAGAGGGAACACCTAAGTTAGAATTGGATGTTATTAGTGTTAGTCTCCAAGAACTCGCTCCTTGCAAGCCTAGCATGAAAGCTCCCCCGGATAGTTAGACTTTCCGTAGATCTTTTCGCAAAGCAGCTAGCCTATCGCGTGACTGGATTCACGAAAGGGCTGTGATTTTGGGACCCCCTAGAACCTGTTTCAATATTGGCAGTTGGGTAATGTTAGTCTTCGAAGGCTCGCCCCTTTGACAGCCTAGCATGAGAAATCCACTCAAGGCAGACCTTATCGTCATTATCGTCACAATGCAACTGCCGTGCGGCGGGGCGTTAGTACGATAAACACATGTGACCTTGAGTTTCCTTAAACCGTCACTGTAGAAACTATCTTGTGAATGGATAGAGAATGTAGAACCAATCTCTTACAACCTGCCAGTTAGGAAGTTTCGAGATTTTCCAGCTTTCAAGTCTGTTTGTGCTTGTGATCCTAAGCATACTTGCATTGCATCCATTTGCATACCATTGCATTTGCATTGCATATCATTTTCTTTCCTCAGAGTAAGCTCATGTGTTATTTATTTGTGTTCTTTAGTTTTCTCCATTTTTTAACTATTCCAAAAGGAAAAAAATTATATTCTCATGGAAAATAAAAGTTATATTCTCATAGAAATATACTATTTATAATCAGGTTGAGTAACTTTAATATTCCGTATTATTTTATGCTTGTCTTGCTTAAAAAAACAACTATAATGGGGAGTTAGAGGCGGATTTACATGGTAGTCAGGGGGTGCAACTGCATCCTCTCAACTTTTTTAAATTTACACTAATAATCTATATTTTATTTTATTTGCATCCCCTAGATTTTGTAGGTTTGCAATTTGCACCCATTGTAGTCACTTAAGCCATTTTTCAATTCTTCTGTCAAAGAATACAAATTATTTAAATATAATACTTATATTTAATTTTTATTTTCTAATTAATATAATATTATTGATGTTTTATAAATAATAACATTAATTATTTATTGTAAATAAATTGAATTAAATAATAAATAATTAGATATCAAAAGATTAATAAAAAAATTATATTTTTAATTTAATTTTTCACTTCTATCTCTAATTCTCTCACTAACCCTAGTTTCTCTCATCTTTTCATTGACCGTACCAACGGTGTATCAAACTTGCTCATGCTCTCACTAGCAATTTTTTTATCGATTTCGGATGTGTTTTTAGCTATTATGTTAAATCATAGTCAATTTAGAAGCATTTATCTTCAACGTTGAAGTTATTAAGGTAGGATATATTGATTTTAAGGTTTTGTTAATGTAGGGTTTTTTGAAATTAAAAATTAGGATTTGATGATTTTGTTGTTAAATTAGAACTATGTTCACTACAACAAAAATGACATTTAACAGCGCACCTTAGACAGCGCTTTCTTAAGGAAGCGCTGTCTAAGGTTAAAATTAATTGCAAACACGGAAACTGTTCAAAAAAAATTAAAAAAGCGCTGTTAAAAGTCCTACCTTAGACAACGCTTTTGAAAAAGCGCTTTCTAAGGAAGGCCTTAGACAGCGCTTTTATAAAGTGCTTTTAAAGGTAGGTCTTAGACAACGCTTTGTCAAAAGCGCTGTCTAAAGTCTTTCAATTTAAAAAAAAATTAAAAACAAAAGCGCTGTCTAAGGGGGGCTTAGACAGCGCTTTTCAAAAGCGCTGTCTAAGGCCTACCTTAGAAAGCGCTTTTATCAAAAGCGCTGTCTAAGGTCTAATTATATTAAAATTATACAGATCTATTTTCATTTCTTCCTTTCCGTCTCTTTTGCGAACGACGAACAGAAATCGCCATTTTCACCCTAACGGGCTTCAACAGTCTTACCTCCACCGTCGTCCACCAGATTCTACCTCCGTTAAGTCCTCCGTCGCACAACCATCATCTTCTGTTCAAAAAGGTACGTTCTTGATAATGGTATCGTTCTTGTTATTGTTCTTGCTTGTTTTTTTGCTGAAAAGTTGCATATTCTTGAAATTTTATTGCTTGTAATTACTATGTATATACAGTATGGACCATAAGATTCATTGATGGATAATGTTCTTGTTCTTGTTTTGTTGTTGTTACTATGTATATACACTGAGTTTATATAAATATTAACACTGAGTTGTTGGCTTCATTACCTGAGAAGTTTTTTTGTTGAATCTGTAGACTGAGTTAAAATTAAACATTTAGGATACAGAGTTTTTGTTTAAAACATTTAGGATACGGAGATACGTTAGTCATTGGTGTTATGTTCGATAAGTCTAATATTGTTGTTATTATATGAAACTCTATTTTCAACTTCAATGATGTAAATATCTGTTAAATGTGAGAAAATGAAGTGAACTTGAAAGTTGTTAGAATATTCGAAGATACTACCTTAGTTATGTATTTTCGTCTGTATTTAACTAGGTTATTGTCGTTTGGAGAAACATTTGTTATGTATACGTTATTGAAGTTGATATTGATTATTTACCTTAATAAGTAGGAAAACCATGGATAAAATATGGATCTGTGTCGATCGAATGACCAAAGAGTACGAGAATGGGGTTGCGGAATTCTTTAAGATTGTTGTTCAACACGCTGAAAACCCCAGACGAATGCATTGTCCTTGCTTGCGTTGTTGTTATATTGGTAAAGTTGACGTAGATGGATTGAAATCGCATTTACTGAGGCATGTAATTGACAAAGACGAACCTTTTATTCTAGCATCTCAAGCTAAACAAGTGTTCTATGTGAATGACCCGATGAGTACAAAATGGTCTATAGTGCTTTTCTCTAACAAAGTGGTTGATGATAGTGGTGTCGACCAATGTGATATTGATGTTGAGAATGAGTCGTGCATTAGACGGAATGAGTTGAATAGAAATGATGAAGATGGGGATCTTATAGCGGATGAGTCATATATAAGAAACGATCATAATGAGGGAATTTGGATCAATTCATCCGTACGCATTGCTAAGAAACAAGTGATTAATATTCCAACAAAGAAAAGAAAGAGATGTTAGTGAAAGAGGTAAATTATGCAATTATATCCTTGATTTCTTGATTATAAGTTATATTTACACATATCTCTCATACAATTAAATAGTTGAAATTAAATCAAACTATGTTATATTATTATGTAGTACTTTGATGAATTCAAGTGTGTATATTATACAAAAGATCAAGTGGACGAAATCAAAGAGGAATGGTGTCAATTCATTATAGAGTTAGGTGTTATGTGAGGTATAATATTGTACTCTTACTTTAATTGATGAGAATTTAAATATGTGTAACGTTGTAATTTCTATAATATTGTTTATTAATTGAATTACAATCTTTGTGTTGTTTCAGGACCTATGTATATTTGAAGCAATGCTTTGGATGGATTAGATATGTGTACTTATAATATGTACATTTGTAGTAAAATGCAATGACTTGTAATTATAATAGGCCAAAATGGTTTGAATTGTTCTCTTCTTTTGACATGGAAAATTAGTTGAATTTGCAAAGTTTTATCCAGGAGAATTTTGTCAAACTAGTTTGATGTTGCTTGTTAATCAACTTGAGACTTATATTATTGATATGCACAATAATATTGAATTTGCATCCTTGAAAGGAATTGACGGTATTTAAAAAAGTTGGTTGAAACTAGAAGATGTGTTGTTTATCCATTGGTTTATCAACTTTTGAAGTTAACAATGATTTTTCTTGTTTCCACGGCAACCGTTGAACGATTTTTTTTGCAATGAGCCGATTATTCAACGATTTCAAAATATGAAATCGCGAAAAAGACAATTATAGAACATGTATGCAATTTTTGAATAAGTTATAATTTGCGTACTATTTTTTTTGTTAAATATTTTACTTTTAAAGATATAGTTATTATAATAATCTTGGATCCGCCACTGAGGGTTAACCAAAAAAAAGTTATTAGGGGGAGTTAACCATTTTTACAGTAGTATATTTTAATTCTTTTGTACATATCACTAATAACATCTTCATTTTTGGTAATTCTTTTGTACATATCACTAATAACATCTTCATTTTTGGTAATTCTTTTGTACATATCACTAATAACATCTTCATTTTTTGTCATCGTCAAAATCAAATGTACACATTGTGTACATAAGAAATTATTCCATTCAAATTGATAAAACAAATAATGTTTTCTTACTAAAATTAAAAATGATTAACTAGTTAACAAACTCATAAACTAATAACATAAAGTAATAAGATAAGTATTTTATTTTCAGAATAACTTTTTCTTTTACTTACTCCAAATGATAACCTTTATAACCTTTGAATTGAATTTAATTTAATAATCAATTAAGTAAAGGACTAATTTAACCATTATATTATATTAAAATAAGGTAAAAAAAAACTTAGTAAATTGATCCCATCCTTAAAAAAAATATTAAAATAATATGATAGTAAATAAATTTATCGAACTAATTTATCCAAAAGGCAACATAACACCAATGAATAAATAAAAAATAAAAATATCCCACTCAGCTAGAATAAAAGTTTTAAGAAAAATGCAACAGTTTGATTAAAAATAGAATAAAATTCCTAAAAAAGCCTAATTGTTTCCTAGGCATTAGATCAAAACCAGTAAACCATATCATTCAAATGCCCATTGATTTTCCTTACGAACTTGCTCCTCTTCCTCTGGAGTAAAGTCATTCTTAATGTTAAACATCTTTCGAATTTCTTCTGTCGTCTTCCCTTTCATCGACTCCGCCACAGTGTTGCAGGTAAGATCCAGCAAACTCTGTATATTCATATAGTTTGCAGCTAATATCAGATTGAAAAGTGTATGCTGATCAACCTTCACGAACTCGGCATCCCATTTTGTAACATCATCGGAATTCGCGGCTCCATCCACATGCTTCTTACAGTATTCAATAACCTTAGCCAATATGTTTCCTGTCACGTTCGGAAGAGGGATTCCACTCTCGGCACAACCGTCTTCGATCATGAATTTGATCGTCTGCGATTGAAGAGCCACCGCCTCTTCTACTTCGAAGGTTTCTCCATCGTCGCTATTGAGAGTGATCATCTTGGTTGAAGACATGGTAATTGTGATTAGGTATGGATGAACTTGTGTGTGAAAACCCTAACCCTAACTATAACTATTAGAAGTTTGTGAGCGCCAAACTATGAAAGTTTTTTCTCTTATTTATGCTGATTTTCTAACTGATCAAGTTTAGATTTAATATTTAAATTGTAGGATATTGAGGATATTGAGGATATTGAGGAAATTCTGTTGTCTCAGATTTAAATTTAAAATATACGTGTCTAAGATTTAAATTAAAAATATACTTCAGCTATAATAATTTGATTGATTTAAATTTATTTATAAATAATTCAAGGATACGGATTGAAAGTATAATTTTATTTTCTCTATCATATTTTATTAGAGATATTTTAGGATTTTGAATATTATGAGAAAAAGTTATTTTTAAATTTTTAAAAAGAGATATACTTTACTTATATTTGTTATAATCTATTTAAATATAATTAATTATGTGAAATAATTATTTTCTGAGATTTTTTTTGTAATAGTTTTTTTTTTCATAAACAAGATTCAATAAAAAAAATTAAGGGTTCTTATAAAAGAAGTGGAGTTAAAGTTTGGCAATGAAAATTACAAGCCAATTGGCCTTTAAGATAAATATTGAAATGTGTAATCTTCCCGATGAACGATCATCCCAAACCAAAGTTTTAATACTTCATACCATGTCCAAAACATTCCAAGATAACAAGTAAATAGTGAACTGCATCCTTCATTCTCTTTCCTTAATCCTCTCTGCTTGCCAAAATGACACTCACTACGCCAAAAATGTCACAAAAAAGGCAGTGCTTTTAATGAAAAGAGTGGCTATATGTCACTTAAAAATTCGCTCAAAAAAGCACTCTCTAAAGGACACATTAGACAGCACTTTTAAAAAGCGCTTTCTAAGGTGACCACTTTAGAGAGCGTTTTCTCCAAAAGCGCTTTCTAAGGTATAATTTAAGAAAGCACTTTAATTTAAATTATTTTACAAAAGACCTATAGCAGCGTTTTCTATCAAAAGCGCTGTCTTTTTTGCTTGGCACAATTTTACTTGACCATATAAAGAATCACAAAATATGACAAAATGGGGGATCGAACTCAAGCCCTTTAGGTAGGGAAAGGAATTTTAAATTATATTAATATATCAAATTATATTTAATATATTTAATTTATATTAAATTAAATTTTAATTTATTTTAAATTATATTTATAATTATTCAAATATATGTTTTAAATACAAACATTTTAATTTATTAAAATTATATTTAATATATTAAAATTATATTATTATATAATTTAAAATATATTATTTTAAAATATATTTGAAATTATATTAATATATCGAAATATAATTAATATATTAAATAATATATTTATATTGATAATTTTTACAAAAAAAAAATTATATTTATTCAAATAATATATTTAAATATATATGTTTTAATTAAAATATATTTATATATATATATATATATATATATATATATATATATATATATATATATATATATATATATATATATTTAAAATATATTAATTAATATATTCAAATAAGATATTTAAATAATATATTCAAATAATATATTTAAACAATATATTCAAATAAAATAATTAAATAAGATATTTGAATAATATATTCAAATAATATATTTAAATAATATATTCAAATAATATAATTAAATAATATATTCAAATAATATATTTAAATATATAAAATATATTAATTAATATATACAAATTATATTAATATATAATTTAAAATATATTAATTAATATATACAAATTATATTAATATATAATTTAAAATATATATGATAACTTATGTTATATAAATTTAATGTGATTATAATTAATGGATGAGGGCGTAGTATCGCTTGTCAATGAGTTTTATGTGAATGCTTTGGGTCTGGGGTTCGAATCCCCCACGCCCCAGACTCTCTAAAGTTTGTTATTAAAATAAATTTAAAACTTTTCTAGTGTCAATCATTTATAAAAATATAAAACTTTTCTAATCATTTTCTTATTCAGAAATCAGAATCGTTATCGCCCTTAAACCCTTTTTCTTTGTGTCGTTGTTCTTGATGATATTGTGTTGAAGAAACGCATTTATGTTGTTGTCATTCTTGATGATGTTCTTGCTGATACTATGTTGTTGTTGTTGTTCTTGACCAATCTGATACTATGTTGTTGATGATGTTCTTGACCAATTTGTTATATTACAACATTTATAGTTTAGTCATCAAATGCATAAAAAATTAATATGTTGTTGTTGTCGTTGTTCTTGATGATATTGCATTTGATGACTTTTTTCAGAAAAAGAGATTTATCTGGAAATGTACATGTAAACACCATTTTTATTTCAGTTTATGAAAATTTACAGTTTCTTTATTTCTTACAATGTTTACTATTCAATTTACGTTTCACCATTTATTTTCATGCAAGCCTTTAAGTCTTTGTTTATTTTCACTTAAAATGTTAACTTGACCACATAATAAAAAATCATTCTTAATAAAGAAGATTCAAGAAACCAAATAGAAGAATCAGAAACATTTGTTCTAAGAGTTCACAAAATACATTTGAATTTTAGTACATGTGTCCTAGGACTTGTTTGGTTGGTCCTGCAAGTTACCCAAATTCAATAAGACTGGAAAACCAGAGATTATTCATCAAAATTTACAGTGAACAATCATCATTTATAGTTTGAATGGAAAGTAACCATAATTATATATATTACAACAAAAAAGTGTTTAGTAGTAGAGTTTGAATAGAAAGTAACCATAATTATATCACTCTCACTAGTTTCTCAAATTGATTATGATTTATCTTTCTTTAAACATGTTAGAATGATAAGTTTAGGAACTACTATCTTATCATTCTTGATGATATTGTTGTTGTTGTCATTCTTGATGATTGATTTGTATATTAAAAGACGGTATCAAATTCTAATAATCTTCATTTTTTATCTAAATTAAAGGTAGATTTTGAGGTGAGGTCTAGAAGTTGTTTACATCTAGATTTTGAGGTGAGGTCTAGAAGTTGTTTACATCTCTACAGGTATATTTTCTTTTTTATTTTTATTTTTGTTTTTGTTTAGTTTAATTAGTGTAACTATGGATAAGAAATGAATGTTTTCAAATCGATTGACGAAAGAGTACGAGAATGGGGTCAAGGAATTTTTTAAGTTTGTTGTTATGCACGTCGAAGACCCTGGTCGAATGAAATGTTTGTACTTGGATTGTTGTTTTATGGGTCGGGTTAATGCGAGTCAGCTGTTATCGCATTTACTAAGGCATGGAATTGGTCAAAGTTATACATGTTGGGATTTGCATGGTGAGAAAAGTAACTGGAATGTTGAACTGGGGGATAATACAACCTACGAGACACACACGAGACACATGATACAAATGAAACACAGGAAAAAGCTTCGAAGGTAGAAAGTGAAATAAAACGTGGAATAACAATTATAAGGTCAATTCACCGTGCTAGAGACAAAAGGGTGAAATTTGATGTACATTGGAGTGATGGAGACTAACTAATTGAGTCTAACGGTTCAATGTTGGCTTCATACTTTGGTTCACTTGTCCGCCAGCACATTCCAATTACCAGTGATGATTGGAGGAAACCATTCTTGAAAGCTGGTAAAGATAAGATATGGAGTGAGATACAAGTACTTGATTACCAAACATGATTGATGTGTTATTAGATTTCTTTTGACTTATACTAACACACTTATACTAACACACTTATACTAACACATTTAATGTTCATTTAGTGTATTTTTATTATTTAAACTTAATTAATTAGTTTCTATTAGATTTTTCTTTTATTCTTATTTATTTAATATAAGTTTAGGAAAGGTTTTTTATTATTCCATGTCATTAAACCATTTAAAAAGGATTCATTTACCTATTTCCATTATTTCTTATTTATTTTCTTTTATTATTATTTATTTAAATTGATTACTTATATTTAGTATGTAATATATGTCACATAAAAAGTCTTCGAATTTGACTAAGTCCAGTCCACTAGACCCTATTGATCTCCTGCGCATGCCTTGAAAAAATCCTACCAGCCTGTTTACTTCAAAGTAACAAAACATACCTGCACCCTCTACAACAACACCCTACTACACTCCCAAACAAGCCAAAATTTTGCAATAATATGTCATTGAAAGAAACTGCACATCAATACAAGACAAAAGCTTTGATATTTGGAAACTTAGTAAACAAGTTTGAAGATGCATAAAAAGAAGAAGTTGAGAACATATATAGGGGGTCATTTGAAAAAACAAAAAAAAAAACACAGAAAAATTTCCAAACATAAAAAAAGCCCCTCCCTGAAAAACGCTTCATCAATCTGAATGCAGGTTGAGAGGAACTTCAGAAAATTTAAAAAGGAAATAACCATTAACCCAATAAAAGCAACCTCACCTTAAACCCGAAGCACTTTTACCTTCTTGTATCAACAAACAACAACTTCAGAAGCAAAAAACAGAACATCAGAAAAAGGATATTGAAAAATCTCAGAAGAAAATACCATAAGATCTTCTTTCAAACACTCCAAACCTCCATTTTTTTAACCTTCCACCCTTCAACAACAACAAACACGAACTTGTTTTTCTCAAACTCAGAAATCCACGAAACAAACCAGACGAATCCATAATGAACCATAGACGTACAAACGAACCACCGTCGCGGGTCAAAACCAAAGAAAACTGAACCACCGCACAAAAACCAATCGGACTGAAATAAATCATCGGCCCTTTTTTGTTACATCACCAAAACCTAGAACTCGTCCCGAAACCGTGAATCATCATCGCCACTGCAAAAACCCAGTCGTGAAACCACCACCATCACCGAAATCTGCTTCCACCACGAAACCGTGTCATCATAAACACGTCGCCACTACCCCACCAGAACACCGAGCCAAACCATCTGAGAGAGAACCAAAACCAAAAACGAAAACACTGAAACTGAGAGAAAAATCAAAAACTGCGAGATTGATTGAGAGAAGCCGATGAAATCACAGACCTACAGGGTGAGAATCGTGAGAATCGTTGGAAATTTGTTTATGTGTTGAGAGGATGTTATTTTTAAACCTTTCTTATTCCATTTTATTTTTATGTTATTTTTTTAACTATTGGATGTAAACCCTGACTGATGCACTTGTTTCTTCCCTTTTACGTTTTTTTATTTTTTTTAATAATTTTTTTTTTCAACTTCCTTCACTTTACAATGTGGATGGGTTTGGGCCTCCTATGCCCATGAACCCAACTAATTATTCTCCATACACTCCCCTATCATGCGCCTGACCCCTCTTCTGTATTTTTTGTTTTTTTATTAATTTATTTTTTAAATGGCAGAATTTGTTTTGTGTTAGGGTTTGGTTTGGGCCTAAGTTTTGTTGGATAAATGTTTGGATTTGCACATCCAGGATGTTGGTTTACACTCCCTTTTTTTCCTTTGAGTTCTCTAATTTTAGATTTACATTTTTTTACTTAATTTTTTCGGGCCGAATGATATGACAAAAAGTCACGAGAAATCATTTCCGATTAATCGTGACCAATATGAGGCCATTTATTTATTTTATTTTCATTTTATTTAATTTATTCTATTTCACACTTTATTTCACTTTATTTAGTCTATTTATTTATTCTATTTATTTCCCGCACCTTTTATACCATATTAAATTCTAACGGTTCCGATTAATTCATACACTGCACACACGCTTCCTCTTGGGCAAATTACAACGATACCCTTTATTTCTTCGCAATCCCGTGTAAATTATTTTATACCCCTCTCCCGATTATTTTGTACGCAATTTACCTTTCTGCCTTTATGTTACAGTTTCGTTTTGCTAGGAATATCCATAGGGACTAGAAATCGTTTTTCATTCACATAATCATTTAAAACAATTCATACGCCTACATTTGCACACACGTAAGTCAATCACCTATGTGATCGTCATCTGTACGATATTTATCGTTTCGTAATTAATTAACAAGAAACTGAGCTTCAGAATCTAGCATTCAGTGGGTCTTTAATGAACCACACCTGGGCTAGCCCCACGCGTAGTGTTTCATTTAATCCTTCATTATTAAAATATGTTAATCCTAAAACGTCTAAAAAACAAAATATCCAACTTATTTTATAAATTTAAATACGAAAGAACAGAGCTCCGGTGTCTAGCATTCCGCACGTTCTGGAATGGATCGCTCCTGGGCTAGCCCCACGCGACGTGGTTCATTCGCCTTTCGTATATCAAAATATCTTAATCGTACAAATTAATTCGCAAAAGAATAGAGTTCTGGAGTCTATCATTCCACGAGTTCTTAAATGAAATCTCTCCTGAGCTAGCCCCATGCGACGTGATTCATTCGCTCTTTCGTACCTAAAACAATTTAAAACCAACCAATTCAAATCATTTTTACAATTAATCAGCGAAGGAACTGGATTCTGGAGTCTAGCGCTCCACATAATTCTTGAATTGAATCACTCCTGGGCTAGCCCCACGCGACGTGGTTCATTCACCCTTTCGTTTAAAACACCTTAACAAAGGTCAAACTTTTCTCTAAACGAACATTGTTTAAATCTTTCTATCTCACAAACAAGCTAGCGTTTCAGCCTCCGCCGCGAGTAAAAGCCAACGCTTAGCAATTAAAATGCATTTTAAACAATTGTTCATTAAAAAATACAAACTGTAGTTGTACGAACTACGAAGCTCTGACGTTCCCATTGCACAAGGGAATACGTAGGCACAGGGATTTTAATCCTTCGCGAGCACAATAATAAAAAACTTTAATCTTTCCCCCGTAATATTAATAATTTAAAACTTTCTTTTCCTTTTAAAACAAACATATTAACTACCATTTAGAAGACAAAGGCTTAGATCAACATTTAATCGCATAGTTAGCTAAGAGGTTCCCGTTGAGTACAACGGACGTGAGGGGTGCTAATACCTTCCCCTTGCGTAACCGACTCCCGAACTTAGAATTTGGATTCATTGACCATTTCTTATCCTTCCTTTAGGTTGTATATATATCTCCCTTTTCTTTAATTAGAATAAATAGAATTAGGTGGCGACTCTGTTGTTTTCTTTCCGCGTCCCATCGCGAGGATCTTATTTTTCGAGGTACGACAGCTTGGAGACTATTCTGGGGACTAGCTCCATGCTAGAGAGAGTCGAGCCTAACTTAGCTTTGTGTGTTTATTTGTTTGACCTTATCTTTTTGTCTTCTCTATGTTTGTTATTTATGTTTGTTTAGTTGTTCTTTCTCTTACTGCTTATTATTATACTTGTCTGTGGGATCTTAGGGTTACATTGCAAGTAAAAGATGAGTTGTAGAAAAAGAAGAGGGAACACCTAAGTTAGAATTGGATGTTATTAGTGTTAGTCTCCAAGAACTCGCTCCTTGCAAGCCTAGCATGAAAGCTCCCCCGGATAGTTAGACTTTCCGTAGATCTTTTCGCAAAGCAGCTAGCCTATCGCGTGACTGGATTCACGAAAGGGCTGTGATTTTGGGACCCCCTAGAACCTGTTTCAATATTGGCAGTTGGGTAATGTTAGTCTTCGAAGGCTCGCCCCTTTGACAGCCTAGCATGAGAAATCCACTCAAGGCAGACCTTATCGTCATTATCGTCACAATGCAACTGCCGTGCGGCGGGACGTTAGTACGATAAACACATGTGACCTTGAGTTTCCTTAAACCGTCACTGTAGAAACTATCTTGTGAATGGATAGAGAATGTAGAACCAATCTCTTACAACCTGCCAGTTAGGAAGTTTCGAGATTTTCCAGCTTTCAAGTCTGTTTGTGCTTGTGATCCTAAGCATACTTGCATACCATTGCATTTGCATTGCATATCATTTTCTTTCCTCAGAGTAAGCTCATGTGTTATTTATTTGTGTTCTTTAGTTTTCTCCATTTTTTAACTATTCCAAAAGGAAAAAAATTATATTCTCATGGAAAATAAAAGTTATATTCTCATAGAAATATACTATTTATAATCAGGTTGAGTAACTTTAATATTCCGTATTATTTTATGCTTGTCTTGCTTAAAAAAACAACTATAATGGGGAGTTAGAGGCGGATTTACATGGTAGTCAGGGGGTGCAACTGCATCCTCTCAACTTTTTTAAATTTACACTAATAATCTATATTTTATTTTATTTGCATCCCCTAGATTTTGTAGGTTTGCAATTTGCACCCATTGTAGTCACTTAAGCCATTTTTCAATTCTTCTGTCAAAGAATACAAATTATTTAAATATAATACTTATATTTAATTTTTATTTTCTAATTAATATAATATTATTGATGTTTTATAAATAATAACATTAATTATTTATTGTAAATAAATTGAATTAAATAATAAATAATTAGATATCAAAAGATTAATAAAAAAATTATATTTTTAATTTAATTTTTCACTTCTATCTCTAATTCTCTCACTAACCCTAGTTTCTCTCATCTTTTCATTGACCGTACCAACGGTGTATCAAACTTGCTCATGCTCTCACTAGCAATTTTTTTATCGATTTCGGATGTGTTTTTAGCTATTATGTTAAATCATAGTCAATTTAGAAGCATTTATCTTCAACGTTGAAGTTATTAAGGTAGGATATATTGATTTTAAGGTTTTGTTAATGTAGGGTTTTTTGAAATTAAAAATTAGGATTTGATGATTTTGTTGTTAAATTAGAACTATGTTCACTACAACAAAAATGACATTTAACAGCGCACCTTAGACAGCGCTTTCTTAAGGAAGCGCTGTCTAAGGTTAAAATTAATTGCAAACACGGAAACTGTTCAAAAAAAATTAAAAAAGCGCTGTTAAAAGTCCTACCTTAGACAGCGCTTTTGAAAAAGCGCTTTCTAAGGAAGGCCTTAGACAGCGCTTTTATAAAGTGCTTTTAAAGGTAGGCCTTAGACAACGCTTTGTCAAAAGCGCTGTCTAAAGTCTTTCAATTTAAAAAAAAATTAAAAACAAAAGCGCTGTCTAAGGGGGGCTTAGACAGCGCTTTTCAAAAGCGCTGTCTAAGGCCTACCTTAGAAAGCGCTTTTATCAAAAGCGCTGTCTAAGGTCTAATTATATTAAAATTATACAGATCTATTTTCATTTCTTCCTTTCCGTCTCTTTTGCGAACGACGAACAGAAATCGCCATTTTCGCCCTAACGGGCTTCAACAGTCTTACCTCCACCGTCGTCCACCAGATTCTACCTCCGTTAAGTCCTCCGTCGCACAACCATCGTCTTCTGTTCAAAAAGGTACGTTCTTGATAATGGTATCGTTCTTGTTATTGTTCTTGCTTGTTTTTTTGCTGAAAAGTTGCATATTCTTGAAATTTTATTGCTTGTAATTACTATGTATATACAGTATGGACCATAAGATTCATTGATGGATAATGTTCTTGTTCTTGTTCTGTTGTTGTTACTATGTATATACACTGAGTTTATATAAATATTAACACTGAGTTGTTGGCTTCATTACCTGAGAAGTTTTTTTGTTGAATCTGTAGACTGAGTTAAAATTAAACATTTAGGATACAGAGTTTTTGTTTAAAACATTTAGGATACGGAGATACGTTAGTCATTGGTGTTATGTTCGATAAGTCTAATATTGTTGTTATTATATGAAACTCTATTTTCAACTTCAATGATGTAAATATCTGTTAAATGTGAGAAAATGAAGTGAACTTGAAAGTTGTTAGAATATTCGAAGATACTACCTTAGTTATGTATTTTCGTCTGTATTTAACTAGGTTATTGTCGTTTGGAGAAACATTTGTTATGTATACGTTATTGAAGTTGATATTGATTATTTACCTTAATAAGTAGGAAAACCATGGATAAAATATGGATCTGTGTCGATCGAATGACCAAAGAGTACGAGAATGGGGTTGCGGAATTCTTTAAGATTGTTGTTCAACACGCTGAAAACCCCAGACGAATGCATTGTCCTTGCTTGCGTTGTTGTTATATTGGTAAAGTTGACGTAGATGGATTGAAATCGCATTTACTGAGGCATGTAATTGACAAAGACGAACCTTTTATTCTAGCATCTCAAGCTAAACAAGTGTTCTATGTGAATGACCCGATGAGTACAAAATGGTCTATAGTGCTTTTCTCTAACAAAGTGGTTGATGATAGTGGTGTCGACCAATGTGATATTGATGTTGAGAATGAGTCGTGCATTAGACGGAATGAGTTGAATAGAAATGATGAAGATGGGGATCTTATAGCGGATGAGTCATATATAAGAAACGATCATAATGAGGGAATTTGGATCAATTCATCCGTACGCATTGCTAAGAAACAAGTGATTAATATTCCAACAAAGAAAAGAAAGAGATGTTAGTGAAAGAGGTAAATTATGCAATTATATCCTTGATTTCTTGATTATAAGTTATATTTACACATATCTCTCATACAATTAAATAGTTGAAATTAAATCAAACTATGTTATATTATTATGTAGTACTTTGATGAATTCAAGTGTGTATATTATACAAAAGATCAAGTGGACGAAATCAAAGAGGAATGGTGTCAATTCATTATAGAGTTAGGTGTTATGTGAGGTATAATATTGTACTCTTACTTTAATTGATGAGAATTTAAATATGTGTAACGTTGTAATTTCTATAATATTGTTTATTAATTGAATTACAATCTTTGTGTTGTTTCAGGACCTATGTATATTTGAAGCAATGCTTTGGATGGATTAGATATGTGTACTTATAATATGTACATTTGTAGTAAAATGCAATGACTTGTAATTATAATAGGCCAAAATGGTTTGAATTGTTCTCTTCTTTTGACATGGAAAATTAGTTGAATTTGCAAAGTTTTATCCAGGAGAATTTTGTCAAACTAGTTTGATGTTGCTTGTTAATCAACTTGAGACTTATATTATTGATATGCACAATAATATTGAATTTGCATCCTTGAAAGGAATTGACGGTATTTAAAAAAGTTGGTTGAAACTAGAAGATGTGTTGTTTATCCATTGGTTTATCAACTTTTGAAGTTAACAATGATTTTTCTTGTTTCCACGGCAACCGTTGAACGATTTTTTTTGCAATGAGCCGATTATTCAACGATTTCAAAATATGAAATCGCGAAAAAGACAATTATAGAACATGTATGCAATTTTTGAATAAGTTATAATTTGCGTACTATTTTTTTTGTTAAATATTTTACTTTTAAAGATATAGTTATTATAATAATCTTGGATCCGCCACTGAGGGTTAACCAAAAAAAAGTTATTAGGGGGAGTTAACCATTTTTACAGTAGTATATTTTAATTCTTTTGTACATATCACTAATAACATCTTCATTTTTGGTAATTCTTTTGTACATATCACTAATAACATCTTCATTTTTGGTAATTCTTTTGTACATATCACTAATAACATCTTCATTTTTTGTCATCGTCAAAATCAAATGTACACATTGTGTACATAAGAAATTATTCCATTCAAATTGATAAAACAAATAATGTTTTCTTACTAAAATTAAAAATGATTAACTAGTTAACAAACTCATAAACTAATAACATAAAGTAATAAGATAAGTATTTTATTTTCAGAATAACTTTTTCTTTTACTTACTCCAAATGATAACCTTTATAACCTTTGAATTGAATTTAATTTAATAATCAATTAAGTAAAGGACTAATTTAACCATTATATTATATTAAAATAAGGTAAAAAAAAACTTAGTAAATTGATCCCATCCTTAAAAAAAATATTAAAATAATATGATAGTAAATAAATTTATCGAACTAATTTATCCAAAAGGCAACATAACACCAATGAATAAATAAAAAATAAAAATATCCCACTCAGCTAGAATAAAAGTTTTAAGAAAAATGCAACAGTTTGATTAAAAATAGAATAAAATTCCTAAAAAAGCCTAATTGTTTCCTAGGCATTAGATCAAAACCAGTAAACCATATCATTCAAATGCCCATTGATTTTCCTTACGAACTTGCTCCTCTTCCTCTGGAGTAAAGTCATTCTTAATGTTAAACATCTTTCGAATTTCTTCTGTCGTCTTCCCTTTCATCGACTCCGCCACAGTGTTGCAGGTAAGATCCAGCAAACTCTGTATATTCATATAGTTTGCAGCTAATATCAGATTGAAAAGTGTATGCTGATCAACCTTCACGAACTCGGCATCCCATTTTGTAACATCATCGGAATTCGCGGCTCCATCCACATGCTTCTTACAGTATTCAATAACCTTAGCCAATATGTTTCCTGTCACGTTCGGAAGAGGGATTCCACTCTCGGCACAACCGTCTTCGATCATGAATTTGATCGTCTGCGATTGAAGAGCCACCGCCTCTTCTACTTCGAAGGTTTCTCCATCGTCGCTATTGAGAGTGATCATCTTGGTTGAAGACATGGTAATTGTGATTAGGTATGGATGAACTTGTGTGTGAAAACCCTAACCCTAACTATAACTATTAGAAGTTTGTGAGCGCCAAACTATGAAAGTTTTTTCTCTTATTTATGCTGATTTTCTAACTGATCAAGTTTAGATTTAATATTTAAATTGTAGGATATTGAGGATATTGAGGATATTGAGGAAATTCTGTTGTCTCAGATTTAAATTTAAAATATACGTGTCTAAGATTTAAATTAAAAATATACTTCAGCTATAATAATTTGATTGATTTAAATTTATTTATAAATAATTCAAGGATACGGATTGAAAGTATAATTTTATTTTCTCTATCATATTTTATTAGAGATATTTTAGGATTTTGAATATTATGAGAAAAAGTTATTTTTAAATTTTTAAAAAGAGATATACTTTACTTATATTTGTTATAATCTATTTAAATATAATTAATTATGTGAAATAATTATTTTCTGAGATTTTTTTTGTAATAGTTTTTTTTTTCATAAACAAGATTCAATAAAAAAAATTAAGGGTTCTTATAAAAGAAGTGGAGTTAAAGTTTGGCAATGAAAATTACAAGCCAATTGGCCTTTAAGATAAATATTGAAATGTGTAATCTTCCCGATGAACGATCATCCCAAACCAAAGTTTTAATACTTCATACCATGTCCAAAACATTCCAAGATAACAAGTAAATAGTGAACTGCATCCTTCATTCTCTTTCCTTAATCCTCTCTGCTTGCCAAAATGACACTCACTACGCCAAAAATGTCACAAAAAAGGCAGTGCTTTTAATGAAAAGAGTGGCTATATGTCACTTAAAAATTCGCTCAAAAAAGCACTCTCTAAAGGACACATTAGACAGCACTTTTAAAAAGCGCTTTCTAAGGTGACCACTTTAGAGAGCGTTTTCTCCAAAAGCGCTTTCTAAGGTATAATTTAAGAAAGCACTTTAATTTAAATTATTTTACAAAAGACCTATAGCAGCGTTTTCTATCAAAAGCGCTGTCTTTTTTGCTTGGCACAATTTTACTTGACCATATAAAGAATCACAAAATATGACAAAATGGGGGATCGAACTCAAGCCCTTTAGGTAGGGAAAGGAATTTTAAATTATATTAATATATCAAATTATATTTAATATATTTAATTTATATTAAATTAAATTTTAATTTATTTTAAATTATATTTATAATTATTCAAATATATGTTTTAAATACAAACATTTTAATTTATTAAAATTATATTTAATATATTAAAATTATATTATTATATAATTTAAAATATATTATTTTAAAATATATTTGAAATTATATTAATATATCGAAATATAATTAATATATTAAATAATATATTTATATTGATAATTTTTACAAAAAAAAAATTATATTTATTCAAATAATATATTTAAATATATATGTTTTAATTAAAATATATTTATATATATATATATATATATATATATATATATATATATATATATATATATATATATATATATTTAAAATATATTAATTAATATATTCAAATAAGATATTTAAATAATATATTCAAATAATATATTTAAACAATATATTCAAATAAAATAATTAAATAAGATATTTGAATAATATATTCAAATAATATATTTAAATAATATATTCAAATAATATAATTAAATAATATATTCAAATAATATATTTAAATATATAAAATATATTAATTAATATATACAAATTATATTAATATATAATTTAAAATATATTAATTAATATATACAAATTATATTAATATATAATTTAAAATATATATGATAACTTATGTTATATAAATTTAATGTGATTATAATTAATGGATGAGGGCGTAGTATCGCTTGTCAATGAGTTTTATGTGAATGCTTTGGGTCTGGGGTTCGAATCCCCCACGCCCCAGACTCTCTAAAGTTTGTTATTAAAATAAATTTAAAACTTTTCTAGTGTCAATCATTTATAAAAATATAAAACTTTTCTAATCATTTTCTTATTCAGAAATCAGAATCGTTATCGCCCTTAAACCCTTTTTCTTTGTGTCGTTGTTCTTGATGATATTGTGTTGAAGAAACGCATTTATGTTGTTGTCATTCTTGATGATGTTCTTGCTGATACTATGTTGTTGTTGTTGTTCTTGACCAATCTGATACTATGTTGTTGATGATGTTCTTGACCAATTTGTTATATTACAACATTTATAGTTTAGTCATCAAATGCATAAAAAATTAATATGTTGTTGTTGTCGTTGTTCTTGATGATATTGCATTTGATGACTTTTTTCAGAAAAAGAGATTTATCTGGAAATGTACGTGTAAACACCATTTTTATTTCAGTTTATGAAAATTTACAGTTTCTTTATTTCTTACAATGTTTACTATTCAATTTACGTTTCACCATTTATTTTCATGCAAGCCTTTAAGTCTTTGTTTATTTTCACTTAAAATGTTAACTTGACCACATAATAAAAAATCATTCTTAATAAAGAAGATTCAAGAAACCAAATAGAAGAATCAGAAACATTTGTTCTAAGAGTTCACAAAATACATTTGAATTTTAGTACATGTGTCCTAGGACTTGTTTGGTTGGTCCTGCAAGTTACCCAAATTCAATAAGACTGGAACCAGAGATTATTCATCAAAATTTACAGTGAACAATCATCATTTATAGTTTGAATGGAAAGTAACCATAATTATATATATTACAACAAAAAAGTGTTTAGTAGTAGAGTTTGAATAGAAAGTAACCATAATTATATCACTCTCACTAGTTTCTCAAATTGATTATGATTTATCTTTCTTTAAACATGTTAGAATGATAAGTTTAGGAACTACTATCTTATCATTCTTGATGATATTGTTGTTGTTGTCATTCTTGATGATTGATTTGTATATTAAAAGACGGTATCAAATTCTAATAATCTTCATTTTTTATCTAAATTAAAGGTAGATTTTGAGGTGAGGTCTAGAAGTTGTTTACATCTAGATTTTGAGGTGAGGTCTAGAAGTTGTTTACATCTCTACAGGTATATTTTCTTTTTTTTTTATTTTTGTTTTTGTTTAGTTTAATTAGTGTAACTATGGATAAGAAATGAATGTTTTCAAATCGATTGACGAAAGAGTACGAGAATGGGGTCAAGGAATTTTTTAAGTTTGTTGTTATGCACGTCGAAGACCCTGGTCGAATGAAATGTTTGTACTTGGATTGTTGTTTTATGGGTCGGGTTAACGCGAGTCAGCTGTTATCGCATTTACTAAGGCATGGAATTGGTCAAAGTTATACATGTTGGGATTTGCATGGTGAGAAAAGTAACTGGAATGTTGAACTGGGGGATAATACAACCTACGAGACACACACGAGACACATGATACAAATGAAACACAGGAAAAAGCTTCGAAGGTAAAAAGTGAAATAAAACGTGGAATAACAATTATAAGGTCAATTCACCGTGCTAGAGACAAAAGGGTGAAATTTGATGTACATTGGAGTGATGGAGACTAACTAATTGAGTCTAACGGTTCAATGTTGGCTTCATACTTTGGTTCACTTGTCCGCCAGCACATTCCAATTACCAGTGATGATTGGAGGAAACCATTCTTGAAAGCTGGTAAAGATAAGATATGGAGTGAGATACAAGTACTTGATTACCAAACATGATTGATGTGTTATTAGATTTCTTTTGACTTATACTAACACACTTATACTAACACATTTAATGTTCATTTAGTGTATTTTTATTATTTAAACTTAATTAATTAGTTTCTATTAGATTTTTCTTTTATTCTTATTTATTTAATATAAGTTTAGGAAAGTTTTTTTATTATTCCATGTCATTAAACCATTTAAAAAGGATTCATTTACCTATTTCCATTATTTCTTATTTATTTTCTTTTATTATTATTTATTTAAATTGATTACTTATATTTAGTATGTAATATATGTCACATAAAAAGTCTTCGAATTTGACTAAGTCCAGTCCACTAGACCCTATTGATCTCCTGCGCATGCCTTGAGAAAATCCTACCAGCCTGTTTACTTCAAAGTAACAAAACATACCTGCACCCTCTACAACAACACCCTACTACACTCCCAAACAAGCCAAAATTTTGCAATAATATGTCATTGAAAGAAACTGCACATCAATACAAGACAAAAGCTTTGATATTTGGAAACTTAGTAAACAAGTTTGAAGATGCATAAAAAGAAGAAGTTGAGAACATATATAGGGGGTCATTTGAAAAAACAAAAAAAAAAACACAGAAAAATTTCCAAACATAAAAAAAGCCCCTCCCTGAAAAACGCTTCATCAATCTGAATGCAGGTTGAGAGGAACTTCAGAAAATTTAAAAAGGAAATAACCATTAACCCAATAAAAGCAACCTCACCTTAAACCCGAAGCACTTTTACCTTCTTGTATCAACAAACAACAACTTCAGAAGCAAAAAACAGAACATCAGAAAAAGGATATTGAAAAATCTCAGAAGAAAATACCATAAGATCTTCTTTCAAACACTCCAAACCTCCATTTTTTTAACCTTCTACCCTTCAACAACAACAAACACGAACTTGTTTTTCTCAAACTCAGAAATCCACGAAACAAACCAGACGAATCCATAATGAACCATAAACGTACAAACGAACCACCGTCGCGGGTCAAAACCAAAGAAAACTGAACCACCGCACAAAAACCAATCGGACTGAAATAAATCATCGGCCCTTTTTTGTTACATCACCAAAACCTAGAACTCGTCCCGAAACCGTGAATCATCATCGCCGCTGCAAAAACCCAGTCGTGAAACCACCACCATCACCGAAATCTGCTTCCACCACGAAACCGTGTCATCATAAACACGTCGCCACTACCCCACCAGAACACCGAGCCAAACCATCTGAGAGAGAACCAAAACCAAAAACGAAAACACTGAAACTGAGAGAAAAATCAAAAACTGCGAGATTGATTGAGAGAAGCCGATGAAATCACAGACCTACAGGGTGAGAATCGTGAGAATCGTTGGAAATTTGTTTATGTGTTGAGAGGATGTTATTTTTAAACCTTTCTTATTCCATTTTATTTTTATGTTATTTTTTTAACTATTGGATGTAAACCCTGACTGATGCACTTGTTTCTTCCCTTTTACGTTTTTTTATTTTTTTTAATAATTTTTTTTTCAACTTCCTTCACTTTACAATGTGGATGGGTTTGGGCCTCCTATGCCCATGAACCCAACTGATTATTCTCCATACACTCCCCTATCATGCGCCTGACCCCTCTTCTGTATTTTTTGTTTTTTTATTAATTTATTTTTTAAATGGCAGAATTTGTTTTGTGTTAGGGTTTGGTTTGGGCCTAAGTTTTGTTGGATAAATGTTTGGATTTGCACATCCAGGATGTTGGTTTACACTCCCTTTTTTTCCTTTGAGTTCTCTAATTTTAGATTTACATTTTTTTACTTAATTTTTTCGGGCCGAATGATATGACAAAAAGTCACGAGAAATCATTTCCGATTAATCGTGACCAATATGAGGCCATTTATTTATTTTATTTTCATTTTATTTAATTTATTCTATTTCACACTTTATTTCACTTTATTTAGTCTATTTATTTATTCTATTTATTTCCCGCACCTTTTATACCATATTAAATTCTAACGGTTCCGATTAATTCATACACTGCACACACGCTTCCTCTTGGGCAAATTACAACGATACCCTTTATTTCTTCGCAATCCCGTGTAAATTATTTTATACCCCTCTCCCGATTATTTTGTACGCAATTTACCTTTCTGCCTTTATGTTACAGTTTCGTTTTGCTAGGAATATCCATAGGGACTAGAAATCGTTTTTCATTCACATAATCATTTAAAACAATTCATACGCCTACATTTGCACACACGTAAGTCAATCACCTATGTGATCGTCATCTGTACGATATTTATCGTTTCGTAATTAATTAACAAGAAACTGAGCTTCGGAATCTAGCATTCAGTGGGTCTTTAATGAACCACACCTGGGCTAGCCCCACGCGTAGTGTTTCATTTAATCCTTCATTATTAAAATATGTTAATCCTAAAACGTCTAAAAAACAAAATATCCAACTTATTTTATAAATTTAAATACGAAAGAACAGAGCTCCGGTGTCTAGCATTCCGCACGTTCTGGAATGGATCGCTCCTGGGCTAGCCCCACGCGACGTGGTTCATTCGCCTTTCTTATATCAAAATATCTTAATCATACAAATTAATTCGCAAAAGAATAGAGTTCTGGAGTCTATCATTCCACGAGTTCTTAAATGAAATCTCTCCTGAGCTAGCCCCATGCGACGTGATTCATTCGCTCTTTCGTACCTAAAACAATTTAAAACCAACCAATTCAAATCATTTTTACAATTAATCAGCGAAGGAACTGGATTCTGGAGTCTAGCGCTCCACATAATTCTTGAATTGAATCACTCCTGGGCTAGCCCCACGCGACGTGGTTCATTCACCCTTTCGTTTAAAACACCTTAACAAAGGTCAAACTTTTCTCTAAACGAACATTGTTTAAATCTTTCTATCTCACAAACAAGCTAGCGTTTCAGCCTCCGCCGCGAGTAAAAGCCAACGCTTAGCAATTAAAATGCATTTTAAACAATTGTTCATTAAAAAATACAAACTGTAGTTGTACGAACTACGAAGCTCTGACGTTCCCATTGCACAAGGGAATACGTAGGCACAGGGATTTTAATCCTTCGCGAGCACAATAATAAAAAACTTTAATCTTTCCCCCGTAATATTAATAATTTAAAACTTTCTTTTCCTTTTAAAACAAACATATTAACTACCATTTAGAAGACAAAGGCTTAGATCAATATTTAATCGCATAGTTAGCTAAGAGGTTCCCGTTGAGTACAACGGACGTGAGGGGTGCTAATACCTTCCCCTTGCGTAACCGACTCCCGAACTTAGAATTTGGATTCATTGACCATTTCTTATCCTTCCTTTAGGTTGTATATATATCTCCCTTTTCTTTAATTAGAATAAATAGAATTAGGTGGAGACTCTGTTGTTTTCTTTCCGCGTCCCATCGCGAGGATCTTATTTTTCGAGGTACGACAGCTTGGAGACTATTCTGGGGACTAGCTCCATGCTAGAGAGAGTCGAGCCTAACTTAGCTTTGTGTGTTTATTTGTTTGACCTTATCTTTTTGTCTTCTCTATGTTTGTTATTTATGTTTGTTTAGTTGTTCTTTCTCTTACTGCTTATTATTATACTTGTCTGTGGGATCTTAGGGTTACATTGCAAGTAAAAGATGAGTTGTAGAAAAAGAAGAGGGAACACCTAAGTTAGAATTGGATGTTATTAGTGTTAGTCTCCAAGAACTCGCTCCTTGCAAGCCTAGCATGAAAGCTCCCCCGGATAGTTAGACTTTCCGTAGATCTTTTCGCAAAGCAGCTAGCCTATCGCGTGACTGGATTCACGAAAGGGCTGTGATTTTGGGACCCCCTAGAACCTGTTTCAATATTGGCAGTTGGGTAATGTTAGTCTTCGAAGGCTCGCCCCTTTGACAGCCTAGCATGAGAAATCCACTCAAGGCAGACCTTATCGTCATTATCGTCACAATGCAACTGCCGTGCGGCGGGGCGTTAGTACGATAAACACATGTGACCTTGAGTTTCCTTAAACCGTCACTGTAGAAACTATCTTGTGAATGGATAGAGAATGTAGAACCAATCTCTTACAACCTGCCAGTTAGGAAGTTTCGAGATTTTCCAGCTTTCAAGTCTGTTTGTGCTTGTGATCCTAAGCATACTTGCATTGCATCCATTTGCATACCATTGCATTTGCATTGCATATCATTTTCTTTCCTCAGAGTAAGCTCATGTGTTATTTATTTGTGTTCTTTAGTTTTCTCCAATTTTTAACTATTCCAAAAGGAAAAAAATTATATTCTCATGGAAAATAAAAGTTATATTCTCATAGAAATATACTATTTATAATCAGGTTGAGTAACTTTAATATTCCGTATTATTTTATGCTTGTCTTGCTTAAAAAAACAACTATAATGGGGAGTTAGAGGCGGATTTACATGGTAGTCAGGGGGTGCAACTGCATCCTCTCAACTTTTTTAAATTTACACTAATAATCTATATTTTATTTTATTTGCATCCCCTAGATTTTGTAGGTTTGCAATTTGCACCCATTGTAGTCACTTAAGCCATTTTTCAATTCTTCTGTCAAAGAATACAAATTATTTAAATATAATACTTATATTTAATTTTTATTTTCTAATTAATATAATATTATTGATGTTTTATAAATAATAACATTAATTATTTATTGTAAATAAATTGAATTAAATAATAAATAATTAGATATCAAAAGATTAATAAAAAAATTATATTTTTAATTTAATTTTTCACTTCTATCTCTAATTCTCTCACTAACCCTAGTTTCTCTCATCTTTTCATTGACCGTACCAACGGTGTATCAAACTTGCTCATGCTCTCACTAGCAATTTTTTTATCGATTTCGGATGTGTTTTTAGCTATTATGTTAAATCATAGTCAATTTAGAAGCATTTATCTTCAACGTTGAAGTTATTAAGGTAGGATATATTGATTTTAAGGTTTTGTTAATGTAGGGTTTTTTGAAATTAAAAATTAGGATTTGATGATTTTGTTGTTAAATTAGAACTATGTTCACTACAACAAAAATGACATTTAACAGCGCACCTTAGACAGCGCTTTCTTAAGGAAGCGCTGTCTAAGGTTAAAATTAATTGCAAACACGGAAACTGTTCAAAAAAAATTAAAAAAGCGCTGTTAAAAGTCCTACCTTAGACAGCGCTTTTGAAAAAGCGCTTTCTAAGGAAGGCCTTAGACAGCGCTTTTATAAAGTGCTTTTAAAGGTAGGCCTTAGACAACGCTTTGTCAAAAGCGCTGTCTAAAGTCTTTCAATTTAAAAAAAAATTAAAAACAAAAGCGCTGTCTAAGGGGGGCTTAGACAGCGCTTTTCAAAAGCGCTGTCTAAGGCCTACCTTAGAAAGCGCTTTTATCAAAAGCGCTGTCTAAGGTCTAATTATATTAAAATTATACAGATCTATTTTCATTTCTTCCTTTCCGTCTCTTTTGCGAACGACGAACAAAAATCGCCATTTTCGCCCTAACGGGCTTCAACAGTCTTACCTCCACTGTCGTCCACCAGATTCTACCTCCGTTAAGTCCTCCGTCGCACAACCATCGTCTTCTGTTCAAAAAGGTACGTTCTTGATAATGGTATCGTTCTTGTTATTGTTCTTGCTTGTTTTTTTGCTGAAAAGTTGCATATTCTTGAAATTTTATTGCTTGTAATTACTATGTATATACAGTATGGACCATAAGATTCATTGATGGATAATGTTCTTGTTCTTGTTCTGTTGTTGTTACTATGTATATACACTGAGTTTATATAAATATTAACACTGAGTTGTTGGCTTCATTACCTGAGAAGTTTTTTTGTTGAATCTGTAGACTGAGTTAAAATTAAACATTTAGGATACAGAGTTTTTGTTTAAAACATTTAGGATACGGAGATACGTTAGTCATTGGTGTTATGTTCGATAAGTCTAATATTGTTGTTATTATATGAAACTCTATTTTCAACTTCAATGATGTAAATATCTGTTAAATGTGAGAAAATGAAGTGAACTTGAAAGTTGTTAGAATATTCGAAGATACTACCTTAGTTATGTATTTTCGTCTGTATTTAACTAGGTTATTGTCGTTTGGAGAAACATTTGTTATGTATACGTTATTGAAGTTGATATTGATTATTTACCTTAATAAGTAGGAAAACCATGGATAAAATATGGATCTGTGTCGATCGAATGACCAAAGAGTACGAGAATGGGGTTGCGGAATTCTTTAAGATTGTTGTTCAACACGCTGAAAACCCCAGACGAATGCATTGTCCTTGCTTGCGTTGTTGTTATATTGGTAAAGTTGACGTAGATGGATTGAAATCGCATTTACTGAGGCATGTAATTGACAAAGACGAACCTTTTATTCTAGCATCTCAAGCTAAACAAGTGTTCTATGTGAATGACCCGATGAGTACAAAATGGTCTATAGTGCTTTTCTCTAACAAAGTGGTTGATGATAGTGGTGTCGACCAATGTGATATTGATGTTGAGAATGAGTCGTGCATTAGACGGAATGAGTTGAATAGAAATGATGAAGATGGGGATCTTATAGCGGATGAGTCATATATAAGAAACGATCATAATGAGGGAATTTGGATCAATTCATCCGTACGCATTGCTAAGAAACAAGTGATTAATATTCCAACAAAGAAAAGAAAGAGATGTTAGTGAAAGAGGTAAATTATGCAATTATATCCTTGATTTCTTGATTATAAGTTATATTTACACATATCTCTCATACAATTAAATAGTTGAAATTAAATCAAACTATGTTATATTATTATGTAGTACTTTGATGAATTCAAGTGTGTATATTATACAAAAGATCAAGTGGACGAAATCAAAGAGGAATGGTGTCAATTCATTATAGAGTTAGGTGTTATGTGAGGTATAATATTGTACTCTTACTTTAATTGATGAGAATTTAAATATGTGTAACGTTGTAATTTCTATAATATTGTTTATTAATTGAATTACAATCTTTGTGTTGTTTCAGGACCTATGTATATTTGAAGCAATGCTTTGGATGGATTAGATATGTGTACTTATAATATGTACATTTGTAGTAAAATGCAATGACTTGTAATTATAATAGGCCAAAATGGTTTGAATTGTTCTCTTCTTTTGACATGGAAAATTAGTTGAATTTGCAAAGTTTTATCCAGGAGAATTTTGTCAAACTAGTTTGATGTTGCTTGTTAATCAACTTGAGACTTATATTATTGATATGCACAATAATATTGAATTTGCATCCTTGAAAGGAATTGACGGTATTTAAAAAAGTTGGTTGAAACTAGAAGATGTGTTGTTTATCCATTGGTTTATCAACTTTTGAAGTTAACAATGATTTTTCTTGTTTCCACGGCAACCGTTGAACGATTTTTTTTGCAATGAGCCGATTATTCAACGATTTCAAAATATGAAATCGCGAAAAAGACAATTATAGAACATGTATGCAATTTTTGAATAAGTTATAATTTGCGTACTATTTTTTTTGTTAAATATTTTACTTTTAAAGATATAGTTATTATAATAATCTTGGATCCGCCACTGAGGGTTAACCAAAAAAAAGTTATTAGGGGGAGTTAACCATTTTTACAGTAGTATATTTTAATTCTTTTGTACATATCACTAATAACATCTTCATTTTTGGTAATTCTTTTGTACATATCACTAATAACATCTTCATTTTTGGTAATTCTTTTGTACATATCACTAATAACATCTTCATTTTTTGTCATCGTCAAAATCAAATGTACACATTGTGTACATAAGAAATTATTCCATTCAAATTGATAAAACAAATAATGTTTTCTTACTAAAATTAAAAATGATTAACTAGTTAACAAACTCATAAACTAATAACATAAAGTAATAAGATAAGTATTTTATTTTCAGAATAACTTTTTCTTTTACTTACTCCAAATGATAACCTTTATAACCTTTGAATTGAATTTAATTTAATAATCAATTAAGTAAAGGACTAATTTAACCATTATATTATATTAAAATAAGGTAAAAAAAAACTTAGTAAATTGATCCCATCCTTAAAAAAAATATTAAAATAATATGATAGTAAATAAATTTATCGAACTAATTTATCCAAAAGGCAACATAACACCAATGAATAAATAAAAAATAAAAATATCCCACTCAGCTAGAATAAAAGTTTTAAGAAAAATGCAACAGTTTGATTAAAAATAGAATAAAATTCCTAAAAAAGCCTAATTGTTTCCTAGGCATTAGATCAAAACCAGTAAACCATATCATTCAAATGCCCATTGATTTTCCTTACGAACTTGCTCCTCTTCCTCTGGAGTAAAGTCATTCTTAATGTTAAACATCTTTCGAATTTCTTCTGTCGTCTTCCCTTTCATCGACTCCGCCACAGTGTTGCAGGTAAGATCCAGCAAACTCTGTATATTCATATAGTTTGCAGCTAATATCAGATTGAAAAGTGTATGCTGATCAACCTTCACGAACTCGGCATCCCATTTTGTAACATCATCGGAATTCGCGGCTCCATCCACATGCTTCTTACAGTATTCAATAACCTTAGCCAATATGTTTCCTGTCACGTTCGGAAGAGGGATTCCACTCTCGGCACAACCGTCTTCGATCATGAATTTGATCGTCTGCGATTGAAGAGCCACCGCCTCTTCTACTTCGAAGGTTTCTCCATCGTCGCTATTGAGAGTGATCATCTTGGTTGAAGACATGGTAATTGTGATTAGGTATGGATGAACTTGTGTGTGAAAACCCTAACCCTAACTATAACTATTAGAAGTTTGTGAGCGCCAAACTATGAAAGTTTTTTCTCTTATTTATGCTGATTTTCTAACTGATCAAGTTTAGATTTAATATTTAAATTGTAGGATATTGAGGATATTGAGGAAATTCTGTTGTCTCAGATTTAAATTTAAAATATACGTGTCTAAGATTTAAATTAAAAATATACTTCAGCTATAATAATTTGATTGATTTAAATTTATTTATAAATAATTCAAGGATACGGATTGAAAGTATAATTTTATTTTCTCTATCATATTTTATTAGAGATATTTTAGGATTTTGAATATTATGAGAAAAAGTTATTTTTAAATTTTTAAAAAGAGATATACTTTACTTATATTTGTTATAATCTATTTAAATATAATTAATTATGTGAAATAATTATTTTCTGAGATTTTTTTTGTAATAGTTTTTTTTTCATAAACAAGATTCAATAAAAAAAACTAAGGGTTCTTATAAAAGAAGTGGAGTCAAAGTTTGGCAAAGAAAATTACAAGCCAATTGGCCTTTAAGATAAATATTGAAATGTGTAATCTTTCCGATGAACGATCATCCTCAAACCAAAGTTTTAATATTTCATATCATGTCCAAAACATTCCAAGATAACAAGTAACTAGTCAAATGCATCATTCAACCGACACTACGATATGTCACTGTCGACCTAGCGTCGGGGTCGGGGCAGACATTATAAAGGTGGTAGCAATTAGCATAATCACAATTGTTAAGGCTTTTTATCACAAAAATATACATCCTGTAGCGGCTTATTTGTTAGCGTTATCGACTCAGATGCTAGGGTATGGATGGGCTGGTATTTTCAGAAGGTTCCTTGTTGATTCACCTTACATGTGGTGGCCTGAAATCCTTGTGCAGGTCTCTCTTTTTAGAGCATTTCATGAAAAGGATAAAAGACCTAAAGGAGGAACTTCTAGGCTGCAATTCTTTTTCATAGTCTTTGTAGTTAGCTTTGCATATTACATCGTTCCCGGGTACTTTTTCCAAGAATTATCGACTGTCTCTTTTGTTTGCTTAATTTGGAAAGATTCTATCATTGCACAACAGATTGGTTCGGGAATGAAAGGCCTTGGTGTTGGTTCATTCGGCCTTGATTGGAACACTGTTGCTGGCTTCCTAGGTAGTCCTTTGCCTGTTCCTGGTTTTGCCATCATCAACATACTGGCTGGATTTTTATTGTATATGTATGTTTTGATTCCAATTGCCTATTGGAACAATTTATATGATGCTCAAAAGTTTCCACTCATCAGCTCTCACACATTTGACTCTACTGGTTCAACATACAACGTTACACGCATCCTTAACACCAAAACTTTCGACATTGATATGGAAAGTTACAACAATTACAGCAAGATCTATATGAGTGTCACATTTGCATTCAAATATGGATTCAGCTTCACTGCTCTTACAGCAACTATTTCCCATGTCCTCTTCTACGGAGAAATGATTCTACAGATGTGGAAGAAGACAACGAGTTCGCTAAAACAACTCGGTGATGTGCATACAAGAATCATGAAGAAAAACTATGAGCAGGTCCCTGACTGGTGGTTTATCACCATTCTGATTCTAATGGTTATGATGGCCTTAGTAGCCTGCGAAGGCTTTGGCAAACAGCTTCAGCTTCCATGGTGGGGAGTCTTACTTTCTCTATCAATTGCATTATTATCCACATTACCAATTGGTGTAATTGAAGCAACAACAAACATAAGAACAGGTCTCAATGTGATCACAGAGTTGGTTTTCGGTTTCATCTATCCAGGAAAGCCACTAGCCAATGTAGCTTTCAAAACTTACGGCCATATCAGCATGGTACAAGCACTTGGTTTTCTTGGTGACTTCAAATTAGGCCATTATATGAAAATTCCACCAAAATCAATGTTCATTGTGCAGCTTGTAGGCACAGTCGTTTCTTCATCTGTTCACTTTGGAACAGCATGGTGGCTTTTAACATCTATTGAGAACATATGCGATGAATCATTGTTGCCAAAAGGTAGTCCTTGGACATGTCCTGGTGATGATGTGTTCTACAATGCTTCCATCATATGGGGAGTTGTAGGGCCAAAGAGAATGTTTACCAAGACGGCGTTTATCCTGAGATAAATTGGTTTTTCCTTATTGGTCTACTTGCACCTGTTCCGGTGTGGCTTCTTTCTCGCAAATTTCCTAACCAGAAGTGGATTAAACTCATCAACATTCCGACTATCGTTGTAGGTGCATCTGGTATTCCACCAGTGAGATCAGTGAACTATATAACATGGATAATTGTTGGAATATTTTTCAATTTGTATGTTTATAGAAAGTTCAAAGCATGGTGGGCTAGACATACTTATATTCTGTCAGCTGGTTTAGATGCTGGAGTTGCTTTTATGGGTTTATTACTTTATTTTGCACTTCAATCTTATGGTATATTTGGTCCAACATGGTGGGGTCTTGAAGCAGATCACTGCCCTTTGGCCACATGCCCCATAGCTCAAGGTGTACATGTAAAGGGTTGTCCTGTTCCCTGACTTCTATGTTATCATTTCATCAATATTGTCTAATGAATATCATATTGGATATGTAAATGTAAAAAACAAAGAACATGTTTTATTTTGATCTCAATAAAAAAACTAAGGATTCTCAAAATCTGCTTATAAAAGAAGTGAAGTCAAAGTTCGGCAAAGAAAATTACAAGTCAATTGACCTTTAAGATAAATATTGGAATGTGTAATCTTCCCAATGAACGATCATCCCCAAATCAAAGTTTTAATATTTCATACCATGTCCAAAACATTCCAAGATAACAAGTAACTAGTCAAATGCATCCTTCATTCTCTTTCCTTAATCCTCTCTGTTTGCCAAAATGACACTCACTACGCCAAAAATGTCACAAAAAAGACAGCGCTTTTAATGAAAAGCGCGGCTATATGTCACTTGAAAATTCGCTCAAAAAAAGCGCTCTCTAAAGGACACATTAGACAGCGCTTTTAAAAAGCGCTTTCTAAGGTGACCATTTTAGAGAGCGTTTTCTCCAAAAGCGCTTTCTAAGGTATAATTTAAGAAAGCACTTTAATTTAAATTATTTTACAAAAGACCTATAGCAGCGTTTTCTAACAAAAGCGCTGTCTTTTTTGCTTGGCACAATTTTATTTGACCATATAAAGAATCACAAAATATGACAAAATGGGGGATCGAACTCAAGCCCTTTAGGTAGGGAAAGGAATTTTAAATTATATTAATATATCAAATTATATTTAATATATTTAAATTATATTAAATTAAATTTTAATTTATTTTAAATTATATTTATAATTATTCAAATATATGTTTTAAATACAAACATTTTAATTTATTAAAATTATATTTAATATATTAAAATTATATTAATATATAATTTAAAATATATTTAAAATTATATTAATATATCAAAATATAATTAATATATTAAATAATATATTTATATTGATAATTTTTACAAAAAAAATTTATATTTATTCAAATAATATATTTAAATATATATGTTTTAATTAAAATATATTAATATATATTTAAATATTTAAAATATATTAATTAATATATAAAAATTAATATATTCAAATAAGATATTTAAATAATATATTCAAATAATATATTTAAATTATATATTCAAATAATATAATTAAATAAGATATTTAAATAATATATTCAAATAATATATTTAAATAATATATTCAAATAATATAATTAAATAATATATTCAAATAATATATTTAAATATATAAAATATATTAATTAATATATACAAATTATATTAATATATAATTTAAAATATATTAATTAATATATACAAATTATATTAATATATAATTTAAAATATATATGATAACTTATGTTATATAAATTTAATGTGATTATAATTAATGGATGAGGGTGTAGTATCGCTAGTCAATGAGGTTTATGTCAATGCTTTGGGTCTGGGGTTCGAATCCCCTTCGCCCCAGACTCTCTAAGGTTTGTTATTAAAATAAATTATTTAATAATTTCGTAGACCTTTAGAAATTAAAAGCGCTCTCTAAACAAAAACTATAGGAGATCTTAGAAAGCGCTCTCTAATGTCAATCATTTATAAAAATATAAAACTTTTCTAATCATTTTCTTATTCAGAAATCAGAATCGTTATCGCTCTTAAACCCTTTTCTTGCTTTCTCATTGTTCATTCTTAAAACTATATTGATTTCGTTGATCATTGCTGAAGTTCGTTGCTCATTGCTGAAGTTGATCATTGCTCATTGTTGAAGTTCGTTTGTCCGTTCGTGTTTGTCGTTCGTTCGTTGCTGAAGTTCGTTTGTTCGTTCATTGCTGAGGTACACGTTTTGTTGTAGTACATTGTTGTTGTTGTCGTTGTTCTTGATGATATTGTGTTGAAGAAACTCATTTATGTTGTTGTCATTCTTGATGGTGTTCTTGCTGATACTATGTTGTTGTTGTTGTTCTTGACCAATCTGATACTATGTTGTTGATGATGTTCTTGACCAATCTGTTATATTACAACATTTATAGTTTAGTCATCAAATGCATAAAAAATTACTATGTTGTTGTTGTCGTTGTTCTTGATGATATTGCATTTGATGACTTTTTTCAGGAAAAGAGATTTATCTGGAAATGTACGTGTAAACACCATTTTTATTTCAGTTTATGAAAATTTACAGTTTCTTTATTTCTTACTATGTTTACGATTCAATTTACGTTTCACCATTTATTTTCATGCAAGCCTTTAAGTCTTTGTTTATTTTCACTTAAAATGTTAACTTGACCACATAATAAAAAATCATTCTTAATAAAGAAGATTCAAGAAACCAAATAGAAGAATCAGAAACATTTGTTCTAAGAGTTCACAAAATACATTTGAATTTTAGTACATGTGTCCTAGGACTTGTTTGGTTGGTCCTGCAAGTTACCCAAATTCAGTAAGACTGGAAAACCAGAGATTGTTCGTCAAAATTTACAGTGAACAATCATCATTTATAGTTTGAATGGAAAGTAACCATAATTATATATATTACAACAAAAAAGTGTTTAGTAGTAGAGATTGCATGGAAAGTGTTTAGTAGTAGAGATTGAATGGAAAGTAACCATAATTATATCACTCTCACTAGTTTCTCAAATTGATTATGATTTATCTTTCTTTAAACATGTTAGAATGATAAGTTTAGGAACCACTATCTTATCGTTCTTGATGATATTGTTGTTGTTGTCATTCTTGATGATTGATTTGTATATTAAAAGACGGTATCAAATTATAATAATCTTCATTTTTTTATCTAAATTAATGGTAGATTTTGAGGTGAGGTCTAGAAGTTGTTTACATCTAGATTTTGAGGTGAGGTCTAGAAGTTGTTTACATCTCTACAGGTATATTTTCTTTTTTATTTTTATTTTTGTTTTTGTTTAGTTTAATTAGTGTAATTATGGATAAGAAATGGATGTTTTCAAATCGATTGACGAAAGAGTACGAGAATGGGGTCAAGGAATTTTTTAAGTTTGTTGTTATACACGTCGAAGACCCTGGTCGAATGAAATGTTTGTACTTGGATTGTTGTTTTGTGGGTCGGGTTAACGCGAGTCAGCTGTTATCGCATTTACTAAGGCATGGAATTGATCAAAGTTATACATGTTGGGATTTGCATGGTGAGAAAAGTAACTGGAATGTTGAACTGGGGGATAATACAACCTACGAGACACACACGAGACACATGATACAAATGAAACTCAGGAAAAAGCTTCGAAGGTAGAAAGTGAAATAAAACGTGGAATAACAATTATAAGGTCAATTCATCGTGCTAGAGACAAAGGGGTGAAATTTGATGTACATTGGAGTGATGAAGACTAACTAATTGAGCCTAACGATGTTGGCTTCATACATTGGTTCACTTGTCCGCCAGCACATTCCAATTACCAGTGATGATTGGAGGAAATCATTCTTGAAAGCTGGTAAAGATAAGATATGGAGTGAGATACAAGTACTTGATTACCAAACATGATTGATGTGTTATTAGATTTCTTTTGACTTATACTAACACACTTATACTAACACATTTTATGTTTATATGTCTATATTTTTTTGTAGAGGTCCTTTAATATTGATGAAAATCGACAAAGGTATTGTCTCCAATTGGCCGGAAAGAGACATAGGGGATTTCGAGCCTTATTATCAAACAAATATCTGAGGGATGATTAAAAGAAATTTGTTAAAATAGATTTTCCACCATTGTATGCGGATTTGATTACACCGGAAGAATGGAAATCTTTTGTAGCCAAACGGAAAACCGAAAAATTCAATGTAAACTTGTTTATCTTTTAATTTCATGTTATCATACCCTAAATTTTGACCGAGCTTTTTATTTTTTCATTCATCTAACGCATTTCATAGCATTATCATTAGTCGGTCATTTTACATTTTAGTCCATGTTATTAATCATTCATTTTACCTTTTCATATCATCTTTTAGAATTTTGTTTCATTTTTTTATTAGAATGTCTGTTTATATCACTTTAATATAGATTTTAGAATTTGGTCCAATCTTAGAATTTTATTTAGAATATTTTGTCATATTTTGTAATTTTTTTTATTTTTTATTTTTTATTTTTTTATTTAAATATTTATTGATTATTTTTAGAATTTAATTTAGTTCAATTTATTTTTAATTCAGTTTATAATTTATTTAGTTAAATTTAGAATTTGTGTTCAACCTTTTTTTTTATTTTAGTTTAGTTCTTTAATTAATTTGTTTTTTTTTTATTTGTTTAGTTTTGATTTATATTTCGATTCTGTTTAATTTTCATATAATTTTATTAGTTTATTATTTTAATTAGATTATATTTAATTTAATGTTCATTTAGTGTATTTTTATTATTTAAACTTAATTAATTAGTTTCTATTAGATTTTTCTTTTATTCTTATTTATTTAATATAAGTTTAGGAAAGTTTTTTTATTATTCCATGTCATTAAACCATTTAAAAAGGATTTATTTAGAATTTCCGCCCAAATCTATTTTAAGTCCATATAAACTTAGCTTATCTATTTCCTTTATTTCTTATTTATTTTCTTTTATTATTATTTATTTAAATTGATTACTTATATTTAGTATGTAATATATGTCACATAAAAAGTCTTCGAATTTGACTAAGTCCAGTCCACTAGACCCTATTGCTCTCCTGCATAAGCCTTGAGAAAATCGTACCAGCCTGTTTACTTCAAAGTAACAAAACATACCTGCACCCTCTACAACAACACCCTGCTACACTCCCAAACAAGCCAAAATTTTGCAATAATATGTCATTGAAAGAAACTGCACATCAATACAAGACAAAAGCTTTGATATTTGGAAACTTAGTAAACAAGTTTGAAGATGCATAAAAAGAAGAAGTTGAGAACATATATAGGGGGTCATTTGAAAAAACAAAAAAAAAACACAGAAAAATTTCCAAACATAAAAAAAGCCCCTCCCTGAAAAACGCTTCATCAATCTGAATGCAGGTTGAGAGGAACTTCAGAAAATTTAAAAAGGAAATAACCATTAACCCAATAAAAGCAACCTCACCTTAAACCCGAAGCACTTTTACCTTCTTGTATCAACAAACAACAACTTCAGAAGCAAAAAACAGAACATCAGAAAAAGGATATTGAAAAATCTCAGAAGAAAATACCATAAGATCTTCTTTCAAACACTCCAAACCTCCATTTTTTTAACCTTCTACCCTTCAACAACAACAAACACGAACTTGTTTTTCTCAAATTCAGAAATCCACGAAACAAACCAGACGAATCCATAATGAACCATAAACGTACAAACGAACCACCGTCGCGGGTCAAAACCAAAGAAAACTGAACCACCGCACAAAAACCAATCGGACTGAAATAAATCATCGGCCCTTTTTTGTTACATCACCAAAACCTAGAACTCGTCCCGAAACCGTGAATCATCATCGCCGCTGCAAAAACCCAGTCGTGAAACCACCACCATCACCGAAATCTGCTTCCACCACGAAACCGTGTCATCATAAACACGTCGCCACTACCCCACCAGAACACCGAGCCAAACCATCTGAGAGAGAACCAAAACCAAAAACGAAAACACTGAAACTGAGAGAAAAATCAAAAACTGCGAGATTGATTGAGAGAAGCCGATGAAATCACAGACCTACAGGGTGAGAATCGTGAGAATCGTTGGAAATTTTTTTATGTGTTGAGAGGATGTTATTTTTAAACCTTTCTTATTCCATTTTATTTTTATGTTATTTTTTTAACTATTGGATGTAAACCCTGACTGATGCACTTGTTTCTTCCCTTTTACGTTTTTTTATTTTTTTTAATAATTTTTTTTTCAACTTCCTTCACTTTACAATGTGGATGGGTTTGGGCCTCCTATGCCCATGAACCCAACTGATTATTCTCCATACACTCCCCTATCATGCGCCTGACCCCTCTTCTGTATTTTTTGTTTTTTTATTAATTTATTTTTTAAATGGCAGAATTTGTTTTGTGTTAGGGTTTGGTTTGGGCCTAAGTTTTGTTGGATAAATGTTTGGATTTGCACATCCAGGATGTTGGTTTACACTCCCTTTTTTTCCTTTGAGTTCTCTAATTTTAGATTTACATTTTTTTACTTAATTTTTTCGGGCCGAATGATATGACAAAAAGTCACGAGAAATCATTTCCGATTAATCGTGACCAATATGAGGCCATTTATTTATTTTATTTTCATTTTATTTAATTTATTCTATTTCACACTTTATTTCACTTTATTTAGTCTATTTATTTATTCTATTTATTTCCCGCACCTTTTATACCATATTAAATTCTAACGGTTCCGATTAATTCATACACTGCACACACGCTTCCTCTTGGGCAAATTACAACGATACCCTTTATTTCTTCGCAATCCCGTGTAAATTATTTTATACCCCTCTCCCGATTATTTTGTACGCAATTTACCTTTCTGCCTTTATGTTACAGTTTCGTTTTGCTAGGAATATCCATAGGGACTAGAAATCGTTTTTCATTCACATAATCATTTAAAACAATTCATACGCCTACATTTGCACACACGTAAGTCAATCACCTATGTGATCGTCATCTGTACGATATTTATCGTTTCGTAATTAATTAACAAGAAACTGAGCTTCGGAATCTAGCATTCAGTGGGTCTTTAATGAACCACACCTGGGCTAGCCCCACGCGTAGTGTTTCATTTAATCCTTCATTATTAAAATATGTTAATCCTAAAACGTCTAAAAAACAAAATATCCAACTTATTTTATAAATTTAAATACGAAAGAACAGAGCTCCGGTGTCTAGCATTCCGCACGTTCTGGAATGGATCGCTCCTGGGCTAGCCCCACGCGACGTGGTTCATTCGCCTTTCGTATATCAAAATATCTTAATCGTACAAATTAATTCGCAAAAGAATAGAGTTCTGGAGTCTATCATTCCACGAGTTCTTAAATGAAATCTCTCCTGAGCTAGCCCCATGCGACGTGATTCATTCGCTCTTTCGTACCTAAAACAATTTAAAACCAACCAATTCAAATCATTTTTACAATTAATCAGCGAAGGAACTGGATTCTGGAGTCTAGCGCTCCACATAATTCTTGAATTGAATCACTCCTGGGCTAGCCCCACGCGACGTGGTTCATTCACCCTTTCGTTTAAAACAC
Organism: Lathyrus aphaca; assembly: GCA_963966055.1. NCBI lineage: Eukaryota > Viridiplantae > Streptophyta > Magnoliopsida > Fabales > Fabaceae > Lathyrus > Lathyrus aphaca. Next base: position 96,099,129 of record OZ014525.1, on the reverse strand, counting down.
CTTAACAAAGGTCAAACTTTTCTCTAAACGAACATTGTTTAAATCTTTCTATCTCACAAACAAGCTAGCGTTTCAGCCTCCGCCGCGAGTAAAAGCCAACGCTTAGCAATTAAAATGCATTTTAAACAATTGTTCATTAAAAAATACAAACTGTAGTTGTACGAACTACGAAGCTCTGACGTTCCCATTGCACAAGGGAATACGTAGGCACAGGGATTTTAATCCTTCGCGAGCACAATAATAAAAAACTTTAATCTTTCCCCCGTAATATTAATAATTTAAAACTTTCTTTTCCTTTTAAAACAAACATATTAACTACCATTTAGAAGACAAAGGCTTAGATCAACATTTAATCGCATAGTTAGCTAAGAGGTTCCCGTTGAGTACAACGGACGTGAGGGGTGCTAATACCTTCCCCTTGCGTAACCGACTCCCGAACTTAGAATTTGGATTCATTGACCATTTCTTATCCTTCCTTTAGGTTGTATATATATCTCCCTTTTCTTTAATTAGAATAAATAGAATTAGGTGGCGACTCTGTTGTTTTCTTTCCGCGTCCCATCGCGAGGATCTTATTTTTCGAGGTACGACAGCTTGGAGACTATTCTGGGGACTAGCTCCATGCTAGAGAGAGTCGAGCCTAACTTAGCTTTGTGTGTTTATTTGTTTGACCTTATCTTTTTGTCTTCTTTATGTTTGTTATTTATGTTTGTTTAGTTGTTCTTTCTCTTACTGCTTATTATTATACTTGTCTGTGGGATCTTAGGGTTACATTGCAAGTAAAAGATGAGTTGTAGAAAAAGAAGAGGGAACACCTAAGTTAGAATTGGATGTTATTACTGTTAGTCTCCAAGAACTCGCTCCTTGCAAGCCTAGCATGAAAGCTCCCCCGGATAGTTAGACTTTCCGTAGATCTTTTCGCAAAGCAGCTAGCCTATCGCGTGACTGGGTTCACGAAAGGGCTGTGATTTTGGGACCCCCTAGAACCTGTTTCAATATTGGCAGTTGGGTAATGTTAGTCTTCGAAGGCTCGCCCCTTTGACAGCCTAGCATGAGAAATCCACTCAAGGCAGACCTTATCGTCATTATCGTCACAATGCAACTGCCGTGCGGCGGGGCGTTAGTACGATAAACACATGTGACCTTGAGTTTCCTTAAACCGTCACTGTAGAAACTATCTTGTGAATGGATAGAGAATGTAGAACCAATCTCTTACAACCTGCCAGTTAGGAAGTTTCGAGATTTTCCAGCTTTCAAGTCTGTTTGTGCTTGTGATCCTAAGCATACTTGCATTGCATCCATTTGCATACCATTGCATTTGCATTGCATATCATTTTCTTTCCTCAGAGTAAGCTCATGTGTTATTTATTTGTGTTCTTTAGTTTTCTCCATTTTTTAACTATTCCAAAAGGAAAAAAATTATATTCTCATGGAAAATAAAAGTTATATTCTCATAGAAATATACTATTTATAATCAGGTTGAGTAACTTTAATATTCCGTATTATTTTATGCTTGTCTTGCTTAAAAAAACAACTATAATGGGGAGTTAGAGGCGGATTTACATGGTAGTCAGGGGGTGCAACTGCATCCTCTCAACTTTTTTAAATTTACACTAATAATCTATATTTTATTTTATTTGCATCCCCTAGATTTTGTAGGTTTGCAATTTGCACCCATTGTAGTCACTTAAGCCATTTTTCAATTCTTCTGTCAAAGAATACAAATTATTTAAATATAATACTTATATTTAATTTTTATTTTCTAATTAATATAATATTATTGATGTTTTATAAATAATAACATTAATTATTTATTGTAAATAAATTGAATTAAATAATAAATAATTAGATATCAAAAGATTAATAAAAAAAATTATATTTTTAATTTAATTTTTCACTTCTATCTGTAATTCTCTCACTAACCCTAGTTTCTCTCATCTTTTCATTGACCGTACCAACGGTGTATCAAACTTGCTCATGCTCTCACTAGCAATTTTTTTATCGATTTCGGATGTGTTTTTAGCTATTATGTTAAATCATAGTCAATTTAGAAGCATTTATCTTCAACGTTGAAGTTATTAAGGTAGGATATATTGATTTTAAGGTTTTGTTAATGTAGGGTTTTTTGAAATTAAAAATTAGGATTTGATGATTTTGTTGTTAAATTAGAACTATGTTCACTACAACAAAAATGACATTTAACAGCGCACCTTAGACAGCGCTTTCTTAAGGAAGCGCTGTCTAAGGTTAAAATTAATTGCAAACACGGAAACTGTTCAAAAAAAATTAAAAAAGCGCTGTTAAAAGTCCTACCTTAGACAGCGCTTTTGAAAAAGCGCTTTCTAAGGAAGGCCTTAGACAGCGCTTTTATAAAGTGCTTTTAAAGGTAGGCCTTAGACAACGCTTTGTCAAAAGCGCTGTCTAAAGTCTTTCAATTTAAAAAAAAATTAAAAACAAAAGCGCTGTCTAAGGGGGGCTTAGACAGCGCTTTTCAAAAGCGCTGTCTAAGGCCTACCTTAGAAAGCGCTTTTATCAAAAGCGCTGTCTAAGGTCTAATTATATTAAAATTATACAGATCTATTTTCATTTCTTCCTTTCCGTCTCTTTTGCGAACGACGAACAAAAATCGCCATTTTCGCCCTAACGGGCTTCAACAGTCTTACCTCCACTGTCGTCCACCAGATTCTACCTCCGTTAAGTCCTCCGTCGCACAACCATCGTCTTCTGTTCAAAAAGGTACGTTCTTGATAATGGTATCGTTATTGTTATTGTTCTTGCTTGTTTTTTTGCTGAAAAGTTGCATATTCTTGAAATTTTATTGCTTGTAATTACTATGTATATACAGTATGGACCATAAGATTCATTGATGGATAATGTTCTTGTTCTTGTTCTGTTGTTGTTACTATGTATATACACTGAGTTTATATAAATATTAACACTGAGTTGTTGGCTTCATTACCTGAGAAGTTTTTTTGTTGAATCTGTAGACTGAGTTAAAATTAAACATTTAGGATACAGAGTTTTTGTTTAAAACATTTAGGATACGGAGATACGTTAGTCATTGGTGTTATGTTCGATAAGTCTAATATTGTTGTTATTATATGAAACTCTATTTTCAACTTCAATGATGTAAATATCTGTTAAATGTGAGAAAATGAAGTGAACTTGAAAGTTGTTAGAATATTCGAAGATACTACCTTAGTTATGTATTTTCGTCTGTATTTAACTAGGTTATTGTCGTTTGGAGAAACATTTGTTATGTATACGTTATTGAAGTTGATATTGATTATTTACCTTAATAAGTAGGAAAACCATGGATAAAATATGGATCTGTGTCGATCGAATGACCAAAGAGTACGAGAATGGGGTTGCGGAATTCTTTAAGATTGTTGTTCAACACGCTGAAAACCCCAGACGAATGCATTGTCCTTGCTTGCGTTGTTGTTATATTGGTAAAGTTGACGTAGATGGATTGAAATCGCATTTACTGAGGCATGTAATTGACAAAGACGAACCTTTTATTCTAGCATCTCAAGCTAAACAAGTGTTCTATGTGAATGACCCGATGAGTACAAAATGGTCTATAGTGCTTTTCTCTAACAAAGTGGTTGATGATAGTGGTGTCGACCAATGTGATATTGATGTTGAGAATGAGTCGTGCATTAGACGGAATGAGTTGAATAGAAATGATGAAGATGGGGATCTTATAGCGGATGAGTCATATATAAGAAACGATCATAATGAGGGAATTTGGATCAATTCATCCGTACGCATTGCTAAGAAACAAGTGATTAATATTCCAACAAAGAAAAGAAAGAGATGTTAGTGAAAGAGGTAAATTATGCAATTATATCCTTGATTTCTTGATTATAAGTTATATTTACACATATATCTCATACAATTAAATAGTTGAAATTAAATCAAACTATGTTATATTATTATGTAGTACTTTGATGAATTCAAGTGTGTATATTATACAAAAGATCAAGTGGACGAAATCAAAGAGGAATGGTGTCAATTCATTATAGAGTTAGGTGTTATGTGAGGTATAATATTGTACTCTTACTTTAATTGATGAGAATTTAAATATGTGTAACGTTGTAATTTCTATAATATTGTTTATTAATTGAATTACAATCTTTGTGTTGTTTCAGGACCTATGTATATTTGAAGCAATGCTTTGGATGGATTAGATATGTGTACTTATAATATGTACATTTGTAGTAAAATGCAATGACTTGTAATTATAATAGGCCAAAATGGTTTGAATTGTTCTCTTCTTTTGACATGGAAAATTAGTTGAATTTGCAAAGTTTTATCCAGGAGAATTTTGTCAAACTAGTTTGATGTTGCTTGTTAATCAACTTGAGACTTATATTATTGATATGCACAATAATATTGAATTTGCATCCTTGAAAGGAATTGACGGTATTTAAAAAAGTTGGTTGAAACTAGAAGATGTGTTGTTTATCCATTGGTTTATCAACTTTTGAAGTTAACAATGATTTTTCTTGTTTCCACGGCAACCGTTGAACGATTTTTTTTGCAATGAGCCGATTATTCAACGATTTCAAAATATGAAATCGCGAAAAAGACAATTATAGAACATGTATGCAATTTTTGAATAAGTTATAATTTGCGTACTATTTTTTTTGTTAAATATTTTACTTTTAAAGATATAGTTATTATAATAATCTTGGATCCGCCACTGAGGGTTAACCAAAAAAAAGTTATTAGGGGGAGTTAACCATTTTTACAGTAGTATATTTTAATTCTTTTGTACATATCACTAATAACATCTTCATTTTTGGTAATTCTTTTGTACATATCACTAATAACATCTTCATTTTTGGTAATTCTTTTGTACATATCACTAATAACATCTTCATTTTTTGTCATCGTCAAAATCAAATGTACACATTGTGTACATAAGAAATTATTCCATTCAAATTGATAAAACAAATAATGTTTTCTTACTAAAATTAAAAATGATTAACTAGTTAACAAACTCATAAACTAATAACATAAAGTAATAAGATAAGTATTTTATTTTCAGAATAACTTTTTCTTTTACTTACTCCAAATGATAACCTTTATAACCTTTGAATTGAATTTAATTTAATAATCAATTAAGTAAAGGACTAATTTAACCATTATATTATATTAAAATAAGGTAAAAAAAAACTTAGTAAATTGATCCCATCCTTAAAAAAAATATTAAAATAATATGATAGTAAATAAATTTATCGAACTAATTTATCCAAAAGGCAACATAACACCAATGAATAAATAAAAAATAAAAATATCCCACTCAGCTAGAATAAAAGTTTTAAGAAAAATGCAACAGTTTGATTAAAAATAGAATAAAATTCCTAAAAAAGCCTAATTGTTTCCTAGGCATTAGATCAAAACCAGTAAACCATATCATTCAAATGCCCATTGATTTTCCTTACGAACTTGCTCCTCTTCCTCTGGAGTAAAGTCATTCTTAATGTTAAACATCTTTCGAATTTCTTCTGTCGTCTTCCCTTTCATCGACTCCGCCACAGTGTTGCAGGTAAGATCCAGCAAACTCTGTATATTCATATAGTTTGCAGCTAATATCAGATTGAAAAGTGTATGCTGATCAACCTTCACGAACTCGGCATCCCATTTTGTAACATCATCGGAATTCGCGGCTCCATCCACATGCTTCTTACAGTATTCAATAACCTTAGCCAATATGTTTCCTGTCACGTTCGGAAGAGGGATTCCACTCTCGGCACAACCGTCTTCGATCATGAATTTGATCGTCTGCGATTGAAGAGCCACCGCCTCTTCTACTTCGAAGGTTTCTCCATCGTCGCTATTGAGAGTGATCATCTTGGTTGAAGACATGGTAATTGTGATTAGGTATGGATGAACTTGTGTGTGAAAACCCTAACCCTAACTATAACTATTAGAAGTTTGTGAGCGCCAAACTATGAAAGTTTTTTCTCTTATTTATGCTGATTTTCTAACTGATCAAGTTTAGATTTAATATTTAAATTGTAGGATATTGAGGATATTGAGGATATTGAGGAAATTCTGTTGTCTCAGATTTAAATTTAAAATATACGTGTCTAAGATTTAAATTAAAAATATACTTCAGCTATAATAATTTGATTGATTTAAATTTATTTATAAATAATTCAAGGATACGGATTGAAAGTATAATTTTATTTTCTCTATCATATTTTATTAGAGATATTTTAGGATTTTGAATATTATGAGAAAAAGTTATTTTTAAATTTTTAAAAAGAGATATACTTTACTTATATTTGTTATAATCTATTTAAATATAATTAATTATGTGAAATAATTATTTTCTGAGATTTTTTTTGTAATAGTTTTTTTTTTCATAAACAAGATTCAATAAAAAAAATTAAGGGTTCTTATAAAAGAAGTGGAGTTAAAGTTTGGCAATGAAAATTACAAGCCAATTGGCCTTTAAGATAAATATTGAAATGTGTAATCTTCCCGATGAACGATCATCCCAAACCAAAGTTTTAATACTTCATACCATGTCCAAAACATTCCAAGATAACAAGTAAATAGTGAACTGCATCCTTCATTCTCTTTCCTTAATCCTCTCTGCTTGCCAAAATGACACTCACTACGCCAAAAATGTCACAAAAAAGGCAGTGCTTTTAATGAAAAGAGTGGCTATATGTCACTTAAAAATTCGCTCAAAAAAGCACTCTCTAAAGGACACATTAGACAGCACTTTTAAAAAGCGCTTTCTAAGGTGACCACTTTAGAGAGCGTTTTCTCCAAAAGCGCTTTCTAAGGTATAATTTAAGAAAGCACTTTAATTTAAATTATTTTACAAAAGACCTATAGCAGCGTTTTCTATCAAAAGCGCTGTCTTTTTTGCTTGGCACAATTTTACTTGACCATATAAAGAATCACAAAATATGACAAAATGGGGGATCGAACTCAAGCCCTTTAGGTAGGGAAAGGAATTTTAAATTATATTAATATATCAAATTATATTTAATATATTTAATTTATATTAAATTAAATTTTAATTTATTTTAAATTATATTTATAATTATTCAAATATATGTTTTAAATACAAACATTTTAATTTATTAAAATTATATTTAATATATTAAAATTATATTATTATATAATTTAAAATATATTATTTTAAAATATATTTGAAATTATATTAATATATCGAAATATAATTAATATATTAAATAATATATTTATATTGATAATTTTTACAAAAAAAAATTATATTTATTCAAATAATATATTTAAATATATATGTTTTAATTAAAATATATTTATATATATATATATATATATATATATATATATATATATATATATATATATATATTTAAAATATATTAATTAATATATTCAAATAAGATATTTAAATAATATATTCAAATAATATATTTAAACAATATATTCAAATAAAATAATTAAATAAGATATTTGAATAATATATTCAAATAATATATTTAAATAATATATTCAAATAATATAATTAAATAATATATTCAAATAATATATTTAAATATATAAAATATATTAATTAATATATACAAATTATATTAATATATAATTTAAAATATATTAATTAATATATACAAATTATATTAATATATAATTTAAAATATATATGATAACTTATGTTATATAAATTTAATGTGATTATAATTAATGGATGAGGGCGTAGTATCGCTTGTCAATGAGTTTTATGTGAATGCTTTGGGTCTGGGGTTCGAATCCCCCACGCCCCAGACTCTCTAAAGTTTGTTATTAAAATAAATTTAAAACTTTTCTAGTGTCAATCATTTATAAAAATATAAAACTTTTCTAATCATTTTCTTATTCAGAAATCAGAATCGTTATCGCCCTTAAACCCTTTTTCTTTGTGTCGTTGTTCTTGATGATATTGTGTTGAAGAAACGCATTTATGTTGTTGTCATTCTTGATGATGTTCTTGCTGATACTATGTTGTTGTTGTTGTTCTTGACCAATCTGATACTATGTTGTTGATGATGTTCTTGACCAATTTGTTATATTACAACATTTATAGTTTAGTCATCAAATGCATAAAAAATTAATATGTTGTTGTTGTCGTTGTTCTTGATGATATTGCATTTGATGACTTTTTTCAGAAAAAGAGATTTATCTGGAAATGTACGTGTAAACACCATTTTTATTTCAGTTTATGAAAATTTACAGTTTCTTTATTTCTTACAATGTTTACTATTCAATTTACGTTTCACCATTTATTTTCATGCAAGCCTTTAAGTCTTTGTTTATTTTCACTTAAAATGTTAACTTGACCACATAATAAAAAATCATTCTTAATAAAGAAGATTCAAGAAACCAAATAGAAGAATCAGAAACATTTGTTCTAAGAGTTCACAAAATACATTTGAATTTTAGTACATGTGTCCTAGGACTTGTTTGGTTGGTCCTGCAAGTTACCCAAATTCAATAAGACTGGAAAACCAGAGATTATTCATCAAAATTTACAGTGAACAATCACCATTTATAGTTTGAATGGAAAGTAACCATAATTATATATATTACAACAAAAAAGTGTTTAGTAGTAGAGTTTGAATAGAAAGTAACCATAATTATATCACTCTCACTAGTTTCTCAAATTGATTATGATTTATCTTTCTTTAAACATGTTAGAATGATAAGTTTAGGAACTACTATCTTATCATTCTTGATGATATTGTTGTTGTTGTCATTCTTGATGATTGATTTGTATATTAAAAGACGGTATCAAATTCTAATAATCTTCATTTTTTATCTAAATTAAAGGTAGATTTTGAGGTGAGGTCTAGAAGTTGTTTACATCTAGATTTTGAGGTGAGGTCTAAAAGTTGTTTACATCTCTACAGGTATATTTTCTTTTTTATTTTTATTTTTGTTTTTGTTTAGTTTAATTAGTGTAACTATGGACAAGAAATGAATGTTTTCAAATCGATTGACGAAAGAGTACGAGAATGGGGTCAAGGAATTTTTTAAGTTTGTTGTTATGCACGTCGAAGACCCTGGTCGAATGAAATGTTTGTACTTGGATTGTTGTTTTATGGGTCGGGTTAACGCGAGTCAGCTGTTATCGCATTTACTAAGGCATGGAATTGGTCAAAGTTATACATGTTGGGATTTGCATGGTGAGAAAAGTAACTGGAATGTTGAACTGGGGGATAATACAACCTACGAGACACACACGAGACACATGATACAAATGAAACACAGGAAAAAGCTTCGAAGGTAAAAAGTGAAATAAAACGTGGAATAACAATTATAAGGTCAATTCACCGTGCTAGAGACAAAAGGGTGAAATTTGATGTACATTGGAGTGATGGAGACTAACTAATTGAGTCTAACGGTTCAATGTTGGCTTCATACTTTGGTTCACTTGTCCGCCAGCACATTCCAATTACCAGTGATGATTGGAGGAAACCATTCTTGAAAGCTGGTAAAGATAAGATATGGAGTGAGATACAAGTACTTGATTACCAAACATGATTGATGTGTTATTAGATTTCTTTTGACTTATACTAACACACTTATACTAACACACTTATACTAACACATTTAATGTTCATTTAGTGTATTTTTATTATTTAAACTTAATTAATTAGTTTCTATTAGATTTTTCTTTTATTCTTATTTATTTAATATAAGTTTAGGAAAGTTTTTTTATTATTCCATGTCATTAAACCATTTAAAAAGGATTCATTTACCTATTTCCATTATTTCTTATTTATTTTCTTTTATTATTATTTATTTAAATTGATTACTTATATTTAGTATGTAATATATGTCACATAAAAAGTCTTCGAATTTGACTAAGTCCAGTCCACTAGACCCTATTGATCTCCTGCGCATGCCTTGAGAAAATCCTACCAGCCTGTTTACTTCAAAGTAACAAAACATACCTGCACCCTCTACAACAACACCCTACTACACTCCCAAACAAGCCAAAATTTTGCAATAATATGTCATTGAAAGAAACTGCACATCAATACAAGACAAAAGCTTTGATATTTGGAAACTTAGTAAACAAGTTTGAAGATGCATAAAAAGAAGAAGTTGAGAACATATATAGGCGGCCATTCGGAAAAAAAAAAAAAAACACAGAAAAATTTCCAAACATAAAAAAAGCCCCTCCCTGAAAAACGCTTCATCAATCTGAATGCAGGTTGAGAGGACCTTTAGAAAATTTAAAAAGGAAATAACCATTAACCCAATAAAAGCAACCTCACCTTAAACCCGAAGCACTTATACCTTCTTGTATCAACAAATAACAACTTCAGAAGCAAAAAACAGAACATCAGAAAAAGGATATTGAAAAATCTCAGAAGAAAATAGCATAAGATCTTCTTTCAAACCACTACGAACCTCAATTTTTTTAACCTCTTCCACCCTTTAACAACAACAAACACGAACTTGTTTTTCTCAAACTCAGAAATCCACGAAGCAAACCAGACGAATCCATAATGAACCATAAACGTACAAACGAACCACCGCCACGGGTCAAAACCAGAGAAAACTGAACCACCGCACAAAAACCAATCGGACTGAAATAAATCATCGGCCCTGTTTTGTTACATCACCAAAACCTAGAACTCGTCCCGAAACCGTGAATCATCACCGCCGCCGCAAAAACCCAATCGTGAAACCACCACCATCACTGAAATCTGCTTCCACCACGAAACTGTGTCATCATAAACATGTCGCCACTACCCCACCAGAACACCGAGCCAAACCATCTGAGAGAGAACCAAAACCAAAAACGAAAACACTGAAACTGAGAGAAAAATCAAAAACTGCAAGATTGATTGAGAGAAGCCGATGAAATCACAGACCTACAGGGTGAGAATCGTGAGAATCGTTGGAAACTTGTTTCTGTGTTGAGAGGATGTTTTTTTTAAACCTTTCTTATTCTATTTTATTTTTATGTTATTTTTTTAACTATTGGATGTAAACCCTGACCGATGCACTTGTTTCTTCCATTTTACGTTTTTTTTATTTTTTTTAATAATTTTTTTTCAACTTCCTTCACTTCACAATGTGGATGGGTTTGGGCCTCCTATGCCCATGAACCCAACAAATTATTCTCCATACACTCCCATATCATGCGCCTGACCCCTCTTCTGTATTTTTTGTTTTTTTATTAATTTATTTTTTAAATGGCAGAATTTGTTTTGTGTTAGGGTTTGGTTTGGGCCTAAGTTTTGTTGGATAAATGTTTAGATTTGCACATCCAGGATGTTGGTTTACACTCCCTTTTTTTTCCTTTGAGTTCTCTAATTTTAGATTTACATTTTTTTACTTAATTTTTTTGGGCCGAATGATATGACAAAAAGTCACGAGAAATCATTTACAATTAATCGTGACCAATATGAGGCCATTTATTTATTTTATTTTTATTTTATTTAATTTATTCTATTTCACACTTTATTTCACTTTATTTAGTCTATTTATTTATTCTATTTATTTCCCGCACCTTTTATACCATATTAAATTCTAACGGTTCCGATTAATTCATACACTACACACACGCTTCCTCTTGGGCAAATTACAACGATACCCTTTATTTCTTTGCAATCCCGTGTAAATTATTTTGTACCCCTCTCTCGATTATTTTGTACGCAATTTACCTTTCTGCCTTTATGTTACAGTTTCGTTTTGCTAGGAATATCTATAGGGACTAGAAATCATTTTTCATTCACATAATCATTTAAAACAATTCATACGCCTACATTTGCACACACGTAAGTCAATCAACTATGTGATCATCATCTGCACGATATTTATCGTTTCGTAATTAATTAACAAGAAACTGAGCTTCGGAATCTAGCATTCTGCGGGTCTTTAATGAACCACGCCTGGGCTAGCCCCACGCGTAGTGTTTCATTTAATCCTTCGTTATTAAAATATGTTAATCCTAAAACGTCTAAAAAAACAAAATATCCAACTTATTTTATAAATTTAAATACGAAATAACAGAGCTTTGGTGTCTAGCACTCCGCACGTTCTGGAATGGATCGCTCTTGGGCTAGCCCAAGCGACGTGGTTCATTCGCCTTTCGTATATCAAAATATCTTAATCGTACAAATTAATTCGCGAAAGAATAGAGTTCTGGAGTCTATCATTCCACGAGTTCTTGAATGAAATCGCTCCTGAGCTAGCCTCATGCGACGTGATTCATTCGCTCTTTCGTACCTAAAACAAATTAAAACTTACCAACCAATTCAAATCATTTTTACAATTAATCAGCGAAGGAACTAGATTCTGGAGTCTAGCGCTCCACATAATTCTTGAATGGAATCATTCCTGGGCTAGCCCCACGTGACGTGTTTCATTCACCCTTTCGTTTATAACACCTTAACAAAGGTCAAACGTTTCTCTAAACGAACATTGTTTAAATCTTTCTATCTCACAAACAAGCTAGCGTTTCAGCCTCCGCCGCGAGTAAAAGCCAACGCTTAGCAGTTAAAATGCATTTTAAACAATTGTTCATTAAAAAATACAAACCGTAGTTGCACGAACTACGAAGCTCTGACTTTCTCATTGCACAAGGGAATACGTAGGCACAGGGATTTTTAATCCTTCGCGAGCACAATAATAAAATAACTTTAATCTTTCCCCCGTAATATTAATAATTTAGAAATTTCTTTTCCTTTTAAAACAAACATATTAACAACCATTTAGAAGACAAAGGCTTAGATCAACATTTAATCGCATAGTTAGCTAAGAGGTTCCCGTTGAGTACAACGAACGTGAGGGGTGCTAATACCTTCCCCTTGCGTAACCGACTCCCGAACTTAGAATTTGGTTTCATTGACCATTTCTTATCCTTCCTTTAGGTTGTATCTATATCTCCCTTTTCTTTAATTAGAATAAATAGAATTAGGTGGTGACTCTGTTGTTTTCTTTCCGCGTCCCATCGCGAGGATCTTATGTTTCGAGGTACGACAGCTTGGAGACTCTTCTGGGGACTAGCTCCATGCTAGAGAAAGTCGAGCCTAACTTAGCTTTGTGTGTTTATTTGTTTGACCTTATCTTTTTGTCTTCTCTATGTTTGTTATTTATGTTTGTTTAGTTGTTCTTTCTCTTAATGCTTATTATTATACTTGTCTGTGGGATCTTGGGGTTACATTGCAAGTAAAAGATGAGTTGTAGAAAAAGAAGAGGGAACACCTAAGTTAGAATTGGATGTTATTAGTGTTAGTCTCCAAGAACTCGCTCCTTGCAAGCCTAGCATGAAAGCTCCCCCGGATAGTTAGACTTTCTGTAGATCTTTTCGCAACGCAGCTAGCCTGTCGCGTGACTGGATTCACGAAAGGGTTGTGATTTTGGGACCCCCTAGAACCTGTTTCAATATTGGCAGTTGGGTAATGTTAGTCTTCGAAGGCTCGCCCCTTTAACAGCCTAGCATGAGAACTCCACTCAAGGCAGACCTTATTGTCATTATCGTCACAATGCAACTGGCGTGCGGCGGGGCGTTAGTACGATAAACGTTTGTGACCTTGAGTTTCCTTAAACCGTCATTGTAGAAACTATCATGTGAATGGGTAGAGAATGTAGAACCAATCTCTTACAACCTTCCAGTTAGGAAGTTTCGAGATTTTCCAGCTTTCAAGTCTGTTTGTGCTTGTGATCCTAAGCATACTTGCATTGCATCCATTTGCATACCATTGCATTTGCATTGCATATCATTTTCTTTCCTTAGAGTAAGATCATCCTCGTCCTGTGTCCATCACCCTTAGTTGATTTCCCAACACCTACATTGGACTTGAAGTAGTTCTTAATTGATCATGGACCCTGTAGGACAAAAGCAGAGTGCGTCAAGGGGAGACTTTGATTTGACAAAGGACCAAATGAACCAACTCATGGATGATGTGACAACTTTGATAAGGAGAGGGGGTAATGTTCAACGGGCTGCCGTAACTGAAGATGTCTTTCCACCTCAAGGGAACAATCTTGATTAACCCCAGCCTGCAAGGACCCCAGTTGGGGCACCTGTTATTCAAGAGCATGCCATTATTCGGGATGGAAACTCCTTACCTCACGATGCTATTGAGTACCAAAGCTTTGGGTTCTCTGAGCCGAATTCCCAAGGAGCAATCCTAGTGAGAAAGACCAAGGGACCAGACATTGCTGAGATGAATGAGAAATGTCGGGTGTTGAATGAAAGACTCAAAGTTGTAGAGAGGCATAATGCTTTTGACCTGGATGCTTTAAACATGTGCTTGGTGCCTGGTTTGGTTATACCTCTGAAATTTGAAACTTCTAACTTTTAGAAGTACAAAAAGGATAGCTATCCAAAGCACCACTTGGTGATGTTCTGTCAAAAAATGATTGCAGATGCTTTTGACGATAAGTTGATGATTCACTGCTTCCAAGACAGTTTGAGTGGGGCAGCGTTGAATTGGTACATGGAATAGGAAAGAAGTCATATTCAATCATGGTTGGACTTAGCCAATGCATTTGTGAAGCAATACCACTACAATTTGGAAGAAGCTCTCAGTCGCTTTCACCTGAAAGACATATCTCAAGAAAGTGACGAGTCGTTCAAAAGAGCCTGTACTTTGAGAAGATGGTAAGCACCGCATCAACAAGTTTCTCTGACCTGGTAAAAACGGGAGAACGTATTGAGGTTGGTCTCAAAAGCGGAAAAATCCAAGGTGCCTCTAGTCTCCAGAGCATTGAGAGTGAATCCCTTAGTGATTCCCAAAAAGAAGAAGACGAAAATGAGGGTGATTCAACCGAGGAAGTTCCACATCCAGTGCCATACTATCAACATCCATATGTGTCAGCTTTTCAAAGCCAACAACCTTTTGGATCTCCATATCTGATGCCATTTCCCCTACATGGTTGGCATCCTCCCGTCTATCATCAACAACAAATGCTACAACAACAACCATGCCAATGGCAACACGCTCCTCAGCGACGACACCAATACCCTAAGAAGCCAAAGAGACAGTTTGATCCTTTGCCAATGCCATACAGTCACATACTTCCACGCTTGATCGATAGTGGATTGGTAGAGCTGAAGAAACTGAATCCAGTGATTCCTCCATATCCACTAGGCTTTGATCCTCATGCCCAATGCGGTTTCCATGCCAATGCACCAGGACACTCAACTGAAGATTGCAAACAATTCCAGAACAAGATTTAAGATATGATTGAGTCTGAGTCCATCTCATTTACGCCTCAAGGTCTTCACATCAACATCAATCCTTCGTCGGGTCAGGCAGGTTCATCAGTTTATGCTATGGAAGATATTGTCAAGAATGAGTGTGAAAAGGATTGGTGCACCAACACCAATAAGCAGGATGACCTCTAACTCTGAAGAAGGAAGTTCAACTCCCTAAAGTTGGCATTCCCCTGTTTGTTTCAACATTGTTGTATTTTCTTTACATATTGATTTTGTATTTGCTTATTAGCATTTTTGTTTTTTGAATTGGCAAGATTAATGAAATATTTTTGCATCTTTTGAATCGATTCATTCGTATTCACTCGTTTCCTTTCATTGTTATAAAAAAACAAAAATATATTTCTATCATTTTGTTTATCAAACTTTTGTTTTAGCAAAGATTGGAGGGAGGATGATGAAAACCAGATACCTGAATTCTCCATTTATATGCTCTCAATTAAAACCTCGTCAATGGTGTACAGGCATTGTTTCAAATTCCCAAACACCGGTGAAATAAGGAAGATAATCCCTCGCTAACCCCTTTGAGCCTAGAAGTAAGAGTTTTCTTTTTCAAAAAGCGCAAAAACCTTTAATTTCAAACCTAGGGCAGGGTAGTCGATTCAGTTAATCTGTTTGCATTCAATCTTCAAGAGATTCAGTCCATCATTTAAGAAGGATCAGCTACATATTTTCCTCTGTGCACCAAAGAAGTCGTGAAAGGTCAAAAGTTTTTAGTATCTGTTCTCTATTTTCCAACAAAATGGCAGTCACAACCGTTCAGAAAAGAATGAAGAAAAAAGGAAGTACAAAGAAAAAGTCTGCTAAGTCAAAAACAGAAAAAGACGACTTAGGCGAAAATTAATGAAGTCATCAAATCCTCAACAAAGCAAGGATAAAGCAAGGTGGCTGCCATCAATTTTAAATCTTGATCCTTACACTGTCAAAGACTTTTGAGATCTGAATGCGTATGTCAATTTAACTGAACGTAGGACTGGAGTTCATCACAATGAGTGGGTGGGTTACAAATAGATTTTGAGCCTTTTATCCTTTATTTCATACACCGTGAACCAAGCCACGTTACAACCCTTAAAAGACCTAATTGAGGCAGGGTTTATTTCGAGAGCATACCGCAACAAGGTTGTGTTAACCTGACTCCTAACGATCTTTGCTAATCATTTGTATTAATCACTTCATGTGTCATTCCATAAATGGATAGATCCACTTTTTTTTAATACAACTCCATTGTATCACTATCATACCAATAATTTGTGATTTCAAAACTTGCATAAACGTTGCATTAAAATTTCCAATTTCTAAATGTATAATGTTTATTTGCGAGTCAATTCAGCATCAACGGAATCCCAACAAATGCAGCCAGTTAAGGAATTTGACTTAGTAAGAGAAGCCCAGCCAGGGGCAACCACTTCAAGAATCATCTAATCTGAATCAATATCTTCAAGAGTCAGCTACTCAGAGGTTGAACCTTCAGACTCAGGTTAGGGAGATCTACCACGAACATCTCAAGAGTTCAAATACCCAGTCAAGCCAGAGGTTTATCATCCCAAGGATCAGATAACCAGGGGCAAATCTCCGATGTTCAAGCACTGGGGCAACCATTTCAAAGTCCATGCCATGGTAGGATGTTTCCAAACCTTCTGGAAAGGATATGTTTAAGAAACCATTGATTAGAGGCAAGATGAATCACACAGGGGCAAACCCTCTTCGTGTCTTCAAGTTGTTCAAGCAAGTCTTATGCAACTAACCACTTGAGTTCAAGACGGGTGTTGGGAATCATATCGTCATCTTTCTCTCCTTCTAGAGAGTCTTCTTCCAAAGAAATTTTCCATCCAATATCCATCCAGGGGCATATTCGGGAACCTTTGAGTCAGTGCATAAGTCATTCTCAGGTGTTAGTAACGTCACTTCACTCTTAGCGTAAGCCTTGTTGTTGTCTTATTCATTGAGCATCTACTCGTAGTAAAAAGAGTCATATCTTGCAAAATAAGTCTCCTATGACACACAACCTTTTAAGTCCAATCGTCATTGGCACGAGTTTATAAGCTAGTCGTGAAACCCTTCTGATTGCAGTCTAAGTCCATTTGATTTGGCACATACCTGTGTTTTCCTAATGGTTCCCGAAGTTCTTCTTTTGACTCATCGTTTAAGGAATTTCCAGAGATTGGTTGTCTATCTTGTTGAAAACTCCAACATTTTATTCTTATCTGCCAGTCGGTCGCTTAGAGCCGTTGATTTATATGTGAGTACGTTGCTTTCTACTCCCAGTATCAGTTGGTCGCATAGAGCCACTGCCCAAACACCGTGTTCGTCTTCTTTATCCCCAGTATAAACAGTTACACTTGAACTTGTTGATTTATCACTTTGGTTTATTTGATTTTTATTTCCTGACCACCGTGTCGATGTCTGTTATTTATTTCCTCAACCGCCATGTTGAATTTTATTTCCTCAATCGTCGTGTTGAATTTTATTTCCCGACCGCCGTGTCAATGTCTGTTATTTATATTTCCCGACTTCCGTGTAGATGTTTGTTATTTATTTCCTCAACCGCCGTGTTGAATTATTTTCCTGACCGCCGAGTCGATGTCGTTTTAGCTATTTCCTCAACCGCCGAGTTGAATTATTTTCCTGACCGCCGAGTCGATGTCGTTTTAGTTATTTCCTCAATCGGCGAGTTGATATATTGGGATCCCCAGCAGTCACACTTGAACCTGTTGATTGATCACTTTAGATACTTTGAATATTTCCTTTTCCTCGACCACCGAGTCGATGTCATTTCAACTATCTTTCTCAATCACCGAGTTGTTGTGTTGGGATCTCCAGCAGTCACACCCGAACTTGTTGATTGATCACTTTAGATACTTTGAATATTTCCTTTTCCTCAACTGCCGAGCTGATTTATTTTCTCGACCGCTGAGTCGATGCCTTTTAGTTATTTCCTCAACCCCCGAGTTGATATCTGTTTATGCTTGATCCCCGAGTCAATGTTTTTTTTCAGCCCCCGAGTTGATATTTGTTTTTTGTTTGACCCCCGAGTCATTGATGCCTTTATGTTTGACCTCCGAGTCAATGAAGTTGTCTTTTTCTCAGCCCCCGAGTTGATAGTTGTCTTTATTTGACTCCCGAGTCATTGCTGCCTTTATGTTTGACCCCCCGAGTCAATGATTGTGTTTTGTTCTCAACCCCCGAGTTGATTTATATTTCAGTTTGACCCCGGAGTCATTGTAGCCTTTATGTCTTCAACCCCCGAGTTGATATTTGTTTTTGTTTGACCCACGAGTCATCGTTACTTCCTTTTTGTTTTCGATCCCTGAGTCGATTTTGTCTTTATTCCTGACCCTCGAGTCAATGCTATTTGTTTTCCCAACCTCCGAGTTGATATCTGTCTCTGTTTGATCCCCGAGTCAATGAGTGTGTTTTTAACCCCCGAGTTGATCTCTATATGACCCTCGAGTCATCGTTCTTGTCTTTTTGCTTTCGATCCCTGAATTGATTATCCCTTCAACCCCGAGTTGATATGTCATCCCCAATATATTGTCATCCCCAGTATACTGTTATCCCCAGTGGGTCTTCGTCCTCAGTTTCATTTATGTGGATCACCATTAGCATTTTTATCTTCATCATTTCCCGCATACCATATTCAGCATATTCATCATTTAAAAAATCAGCATGTTAGGGTTCATTGCATCTCGCACGTTATAGCCCCAGCAAAACAAAAAGAGTCCCTCATAAATTCATAACATTACATTGCATCTGCAGCCGGTCAAAATTTTAGGTATTTTTAATATTTAATCCTCTTCCACCTCGAATGTCCAAAAACTTTGTTATTCATACATTCAGGTCCAAGAAGATTAAATTGGGGCAACTGTCATACCCTAAATTTTGACCGAGCTTTTTATTTTTTCATTCATCTAGCGCATTTCATAGCATTATCATTATTCAGTCATTTTACATTTTAGTCCATGTCATTAATCATGCATTTTACCTTTTCATATCATCTTTTAGAATTTTGTTTCGTTTTTTTATTAGAATGTTTGTTTATATCACTTTAATATAGATTTTTGAATTTGATCCAATCTTAGAATTTTAATTTGAATATTTTGTAATATTTTGTAATTTATTTATTTTTATTTTTTATTTTTTTATTTTATTTTTAATTTAAATATTTATTGATTATTTTTAGAATTTAATTTAGTTCAATTTAATTTTAATTCAGTTTATAATTTATTTAGTTAAATTTAGAATTTGTGTTCAACCTTTTTTTTATTTTAGTTTAGTTCTTTAATTAATTTGTTTTTTTTTTATTTGTTTAGTTTTGATTTATATTTCAATTCTGTTTAATTTTCATATAATTTTATTAGTTTATTATTTTAATTAGATTATATTTAATTTAATGTTCATTTAGTGTATTTTTATTATATAAACTTAATTAATTAGTTTTTATTAGATTTTTCTTTTATTCTTATTTATTTAAATATAAGTTTAGGAAAGTTTTTTTTATTATTCCATGTCATTAAACCATTTAAAAAGGATTCATTTAGAATTTCCGCCCAAATCTATTTTAAGTCCATATAAACTTAGCTTATCTATTTCCTTTATTTCTTATTTGTTTTCTTTTATTATTATTTATTTAAATTGATTACTTATATTTAGTATGTAATATATTTCACATAAAAAGTCTTCAAATTTGACTAAGTCCAGTCCACTAGACCCTATTGCTCTCCTGCGCAAGCCTTGAGAAAATTGTACCAGCCTGTTTACTTCAAAGTAACAAAACAGACCTGCACCCTCTACAACAACACTCTGCTACACTCCCAAACAAGCCAAAATTTTGCAATAATCTGTCATTGAAAGAAACTGCACATCAATACAAGACAAAAGCTTTGATATTTAGAAACTTAGTAAACAAGTTTGAAGATGCATTAAAAGAAGAAGTTGAGAACATATACAGGGGGCCATTCGAAAAAACAAAAAAAACAAAAAAAAATTTCCAAACATAAAAAAAGCCACTCCCTGAAAAACGCTTCATCAATCTGAATGAAGGTTGAGATGACCTTCAGAAAATTTAAAAAGGAAAAAACCATTAACCCAATAGCAGCAACCTCACCTTAAACCCGAAGCACTTTCATCTTCTTGTATCAACAAACAATAACTTCAGAAGCAAAAAACAGAACATTAGAAAAAAGGATATTGAAAAATCTCAGAAGAAAAGACCATAAGATCTTCTTTCAAACCACTCCGAACCTCCATTTTTTTAACCTCTTCCACCCTTCAACAACAACAAACACGAACCTGTTTTTCTCATACTCAGAAATCCACGAAGCAAACCAAACGAATCAATAATGAACCATAAACGTACAAATGAACCACCGTCGCGGGTCAAAACCAAAGAAAACAGAACCACCGCACAAAAACCAACCGGACTGAAATAAATCACCGGCCATGTTTTGTTACATCACCAAAACCTAGAACTCGTCCTGAAACCGCGAATCATCACCGCCGCCGCACAAACCCAATCATGAAACCACCATCATCACTAAAATATGCTTCCACCACGAAACTGTGTCATCATAAACACGCTGCCACTACCCCACCAGAACACCGAGCCAAACCATCTGAGAGAGAACCAAAACCAAAAACGAAAACACTGAAACTGAGAGAAAAATCGAAAACGGCAAGATTGATTGAGAGAAGCCGATGAAATCACAGACCTACAGGGTGAGAATCGTGAGAATCGTTGGAAACTTGTTTCTGTGTTGAGAGGATGTTTTTTTTAAACCTTTCTTATTCCATTTTATTTTTTATGTTATTTTTTTTACTATTGGATGTAAACCCTGACCGATGCTCTTGTTTCTTCCCTTTTACGTTTTTTTATTTTTTTTAATAATTTTTTTTCAACTTCCTTCACTTCACAATGTGGATGGGTTTGGGCCTCCTATGCTCATGAACCCAACAGATTATTCTCCATACAATCCCATATCATGTGTCTGACCCCTCTTTTGTATTTTTTGTTTTTTCATTAACTTAGTTTTTAAATGGCAGAATTTGTTTTGTGTTAGGGTTGGGTTTGGGCCTAAATTTTGTTGGATAAATGTTTGGATTTGCACATCCAGGATGTTGGTTTACACTCCCTTTTTTTCCTTTGAGTTCTCTAATTTTAGATTTACATTTTTTTACTTCGTTTTTTCGGGCCGATGATATGACAAAAAGTCACGATAAATCATTTCCGATTAATCGTGACCAATATGAGGCCATTTATTTATTTTATTTTCATTTTATTTAATTTATTCTATTTCACAATTTATTTCACTTTATTTATTCTATTTATTTCTCGCACCTTTTATACCATATTAAATTCTAACGGTTCTGATTAATTCATACACTGCACACACGCTTCCTCTTGGGCAAATTACAATGATGCCCTTTATTTCTTCGCAATCCTGTGTAAATTATTTTG
The DNA here is from genome assembly GCA_963966055.1 of Lathyrus aphaca. Classification (NCBI taxonomy): domain Eukaryota; kingdom Viridiplantae; phylum Streptophyta; class Magnoliopsida; order Fabales; family Fabaceae; genus Lathyrus; species Lathyrus aphaca. Next base: position 96,077,443 of record OZ014525.1, on the reverse strand, counting down.
TACCCCTCTCCCGATTATTTTGTACGCAATTTAACTTTCCGCCTTTATGTTACAATTTCGTTTTGCTAGGAATATCCATAGGGACTAGAAATCGTTTTTCATTCACATAATCATTTAAAACAATTCATACGCCTACATTTGCACTCACGTAAGTCAATCACCTATGTGATCACCATCTGCACGATATTTATCGCGTCACAATTAATTAACAAGGAACTGAGCTTCGAAATCTAGCATTATGCGGGTCTTTAATGAACCACACATGGGCTAGCCCCACGGGTAGTGTTTCATTTACTCCTTCGTTATTAAAATATGTTAATCCTAATACGTCTAAAAAACAAAATATCCAACTTATTTTATAAATTTAAATATGAAAGAACAGAGCTCCGGAGTCTAGCATTCCGCACGTTCTGGAATGGATCGCTCATGGGCTAGCCCCATGCGACGTGGTTCATTCGCCTTTTGTATATCAAAATATCTTAATCGTACAAATTAATTCGCGAAAGAATAGAACTCTGGAGTCTAGCATTCCACGAGTTCTTGAATGAGACCGCTCTTGGGCTAGCCCCATGCGACATGATTCATTCGATATTTCGTACCTAAAACAATTTAAAACTTACCAACCAATTCAAATCATTTTTACAATTAATCAGCGAAGGAACTGGATTCTGGAGTCTAGCACTCCACATAATTCTTAAATGCAATCACGCTTGAGCTAGCCCCACGCGACGTGGTTCATTCACCTTTTCGTTTAAAACACCTTAACAAAGGTCAAACTTTTCTCTAAACGAACATTGTTTAAATCTTTCTATTTCACAAACAAGCTAGCGCTTCAGCCTCCGCCGCGAGTAAAAGTCAACACTTAGAAGTTAGAATGTGTTTTAAGCAATTGTTCATTAAAAAATATAAATCGTAGTTGCACAAACAACGAAGCTCTGACTTTCCCATTGCACAAGAGAATACGTAGGCACGGGGATTTTAATCCTTCGCGAGCACAATAATAAAAAACTTTAATCTTTCCCCCGTAATATTAATAATTTAAAACTTTCTTTTCCTTTTAAAACAAACATATTAACAACCATTTAGAAGACAAAGGCTTAGATCAACATTTAATCGCATAGTTAGCTAAGAGGTTCCCGTTGAGTACAACGGATGTGAGGGGTGCTAATACCTTCCCCTTGTGTAACCGACTCCCGAACTTAGAATTTGGTTTTGTTGACCATTTCTTATCCTTCCTTTAGGTTGTATCTATATCTCCCTTTTCTTTAATTAGAATAAATAGAATTAGGTGGCGACTCTGTTGTTTTCTTTCCGCGTCCCATCGCCAGGATCGTATTTTTCGAGGTACGACACATGTCTATTAATTGTATTATATACTTGTTTTTATTTGCATTAGTTTGTTCTGATATGACTTAAACTTGTTTATCCAGGATTTGAGTGCCACTAATCGCCAAAGAGCCTCAAAACCCGCATATCCATACAGAAAAGGCCGAAAGGGATATGCATGCTTACAACAACAAATGGTAACTATATATAAATGATATGATCTTATTAATTGTCTCAATATGTTATAATTGACGATATTATTATTTTTTCAATGTGTAGTTGGAAGAGGAGAAATGTTCAGAAAAATCTCTTCCGGAACATGTTTTGTGGAAGGTTGCTCGTGTGGGAAAGAGTGGAGTTCCTAGTGAAGACATTCAGCAAGTTTATGAGAAATGTGTAAGTATAACATTAAATATAACATTATGTCTTTAACATTATGTCTTTAATCCCCACTAATAATTTTCGATTTGTCAATGAATTTCAAGAGAGTCTATCTAAATCCTTAACCACCGGTGAGGATCAGGATTGCAGAAGCATTCTTAGTCGAGTACTAAATGTTCGTGAGTATTCTGGTCGAGTGAGGGGTAAAGGATTTGGTGCGACGCCCTCTTCCTTGTATAAGCAACCAAAAAGAAAAAATCCTAGCAATCAAGAAGTGATGAAAACATTGGAGGAACTTAAAGCGCAAGTCAGTGCATTGCAAAAGGAAAAAGAGATGTATGAGGCGTCTAAGCGCAGTTCCGGGTTGAAAGATATTAGTGACAAAGCTAGTATCAATTGTGAAAATAAAATTCCTGAGGTAATTATAGCACATATTTATCTTAATTAAATTAACACTTTTATTTTAATTGACCTTTACACACATTAACAATTATGCATTCACTATTGCTTCAGGGCATTTCCTCTTGTCAGTTGTATTTGTCATTACCGACTTATCGCATGGTTGGCAAGGGAAAAGTGTATAACCGAGCGGGAGAGTTGCTTCACCATAATCCGCTCCCTCATGGATTTCTAAAAGTTCCAGTTGATATTGATGTAGATATGGGTGCGACACTACCTATACCTAACATGGTTTCAGAGATAACATCGTTGGGAGAGGCTTTAGGCTCGTTTTTTGCATGGTCGTCAGACCTCATTATCATAAATGATGAGGTAAGGTTAAAATCATTATGAATCTCTTAGTATTCAAATTTCAATTCTGAACCATTTTGAAAATCATTTTGAACCTTACGTACATTTTTTTGCAATATGGTAATTTTAGACTCCTACAAAACCCGCATCTAAAGGGCTTTTTCCGGAAAAAGAGTCTGTTGCATCACAAAAAAAGAGGTACATTTAAAGTGTTATTCTATGATCTAGATTCAAAAGTTTTATGATTTTCTACTTTACCTAGCTTATATGATTGTTAGGTTCCTCCTGCTCAAGCTTCACAAGTTCCTCGTGCTCAAGCTTCATAACAGGTCGAGAGCAAGAAAAAGGTTCGTGCAAGAAGAGCTGCTGCAAATCGCTTTCGGTTTTGTCTTGAGACACTTATGTCAACATCAGATGTGATGCAAGGTTGTATTCATCAAATAGACTTGGACGAAGGTGTTTTTGGTTTTCCTCATTTCGATATAATCGAAATAGAGGACATGGAGCAGATTCTCAAGCATCAAACATTAGGCATCGGTGTTATGCATGCCTACATCTGGTACTCCGATCAATCTATTATTTATTTACTTGAACAATTTATCAGAACATTTCAATGAAAATAGTATAATGTCTATTATATGTTTTTATTTAAGGTACTTGTATGACAAACTCATGCGTGGGACGGAATTGTCAAACCGATTCCGTTTCCTTGCTTCCACTAGTGTCAACTGTACGACAATTGGTTTGAATGCGGATACAGTAAGACAATACTTAGTTGACAGATACATGGCATCTAATACAGAAACTTTGTTTTTTTACCGTATAATATTGGACACAAGTAAGATTGTCATTCTAATTTCATTCTAATCTTTGTATCTTTTGCGTAGAAATTATCCATCTAAACTTTTGTTATATTTTACAGTGGACACAGGTTGTTGGTTGCCATTAATCCTACAAGAGAAGTGGTCTATTATTTGAATTCAATAGAGCATGATTGGTCAACATATCCGAGTATGAAGGAAATGGTTGATACGTAAATGAGATTGTTCGAAAAATTCGTGTGTATTTGTATATTTAATTATTTCTGTGAGATTGTTCTAAATTTACATTTTTCTTTTATAGATCTATACTAGTATACCGAGCATAAAGAGACTATCGAGTTGCACGGGCTAAAGCAAACACTATTCCATGGATCCATGTGCAGGTAGATTAATTTAATTTTCACAATGTTTCTTATTAGTGATGCTACTTGATAACACAAATTTGTTTGTCTATGTGTAGTGTGCTCGACAGAAAAATGGCATAGACTGTGGATACTACGTTTTGAGATTCATGAAAGAAATCATTCAATTGGATCAATTAGAGATTCCTAATCAGGTATGCATAGATTTTATAACTTGGGATTTATTTTAATATCGTATATTATGCATATTATCGGATATTAACTAATTAATGCATATTTTATTTTGTTATGTAGTACTTTGAAGAATTCGCGTGTCCTCATTACACGACCGCAAAAGTTGGTGAAATTATGGAGGAATTGTGCGAATTTATTATAGAAAAAAGAATAATATAAGATATATATATATATATATATATATATATATATATATATATATATATAGGTTTATATTGTGGTATGTACATGACTTGTGGTATGTAAATGACTTGTGGTATGTAAATGTTTATATTGCGATTTCCGGTGATAAATACCGAGAATATTGAGATTGTTTATATTGGTTTGGAATGGATATAAATGAATTGGTTTATATGTAAATGATGGAATGGTTTGGAATGGTGAATTGGTTTATATACAGGTTTGAAATGAGAATATTGAGAATATACAGGTCTGCCTAAAAAAAGCATATACATGTTCTGCGTATAAAAATGGAAGAAATGAGATGTTTTGAAAAAAAATCATTAAAATTATATGTACACTTTAGAGAGAGCTTTCTCTTAAAAGCGCTCTCTAAGGTCCACAATAGAAAGTGCTTTCTCATAAAAGCGCACTCTAAAGTTATAGAAAAAATAAAATAAAAATTATAGGTAGCCTTTAGAGAGCGCTTTTCAAAAGCGTTGTCTAAAGAGGGACCAAACAAAGCGCTTTTTCATAAAAGCGCTCTCTAAAGTAATGTAAAAATAATAATAAAATTTTTAAAAGTATACAATAGAAAGTGCTTCTAAAGTGTTGTCTAATGGAATCTAAAGCGCTGTCTAATGGAATACCTTAGAGAGTGCTTTTTAAATAAAAACGTTTTATAAGGCCTACCTAAGATAGCGCTTTTCCTTTAAAAGCGCTTTCTATGGGGGGCCTTTTAAAGCACTTTTTATTTTTTTTTTAAAAGCTATGTCTTAACCTAAGACAATGCAACCTTTAACAGCGCTTTAAAGCGCTTTCTAAGGTTAAAAAAAGTGCTCTCTAAGCCCTTATTTGTTGTAGTGACCACAACAAAAAACTCTCCTCAGAAGTTCGTCGGACGCTCTCCCTATCTCACCGGAAAACACATCGTCGTCGTCACCGTAACTATGTCATTACTTCGTCAACAAGAATGTCAGGTGAGCCCTTCTCCTTTTCTGGTAATTAGGTTTAACTCGTTTTTTCTATGGTGGTTTATTCCACAGGAGTAACCGGGGAAGCCCCTCATCGGGCTTTGTTTAAGGGAATTCTGATGAATGTCCCGGACACTCCTTGATTTTTCCATGAATGCGCTGGACAATCTTATGAATTTTTGTTGAATGTCTCGGGCACCCTTTGAATTTTCCATGAATGCCTCGGGTAGTCTTTTGAGTTTTTGATGAATGTCTCGAGCATCTTTTGAATTTTCTATGAATGTCTCGTGCATCTTTCGATGAATGTCCCGAGCATTCTCTTGAATTTCTGATGAATGTCCCGGGCATTCCTTGGCTTTGTGATGAATGTGTCGGGCGCTTCTTTCCCCGGCCCTGACTCTCGTCCTTTTACTTGAACTGGGATGGAATGGTGAATTTGATGCGACGTCAAATTCACCAATTTCCTCTAATTTTCAGGTAACATAGATCAACAGAGAGCCAAGGATGTCCTCGTAGAGGACATCGACATAAAGGTAGACGAAAAGGAGTTAGGTGAAAAAGAGCATGTTGCAGGCAGGAGCATGTCTGCCGCCTCTGGGGAGCCCGATCAATCTTGGGTCGGGGAAGAACCGTTGGAAATGGGCTCGCTCTTTATACAAGATTCTCGCACCGCTCATACGGTCGTGGAGGACTTGGCCCTAGGGAAACCCCAAAACTGGGAGTGTTATTCCCCTCTCCCCAAACAACGGATTTTCTTGGCCTTTCGGGGAACGCGGTTCCTGATGTACGAGTTCGCTTTTAGAGAGGCGGGGATCCGGCTTCCTTTCACCATCATTCAGGAGGGCGTCTTCAGAAGGCTCGACTTGGACCCTTCCCAACTTCATCCTAATGCCACCGTGTTCATTCGAGCGTTCGAACTGATATGTCAACACCTTGAAATCGGTTGCACTCTGCCCCTCTTTTTTCGGGTCTTCCACCTGTAGCGATCGAGTCGAACGGGCGACACGGCTGGGTCTCGTTCAAGCAGCCGATGAGGCTTATCAAGACTTACCATAATTCAGTCCAGAATTTCAAGGAAAGATGGTATACGGTGAATCCCCTCAACCTGCATGCTCTGAACAGTATATATGCCACACAGTGGGACGCTCGGGGTGAGGAGCGTTTTTTCTCGACTATTCCACTTGAGTGGCAACGGACTCATTTTAATTGGGCGACTGATCACTTCTTTGTAAAACCTGGGAACCTGGGACCCGAGGACGCGACAGCCTATGATAGATTAGTGGACTATGTCCAGAGTTTTACCCTTTCTCAGTGTGTGGACCGACTAGACAATCTTGTTTTGGATGACGACGAGGAGCCCCTCTTTGAGATCCGGTTTATAAACACCAAAGTGGTGCTCAAGTATAAATTGGACGGGGAGTCCCTCCGTCTTGCAGGTAGTTTGTGTTCTCCTCTTTTTACCTTTGTTGTTTTAATTCAATAACCGACTTGTTTTATTTTCTTTTTGCAGCTGCCATGCTCAGCCTTAAGGATCATGTCCTGAAGCTGTCCAACAAAGGCGTGGGAAAGGCTTCGAAGAAGGCTCGAAAGAGTCATTTTCGTCAGGTGGTCGTTGACGATATGGTCAGTGGCTCGGGGACTCCTACTCATCCTCCAAACTCTCCTTATGTCGTGGTGACGCCAGTCAACCCAGCTGTCGAGCGAGAAACTCCTCCTGCCAAACGTCAATGTGGTGAAGGCTCACCAAGCAATGATACTGTTGCGGGTAAGGGTATGCTCGAGAGCCAAGGGACTTACCTCCTGCCCTATTTCCATCTTCAACGGGAGATTTTCAGTGCTGAAGGTTCTGTCGGGGTGTCAAATGTTGAAGTCAATGAAATCCTTGATCTGGATAAGCCTAACATACAGGCAAATTTGTCTCAAGACATCATCGTCGTAATCAGGGTTATGGAGACAGCCTTGGTCCTGTCCGACAACACTTGTCTATTGTCTGAGCTGGAGGTCGTAAAGGAGGCGCTGAAGTCATCGAAGACAAAGAGGGAGCAGTTTTTCTACGAATTCTTCGACTACAAAGAGAAACATAGGCTCCGGGAGGGGATGATAATCGAGCTAGGAGAGGTTAGGCTCGAGTGGGATGGTCGTGCGGATGAGAATAAAAATCTCAGGGATAAAGAGGCTGAGTTCGACGAGGTTGTCGAGGAAAACAAGCGCATCCATTTGAGGGTGGCAGAGCTAGAAAGCCTGGTCGCCCCCGTCGAGGAGGAAAGCAAGGAGGAGGAGGCCTTGAGGACTCTGGTGGATTTGATTGCCCGAATCAGGAAGCTTGAGAGCGACTTCATGAAAACCCTTCAGCTGGGTTTTGAAAACATTGTCGAGCAACTGAAGATCGTCAATCGATGGGTAGACCTGTTGATCGAGGGGACCGCTTTCAACTACGATGTGGTTGATCGGAAGATTGTCTGCCCGGTTATCGACTCAGCCAAGGATAACGAGGAAGAGGGCAAGGATGATGAGTAAGTATGGCCTGTGCGCCATGGTATTTTGTCGGCCTGTGTGTCGTTGTTTATTTTGTTGGTCTGCGTGCCATTTTGTTTGTACTCGGGCGTAACCCCCCTTTTGTAACCTTTGTGTCGTCCAGTTTTTGGTCGGCTTATCTAATGATATGATTTTGTTTGCTAAGTGCTTTTTTTGCTAAGTTAATTGAGTATGTGAACTTGTGGTTGCTTGACTTGATGGACTCGTTGGTTTAGGGAATGGGCGAGGTTGCGGGTTTTACATCCACGAATCGATAGGGTGAGGGTCGCGATCGAGGTGCTGATCCCATGGCTTGGGTTTTCCCATGCGAGTTGGGCGCCCTGCCAACGTGCTACTGCAAAAGGGGAGTTTGTTTGAAATATTCTCTGTTGAGGAGGGTCGTGCCCATCTCTCTGGGTTGTAGGCCCTCCTTTTGATTGAAAGGGGGAGTCATGGTCGTACATTCCATCCTCTTGTGGTCGTGTTGTTGTCTAGTTGTAATATTGCTTAAGTTTTTCATCGTTCCAGGGTCGAGCAAGTTCTTCTCCTTGTAGGTTTTTGAGGTAGTATGCTTCGTTGTCCGTCTTATCACAGACTCGATACGGGCCTTCCCAGTTCACAGCCAACTTGCCTTCTCGCAGATTCTTCTAATTCTGCTGGAGGATGAGGTTGCCGACTTGGAATTCTCTTTTAATGACTCTTGCGTTGTGGCGCAAAGCCACCTTTTGTTTCAGGGATTCTTCCCGAAGGGCTGCCTCAGACCATATTTTCTCAACAAGGTCGAGCTCCACTGGTAGGGCTTCGTCGTTCAGCTCCTTGTCGAGGGGCACTTCTGTTTGTCTCGAGGGCTCTCGAATTTATACTGGGATGATCGCCTCAGTTCCGTAGGTTAGCCGGAATAAGGTATCCTCGATCGTTGAATACGGAGTCGTGTGTTAGGCCCAAAGTACGCTATGTAACTCCTCGAGCCAAGCTTGTTTTGCTTCTCCTAGTCTGCGCTTCAGGCCCCGTAAGATTACCATGTTGGCCGCCTCTGCTTGGCCGTTAGTCTGGGGATGTTCGACGGACGTGAAGTGTTGCTTTGTACCCAAATTAGCGACGAAATCTTGGAACCTTATGTCCGTGAACTGCGTCCCGTTGTTGATGACGAGGACCTGGGGTATACCGAAGCGGGTGAGGATGTTTCTTTTGAAGAAATAAAGTATATTTTGTGTTATGATTTTAACAAGGGCTTCGGCCTCGGTCCACTTTGTGAAGTAGTTGACGCCGAAGGTAAGATATTTGTTTTGATAGGATCCAGTCACAAAAGGATCGAGGATGTCCATCCCCCGCCAAGTGAAAGGCCATGGGGAGGACAATGTCTTAAGCTTGTTAGGGGGAGCTAGATGCATATCCCCGTGTCTCTGACACCTATCGCATCTCTTGATGTGTTCTTTTGCGTCATGTTGCATCGTCGGCCAGTAGTAACCTGCTCTGAGTGCTTTCCGTGCTAGGGATTTCCCTCCGAGATGTTGAGCGTTAATTCCTCCGTGGATTTCTCCCAGGATGTCGAGGAACATTTCTTTTTCGATACATTTGAGTAGTGGAATGGAGAATCCTTGTCGGTAGAGTTTTCCTTCGACGAGGACGTAGGAGGATTCTCTTCTTTTGGTTGTGGACGCCTCTTTTGGGTCGGCAGGCAGTTCGTCCTTCGTGAGGTAATTGTAAATGGGGTTCATCCAACAGTGGGTGTCGCCAATGGAGTTCATGTCGAGTGGCTAGGACGGTTTCTCGATGCTTGGTCACGAGAGGTTTTCTTGGATCACGGATTTGTTTTCGCCCTTCTTCCGTGTGCTCGCCAGTTTAGACAAGATGTCTGCTCGCGTGTTGTGCTCGCGCGGAACGTGTTGGACTTCCAAAGAGTCGAAATTTTATAATTTTTCTTTGACGAGGGCTAAGTACTCAATGAGATTATCGTTTTTGGCCTGATACTCTCCTCGTACCTGGGATGCTACGAGCTGAGAGTCGGTGGAGATTTTTACTTCTTTTGCCCCTAGGTCTTCGGCCAATCGTAGACTTGCCATGCATACTTCGTATTCTGCCTGGTTTTTCAAAGTCGGGAAGGCCAAATCTAGTGATACCTCAATCAAGATGACATCTTCATTTTCGAGGATGATACATGCGCCGCTCCCTGTCGAGCTGGAGGCACCGTCCACGAAGATCTTCCATTTGTGGGCGTCACTAGTCGGGGTTGGGTGATACGTCATCTAGACGAAAAAGTCGGTTAGGACCCGTGCCTTTAAGGCTTTTCTGCTTTCGTATTGGATGTCGAACTCTGACAGTTCCAAGGACCATTTCAGCATCCTGTCGGTTATATCGGGTTGTTTGAGTAGTTGTTTTATGGGTTGATCTTTTCAGACTTTAATTGTATGGGCGAGGAAGTAATGTCGCAATCTCTTCGCTACGATTATTAGGGCCAAAGAAACCTTTTCGATCTACTAGTATCTGAGCTCAGGGCTCTGTAGGGCTTTGCTCGTGAAGTAGATAGGTTTTTGCCCATCGGTTGTTTCGCGGATGAGAGCTACGTTGACCGCCTCGGTGGCCACTGATAGATATATGTATAGTGTTTCCTTTTCCTGAGGTTGTGATAGTACTGGCGGTTCGGAGAGTATCCTCTTAAGGTGGAGCAATGCTTGTGCATTCCTCGGTCCATTCGAAGGTGGCTTCTTTCCGTAGTATCTTGAAGAAAGGAAGTGTGTGTTGTGCGGATTTGGCGACGAAACAAGATAGAGAGGCGAGCATCCCGTTGAGGGACTGGTTGGATTTCTTCAAATTCGGCGTCGGGAATTCCGAAAATTCCCGAAAATTTTCGGGGTTGGCTTCGATTCCTCGTTCGGTGAGGTAGAAGCCGAGGAATTTCTCTGCTCGTACGCCGAATGTGCATTTCTCTGGATTGAACCTCATTTTGCACCTCATCGTCTGTTCGAAGACCTTCCTGAGGTGTTGGGCGTGGTCGAGCTCCTCATGTGATTTTACGATCATGTCATCCATGTAGACCTCGAGCATGTCCCCGATCTCTCCTCGAAAGACTTTGTTCATCATGCGCTGGTATGTAGCTTCGATGTTCTTCAGCCCGAAGGGCTTAACGTTGTAGAAGTAATTGTCTATCAAGGTCATGAAAGTCGTGTGTCTCTTATCTGTGTCCGACATGGGGATTTGGTTGTACCTGATGTATGCATCCATGAAGGACAAGAGTTTAAAATATGCATAATTTTCTACCAATTTATCAATGTTAGGTAAGGGGAAAGCATCTTTGAGATATGCCATATTTAGATCGGTATAATCAACGCACATTCACCATTTTCCATTTTTTTTCTTAACAAGGACTACATTAGAGAGTCAAGTTGTGTACTGGGCTTCAGAAATAAAATTTGCCTCTAAGAGGTCTTTTACAGCATGCTCGGCAGCCTCCGCTTTCTCGGGAGACTGCTTGCGCCTACGTTGTGCTACGACCCTAATGGTCGAATTTATGGCCAATTGATGGCAAACGACCTCGACGTTGAGATCGGGCATCAACAACACTCAACGCAAACAGGATCGCGTTCTCTCTGAGGCAGGTTGTGAGTTGCTCCCTTGTCGCCAATGGGAGTCCAGTGACAATCCTCGCACTTCTGCCAGGGTCATCACCTAGAGGGATGAGCTCGAATTCGTCGTCGGGGATCGGGCGCACTGGGTGGATTGGAGTCTTCCCGTTGGTGAGGGCCTGGTCTTCAGTGTCGTCTTCGCCGAGACGACTATCAAGTTTGATTGAATTGATTCGTGGGGAAGGTGGCTGCTCCTTGGCCCGAGGCTTCTTGTTGCCTCTGGAGGTGTTGATCACGGCTTGTCCTTTGAATGCTACATCATAGCATCTTCGAGTTGCCTCTATGTCCCCATGAACTGTGACTACGCGGCCCAGCTTGATGTGGTAAATCATCTTCAAGTGGACTGTAGAGGGCACATCGGTCAGCTCGGCCAGGGTGGGTCGGTCAAAATGTAATTGTACAGTGAGGGGAATTCGATCACCGAGAACTGGACTTTGACTTCCCTAGCTGTCGTGTTTTCCTCGAACAGAACGAGGAGCTCTATGTATCCCCATAGCCTCATGGTATCCCTGTTGAATCCTTGGAGCTCGGATCCGACGTGCTGGGATAGGTTTGTTTTGTCCAGCTTTAGGGTCTTGAACAGGTGGGCGTACATGATATCCACAGAGCTTCCTTGGTCGACCAGAATGAGTCGGACGTCGAAGCGCGACATTTTTCCCTTATCAGTAAGGGGATGCTCGAGTTAGGTGATCCTCTCGGGATTTCCTCGAGGAAAAAGGATATGGGGTTGGATTTTCCCCGAGACTTGGTCAATGTCGCGAGTTGGTCGGGTGCGGTCGTCGAACTTCCGTTTCACAGAAATAGTAATGTTCTCGTTGTTCACCCCGCCTCCGGAGATTACTAAGGCTACTGGGAAGTTTTCCCACAGGATGTGAGCAGCTAGATGTCCTTCTGTGTAGATGTTATGGAGGTGGAAATCGTTAGGACAGGATACACAGAGGGCTGCCGGAAGGGAGATCTGTCGGACGGGGTGTCCTCGCGGCTTCTCTTTGAGACCTGGTCCTCATGTTGGGGTGTATCATTCTTCTCGGTGTACTTCTTGAGGTGGTCTTCCTTGATCAATATCTCAATTACATCCTTCAAATGAACACAATCTTCGGTCACGTGCCCATGGTTTCTATGGAAGCGGCAATACTTGAATTTGTCGGTGTGGGGTTTGGGTGTTGTCTGTTTGGGGAACCTTACCCTACGCTGTTTGAATTTAGAATTGATGCATTCGGCGAGAATGCGCTCGTGGGGAACGGTCAGCAATGTGTACTCGGAGAAGCACCCGACAGGTCCTATTCCTTCGCGGACCTCGCGGGGCTTGTTGTCTCTCTGCTTCTCTCCGATGCAGCGAAGGGCAGTATAAGCACCATGTTTGGAATTTTTGGTGTCCACCTGACTGCGATTTCTCCTTACACTGTGGGCGACATGTTTCTCCTCGTACCTGATGTACGCTTGGGCTTTGTGCAAAAGTTCGTTGAGGGTGCAGGGAGGCTCGATCCCTACTGCCTGGTTGAGCTTGTTGTCGGGGAGGAGTCCCTTCTTGATGAGGTACTTCTTCATATAGTTAGTTGTATTCACCTCGACAGCCTCTTGGTTGAATCGCTCGATGTATGAACATAGTGTTTCATTTTTCCCATGTATGATTGCTTCAAGGGTAACCTCCACTTTTGGATGGCGTCGAGAGGCTGTGAAGTGCCTTGTGAACTCCGGTCTCATGCTTCTCCAGGACGTGATGGATTCAGGTACCAGGGTTTTGTATCATGTCATGGCTCTCTTCCTAAGTGTCGTGGAGAATAGCCTACATTTGACATTTTCCTCGATATTGTTGCGGTAGTCTAGCATGGCGTTGATGTTGTCGACATGATCATCGGGATCGGTTGTCTCGTTGTACGTCGCAAGGTGAGGGGGCTTCTCCATGCCCGTCGGGAATGGAGTCTCCATGATGGCCCGAGAAAGTGGGCAGCGAGGGTCGTCCTCGTCGCTCCTCAGGGGTGAGTAATCCTCGTTCCTAAGGCTCTGGTCTCGATGAGGAGATGTCTTTGGCTGGCCGTTTGGCTGCTCGGGGAACCCCTGGCCTTGTTCTTCTTTGGCTCAGGGGAGCGTTCCCTGTCGAGGAGGTAAGCGTCCGCATTTCTTGGGGGCCTCTGGCTAAGGTATCTCGAGCTAAGGTCTACGACCGCGTCTGCGGGGTGAGGGGTTGCGTGATCGGCGAGACCTTTTCTGAGGAGAGTCGGCTCGATGCTCCATCTCCAGCGTCCTGATCCTCTCTTGTTGTTGAAATAGCATGAGGTTCTTCTGGTTGAGCACGTTCATCATAGCTATGATCGTGGCATCTCCTTCAACTGGTATCAGGATGGGTTGTAAGGAAGCCGCAAGCTGAGGTTGCGGGACGCCATTGGCCTCAGGTTCAGGTGAGGGTGGCAGGTTATCCGTCTCTTATGTAAGACTCATGAGTGATATGTTTATCTTCGTCCCCACCTATGGTGTAGTCGATGGGGCGATGGGCGTCGTTGTCGCCGTGTTCACTGGTCATGTCGGATGGTTGAAGAGACGAGGTGAAGTTTTAGTCTTCTGTTTTGAAAGACGGGGAAAAATTTTAGTTTCCCATAGACGGTGCCATTGATCTGACCTGATCAGGAGGGACCTTCCAATGATGAGCAGCTACGGAGGTGAACTGGGGGTGTATCTGCAAGTCACTCTAATGCCAAAGTGAGAAAGTACAAGTACATAATAGGTAGAGTAAAGAATATAATGTTTAGAATACCTTACCATATGGTGACAGACGGTAATTATAGTGTGCCCCCAGCATTGGACAAGATTCTCCCCATGGGTTGTGTTATCTAGGCCCAAGGAAGAACTGCCAAGGATTGCATAGGAGCAGATAAGACCTAGCACGTGGTCTTACCCTCGGTCCAACTGCCCCTAAGTATCAGGAGATAATAGTGGGCAATTGGGTGACATGGAACACGTGGGGGAAACTCTATCCCCACGCCCCCTTGTATCGGGTCGTGGGTTATGCTCGACGACTGGGCCTTTGTTCGACGCACACTACGTTGTCCCATTCCAGAACAGTACTCATCATGGCGTTTTCTTTAGCATGTAACTGGTTAACTATATCATGTAATCGGTTACTGCTCAATTTTGCATAGTTCCTTGAATTGTTGTTGCTTCTGTCCCCTAGCTTGCTGTTGTTGCATTCTCCTTTTGTGATCATGAACAAGAGTGTATTCTCTTTATCAAACCTTGTCTTACAACCTTGGTTTCATCTCCTTGAGGTTGCTTTTTATTCGCATTGAACTCTTTTGCAAAATGATCGAACCTTTGACACTTAAAGCATTGATATTTGCTTTTCTCAAACCTCTCTTTTTCACCTCTAAAGTTGTCTTAACCATCATTTTTATTGCAGTTAATCTCACCCCTTTGAAGAGTTAAATTCTTGGAATTTCAGGACTTTCTTCCACCAAAAATTTGAAAATTCCCTTTACTCTTCATGGGTCATTTTCATTTCGATCTCTTGTCCTTCTCGTTGAATCGAACTTGCAAATCGATCTGCGTCTTTGCCTTATCATTATTTCTCTCCTCCATCTTTTGCTCATGAGCCTCAAGAGGGCTTTGCAACTCCTCTTTACTCATTTTTGCAAGATCCTACGATTCCTCAATCGCCACAACTACATTGTCAACTATTGGCGTTAATGAACGCAAGATTTTTGCAACAATTTATTGTTCTATGATAGTTTCTCTGTTGCATTCACTTGATTCAGTAATCGAGTGTTTCTTGTTATGAAATCGTTGATTGTCTCCTTTTTTCCATTTGAATCAATTCGAGTTAACACTTGTGAGCTTGTAACCTCACCACATTTGTCTTTTCAGCCTCTGCATAGGCCTTCTCTAAGATCTTCCACGCTTGCTTTGACGATTTGCATTCACCAACTTTCTCAGTGTTGTCACCATCAACACATTGATGGATCAAAAATAGTGCCTTGAAATCTTTCTTCTTCTCTTCCTTATGTGTTTTTTTATGTGCAGTCGTTACACATTCGACAAGAGGATTCATCTCGTTCTTGATCACTTCAAGAACATCTTGGTAGCCAAACGACACATTCATTTGTTTGCACCATTTTTCATAAATCTTTTAATTCTTCGCATCAAGGATAGGTAGGATTGCAGGGATTAGTTCATTGGAAAGAGAATTCATGTTGCACACTAGGTGTTTGTGGATCAGAACAAAGTTCTTAATGTCAAATGTTGGAACTTTGAACCATAAGATTAGTGAATAATGGTGGAGAGAGAGAGGGAGAGAGAGAGAGTGAGAACAAGTGTTACAAAATAATTGGGACCCAAAACACATCAACAAAATACAAGAAAAAGGAAAAACTTAGGGCGGTAACCATTTAACACAAACGGTTAACCAATTACAACTGACAAAGCTAAAATATATACAATCAAGTGTAATCGGTTAACACAACATCAAAACTGCTTTTTCCTTATCCAAAAATGCTTTTCATCCAATTGTAACTGGTTATAACACCGTGTTAACCGGTTATAACACTTGAATTACTTGGTTTTTACTCAACACTATTAATGTTTGAATGTGTGTGTGATTGGAAGGATTTTCTTAAAGGAGTGAATCTCGGTTTCATTCTTCTGAACTCAAATGTCCTCTTCTTTGCACATCGAAAAATAGTCACACATAAGTCTTTGTAGCTAATAACTATATATACTCTTGTGACAAAAATAAAAATAAAAACTCTAATATAAGTTGTTTTTGAAGTACATTTCATGAATTAATGACATCAATACAATGAATGTGAATTACATTTTTGTAGATAAACTAATGTGAATTGTAACAATAGTGAATTCAATAATCAAATATAGAACCAAACATAACTAAAAAAGTAAGGCTAGTGAGTCGTTCAACCACCACCTTGCATCCTTTGTCGATCCACCAAACACTGCAAATCGCAAACTTCTTATGTGTTAATGGCTGCTTGCAATTGTTCAAGGCTTTTACCTTTGGTTTCTGGAACTACTAAAACTATAAATAATATCGCTACTGCATTGAACGCAGCATAAAGAATGAAGGTACCTGAAAATCAGTAATACATGTAAACTTGCATGTTCCATCGGTTTATTGAACATAAATGACAAAATGATTGTCATATTATAAAGCTGAAAACAATGTATATACCATAGGAGCTCCAACTCATGAGAAAGTTGAAAGTATAAGAGCATAGCCATGCACCAAACCAGTTCACCAATGTGGCTATGCTTCCGGCCTGTCCTTTAATATTAACAGGAAATATCTGCAACACAAGGTAATATTTCAGCAAAATTTGTGTCATCTTTTTGCCAATTAAAATCAGACTAATTCTGATATACCAGACATGTTTTATAATTGATGAATTTGAAGGGATCGGGATGTACCTCGGACATCAGAACCCATGGAACTGCTCCCATTCCTATTGAAAATGATCCTATGTAGACCTGATATCAGTAATAGAAAGAGTATATGTCAAATGGAGAATGGCTTCACATTTCTGAGATGTGTAAAACATGAAATCATCAACAGAGAAAGAGTGGTAGTAGCCTTACGAGTATGCCGGTTACAGCGAGTGCCGGGACTGACCCGACAGCCACATCATGAACCTGTTACTCACAAGATGTCACTTTTACATAAATATTCGGATCAAAAACTAGAAGCTATAATGCTTTTAGCTGGGATGTACCTTGAGATAGAATGCAACTGCGATAAACATACATCCTGCAACCAGTCCCAATCCAGATGCCTAATTGAAACAAGGAAATAACAATAACAATATCATACATGAAGAGGATAAGCAAACGAAAGGTTGAAGATAAGTTATTTTAGGCTTTAAACTTACCAATAGTAGTGGCTTCCTGCCTGCTTTATCTATGAGGGCTGCTCCAACACCTGTGATCACAATCTGCGAAATTCAAAAACATGATTGAATTAGTTCAGAAGGTTAAAAAAAAACAAAACTTTTCAATGACTACTAGTCAAGTTAAAAATAAGAACCTGAATAATAGCAAAATATATACTCCCGGCCGTGGAAGGAAATCCTATGACAAAATTAAAATACACAAATACACCCGAATAAAATAAGAAACTGAGTTTTTCATGAAGTTCTAAAACACGATTTCATTGGGAATTATAGGTCATATGCAAATGTTAGATTTAGAATGACAAGTTATGATTAGAGTAGTAAGTACCTGCTAGGTCAAAAATACTGCTGGCATAAAAAACAATTCCATTGATTCCACCAAATTGCTGGCACACCATTAGCCCTATTGCGATCTGGTCATGAATACATCAAAACTTGTACTTGTTGGATTAAGGAAAAATAACAAGATGAAAATTTTGAATGGAAAGCACATGAGATTTGCTTAATACAACAATAACATGAGAAGGTGGGAAATAAACTATCATTTTCCACACACACCCTTAGAGAAACTGAACTGATATCAATAGTGCAACTATAGTTACCTACCGTGAGTGAGCGTAAATATCTTTTTTGAAACAAATCCAGCACCTTCGGTTTTGCGAGTTTTTCTAAACTAGTTATATAATCCTGTGTGGCAGTAACAAATACACCAGCTGAAGTAAAATTGCATTATATTTGAAATTCTGTCTTTGAAATTGTGCATGAAGGCAAAGTCACAGAAATATATTAAACACATAGTAACCTGAATTTCTTCTGCTTCTTGAGATATATCATAATCTTTACCCCGAAGTTTTTGCAATGCAGCCACAAAATCTTTCGCACGCCCTCTCTTTGCCTGCAGTCATTATTTGGTTGATACTTGACACTCTTGGTGTTGTGCTAAGCACTTCATATTTTACTCTAAATACATTTGTATAGAAATTTGTTACATACCAGCCATCTAGGAGACTCTGGAATGAAGAATAGACCCAAAAGCAACACAGCAGTGGGAATTAGTCCTGCAATTGCAAAACTTATTTAGTACTTACAAGTTTCGATTAATTTATAATGTTCTAAATTTATGTGCTCTTCATTTAGTCTTCTTTTTAGTGAATTTATATTCAAATTGCGAAGAAAACTGACCGATTAAAGATAAAGCCCTCCATGAAAGTACTGTTCCAATTACGAATGACATGGATGCCCCAAAAACAATCATGAACTACAAAAGAAGAAAAACAAACTTATATGACAATGCTATCTTCATTGCTTACTGATTTAGATACTTATATAATACCAGTTATCAAGTTATTATCATGATCATAGAGTCACAATGTGTAGCAAAAATATACCTGATTTAAGGTAGTGAGGGCTCCTCGGAGTTCTTTTGGTGAGATTTCTGCTACGAAGATAGGAACCTTATATGATAATAATACATCAAATATAAAGTCACACTTCAATAAATTGGATATATGCAAGTGTTTAAAAATGCAAATTCTGAGAATCAATTCATTGAAGAATTAGAACTACAACGAACCACAAATGAAAAGACTCCCATTCCATATCCTGTTGCTAGTCTCCCAATATCCAAAGGAACTGGACCCTAAATATATATATGAGAGATAAAGAAAAAAGCTCAGTTAATCCTTGGAGAACAGTTATAACAAAAAAAAAATCACATAGGCTTTGTAGCAAAGAACCTTAGAGAAATAAATAACAAGCCAGCCTGCAATACAGAAAGCACTTGATACTCTCATTGCCTGCAAATATATATATTCCAAAACAAACTTTTTATGAATACCTCAGATAATAAAGATAGTTAATGATTTGGAAGTTAATTCCAACATAACCATCATCATTTTACTGAATTACCCCCTTTCGTCCAACGAAATCAGCAATTGGTCCACTTGTTATTGCGCCAATCATCGCACCGAAAGTCAAGATGGAGCCAAACAAGGAATACTGCATTCATTCAATCAGCAAAAACAATACATCAAATCCACTAAGTAGGAAATAATACAAACATTTTCGATGCATGATAATCATTTTCAGTCCATTTCCTATGTTTTCATTAATCTAAGGATAAAGAAGTGAAATCAAATTTTGAATAAATTGTGGCTAACCTCTGCCAAAGACAGATTAAGATCCTTCCTGATAGCTTCTTGAGTTGGAGATGAATATCCAGTCTGGAAAATAAAAATAACAATTATTCCAGTATAGATGAGGTTTATAGTAAGTAAAGATAGAAGTGGTGAAGTAAGGACTTACACAAGTACCGAATTCGAAAGAACCACAAACAGCGATGAATGTGGTAAAGTAAACCATCCATGGATGACGATGATCTTTGATTTCATGGACAAGTTGGTTATTGTTTTCCCCTAACAATGGTTCTGTTACCCCTCTCTGTTTAGGACCCTCAGCATCCTCTTTGATTTCCATTTTCACTTCTATCAAAATCTATCAATGTGCTTACAACCTTACTTCCTTAATGTTGGTGGTACTAATGAACGATGATTATGACGGTGTCTGGCTTTGTATAGAAAAAAAAACCAAGTGACTCGAATGCAAGAAAGCATGTGCTGTTTTTGCTATACAAGGAATGCTATTTATTGAATTATTTTCCAAATCTCTGAATTATAGAAAGATTTTTAAATACTATATACATTAAATGTCTAAAACTGTTGATAATTTAAATGTAAATATCAAATGAATGGTTCATTGATGAACCACTTTTATATGCCAAAAGATTTATATAACGTTTCAGACAAAGTGTTCCTCTCCACCGTAAACACCATCAAGGCTCTCATTCCTTCCGCCATGATTCTTCTAATGCTCTCATGAAATTTCATATCTCTTTTGTGGTTACACTTGTTGATGTGGTACTACACCAGGATTGATCCCTGCACATCAATTTAAATTGAGAAATTTGAATTTTATGTGTTCTTTTGTATAATTGTTTGTCTTGGAGAATAGTTGAATTAT
Organism: Lathyrus aphaca; assembly: GCA_963966055.1. NCBI lineage: Eukaryota > Viridiplantae > Streptophyta > Magnoliopsida > Fabales > Fabaceae > Lathyrus > Lathyrus aphaca. The sequence goes on along the minus strand of OZ014525.1, from coordinate 96,057,390 downwards.
TAATTTCTATAGGGTACTATGTAAAAACAAGTTACTGATTTGGGGAATTATTGATCTATTTATGTTGCTATAGTTTTTTTTTTCATGAGGATTACAATAGAAAAACGGATACAATCATGAGAGGTGGATAAAACGTGAGATTTGTTCCAGGAGAGAAATAAGTGGGTACATACAAAGACAAAAGGTTAAAATTTAGTGTGGAAATGAATAACACAACCATTAACCATTAAGGTGTTTTTAATCTAATGGCCAAAATAGTGTACATACTACATGGATGGACTAAAATAAGGAAAAATAACATTTTTAAGTCGTTGTAGTTATTTTAAAATATCAAATTAGTTCATTAAATTATTTTTTAAGCGATCAAGTTCTTTAAGTTATTTTAAATTAATAAGTTAGTCTCTTAAATTTATTTTGTAATGATTTAATTTTTTTTAAATATCTGTTACAATAAATTGCAAATTCATATACCATTTGAACCGGTTTTTTGCGTTTATCACAAATATATAATTAGTCTTACGTTTGATTGTTTATTTTGGTCGGATCGATGATTTTTCATTATGTATTTCGTCATTTTTTACCTGATTCTCATGAACTATAATTTGTTTGATAAATTTGATTGTATATCTGTGATCAGCGCGAAAAATCAGTTCAAATTATATATGAGCTTGTAATGGAGGTTTTTTTTAAATTGACCAACTCGTTACAAAACAAATTTAAGGGACTAACTTGTTAATTTAAAATAACGTAAAGGACCTGATCGTTACAAAAATAATTTAAATGATTAACTTGATATTTTAAAATAACTTAAAGAACATGCAGAGTAATTTGCCTAAAAATAATTTAGCAGTGAACCAAAATTGATTAATGAGAAATAAAAAATTGATTAACGAAATTATGAAATTGGTTAATAAATATTTAGATATTAAAAATAATCTTTAAAAATAATCAAAGTTGGTAAATAAAATGTAAAAAGTTAGTTAATGAAATTATAAAGTTAGTTAATCACATAATTTTATATCAATATTATTTAATCTAAAAATAAAAAATGAATAATTTATTTTACTTTTTAAATACTATTATAATATTTTACTGTTCACCGTATTCGTGAACAATAAAATATGATGTAGATATAATTATTTAATATAAAAATAATATTTTTCCTTAAAAATTATATTTTTATCTATATTGATATTTCTTAGTTCAATTTACATTTAATAACATGGAAAAATAAATCGTTTAGAACTTACTAATGTTTTTATAAAACTAATTAGAGTAATTGTTTATTGGCATAATTAGTCCTGTAGTTCCATAACTTTAATTATTGGTTTCGCTTTAGTCCTATAACAAAAAAATATTTCGAAATAGTCCCGTAATATTTGTTCCGTCAACACCTAAAATTCTTTATGTTACTTCTAGTGTTAATCCGTTAGTTTTTGCCACGTATGGTTGCCAGCAGTGTGTCATGTTATAAAATAATTGAATCTAGGGTTTATAAGGTGTATCATGTTCATCCTTTCCTCCATTGTTAGGGTTTCACGACACTTTCATCTTTCTTCTACAAGATCATCTTTCTACGACAACTCCATCTTTCTTCACGATAATTTCATCTTTCTTCTACCTTCGTCGTTGTTATGTCCAAGTTTTCAAGCTCTGATTCAGTCGAAACATCTGGCTCAGTTATTCGCAAAAACAAGTGTAAGGTATGCTTTTGCCAAGATGATTGTGTCATGTGTACGGTGGGTGACATAAATAATGTGAATTTTGGAAAAAAGTTATGGGGATGAAGAAATTTCAAAAATCATGTCAATAAAGGATGCAATTTCTTCAAGTGATTCGACGACGACATTATCCGTGAAAGAGACTTGAAGATCCAGAGGCAAAAGAAGAAAATATACAAGTTGAAGGTGGAGATAATAAACACTAGGGGATGGTTGAAATTTTGTGTAATTATTGGGATACTTAGTCTATTGTGTAATGTCATATTTGTAACAAGTTTGTTTTAGGTTGGTTAGGTTTGTACTAGTTGAGATGTATTAGGTTGTGTAATTTATTCTTGATTATCAATGAAATGTATCAGCTTTTCTCATATTTGTTGAATTATGGTCAAGCTTGTTTAATGGTTACAGAACAAAAGTTTTACAGAACAAAAGTTTGAAATGTATCAGTTTTTGTCATATTTGTTGAATTATGGTTAAATTGTGGTTACATCATCATAGAAGTTGCAATGTGATATGTTACATAATTAACAGCAAAAGTAGTCAAAATAGACTTTATAATCAGTAGTCATATGTTACATAATTGGGACAAAGCCAAAGTACACAAAAGTTGCTTTATAAGCATAAGTAAGCTAGATTGTCCGTTACACCAGTAGAAGTAATACAAAGCTAAATTAAACATAAATCTAGGGTTGACTAAAAGTAGGCTTTAGACCCTATTTTTTTAAAGAGGGAATATGCTAGTTTCCTTGATTTAGTTTGATATCAATACAATCAATCAAATACAATAATTCAATGTTCCATCACATTTTATTTTATTTTATCTTAAAATAAATTAAAATTTTAAATCAATTTAAATTAAACATACATGTATTCATCTTAACTCTTGGGTACAAAAAAGTTAAAGGTAGTATACAGAAGTGTAAAATAGTTTTAGATTGTCATTTAATAGATGATTAATGGACTGTGTAAACTACATATCCCTTTTTTCAAAAAGAAAAGAGTTTTATCCAATCATCAAATTATAAACTTAAATTATTGTCAAACAACTCATTTGCCTTTACATTGTTAGTAAAATAAATTCAATGTACTAATTCGATAAAGAAATTGATTGAAATTTCTACACAAACATAAGGTAAGGTTACATGTCTTTTGACCAGAGACATTGGAGGAAAACATCAGCATTCGACATATGAAGGATTTGGTCTGATACTTAGTAAAATTTCCAAGTTTGGTTATTCACCAATTCGATTGGTCGAAGGAGGTTCAACCAAAGTGAATTCAAAATCAAACCATGTAACTATTTTTTGGTCTTATCCAAACACCAAAGACATATGGAGATCAATAGAAGAAAGGCGAAGTATGTATGGGTGATGTGTCGGACAAAAGACAATTGAACATTGAAGCTCGTTAGTTTCGTAATACTATAAATAAGGATTCTATTGTTAGGATTCAGGGTAGAAAACCATTGTAAATTTCAATACAAACTCAAAGTATCCATACGCAAGCGAGAAACGAGCCTCTGAACAAAATGTATTTTCCTATCAACTTATACTTATGTAAATAAAGTTTCTTTTCATTTCATCTACATTAACTTGTTTTCTTTTTTCGTTCAAGTTACTATTTCGACTTAGTCGAAACTACTGATACGTTTACATTCAAACTTAATTATTTTTTCCAAAATAGTCAACATTCAACCCAAGTATTCGAAAACATTAATACACACTTCCTTTTCCTATAAACTTAGCACAACATGCCTCATGGTTTACTAGTTCGGGAACATCCATCAAAGAAAGATGAAATAATCCTAACAGGGTGGGTGATGATGACGTTTACTATGTTCGAGTCTAGCACTTTGACCATGATTACGGTCTATATCGCCGAGAATCAAACAAAAATGGCTCAATAAGCCAAGTTACAAAGTGAAATGGCCAAGAAGGCCAGAAATATGATTGATTTGAAAAAGTGAAAATGGCTCAATAAGCCAAGTTACAAAGTGAAAATGGCTCAATAAGCCAAGTTACAAAGTGAAATGGCCAAGAAGGCCAGAAATATGTGTCCAACAAACGAGAAAAAATGGCCTAAGAGGCTATGTTACGCCATGAATTGGCTTGTGAATCCAATTTCGTGTTGATCACACGCTAGACTAGAGGCCCAAATACATCTATGATGATAAGCCTTTGCGCTTTGAAAAAGACCCAATGACTTCAACTTAAAAAATCCAAGCTCAGGATTATTTAGAAGAAATCGACTTAGGGGATGGATCAATCAAGAGGCCTACTTATATCAGTTTCAAGATAGATCTAAGCTTAAAGAACCAGGTGGTACAACTACTAAAGAACTACAAGGATTTCTTTGCATGGGACTACGATGAAATCCCAGGCTTTGTCGAGAACTGGTAGATTTGAAATTACACATTCAGTTGGGAAAGAAACTTGTGAAGCAGTTTCCGAGGAGGTTTGCTTTAACAGTCATGTCGAAGATAAAAGAAGAAACAAAAAGACTATTGAGAAGAAAATTCATATAACCAGTTATGTCGAATGGATTACTAATACAGTTCATGTTATTAAAAAGAATAGGAGATTGTGAGTATGCATAGCTTTTAGAGATTTAAACAAAGCTACTCTTAAAGATGAATACCCCATGTTTGTCGCACAAATGCTTATCGACTCGACAACAAGCCATGAATATCTAAGTATTCTAGATGGCTATTCTGGATATAATCAAACCTTCATTGTTGAATACAATGTACCAAGGATAGTGTTTAAGTGCCTAAACGATCTGGGAACCTAAGAATGGATGGTAATGCCCTTCGGGTTGAAAATGTTGGTGTGACATATCAAAGAGCGATGAACTTGATTTTCCATGACTTTATGGAAACATATGCATGTTTATATATATGACATTATCATAAAATCCTTGTACAAATATGGTCACATCGACCACCTTTGACAATCCTTTGAAAGGATGAGGAAATATGGTTTAAAAATGGATCCTTTAAAATGTGCCTTTTTCGTTAGTGCATGAGACTTTCTTGGATTTGTAGTCTATAAGAAAGGGATTGAAATAAATCAAAACAAGACTAAGGAAATATTGGAAACGAGGCCTCACTTGACCAAGAAGCAGCGGTAGTCATTACTAGGAAAATCAACTTCCTAAGAAGGTTTGTTTCTAACTTAAGTGGCAAAACTCAATCGTTCTCCCTACTACTTTGTCTAAAAGGCGGAGTGGAGTTCATATGGGACTTGGAGCATCAAAGGGCATTCAATGAGATAAAGACCTACTTGAAAAAACCTGCAATCCTAATACTTTATGCAAAAGGGAAGCCAGTGAAACTATAAATCTTTGCATCAGAGTTAATAAAGGACAACATGTTGGATCAAGAGGATGAAAATGGCATCGAAAGGGGCATTTACTTTCTTAGTAAAGTACTGAATGATGAAGAAACTAGATATAGTGAAATAGAAAAACTATGGTTGGTCTTGTAATTTTATTGTACCAAATTGAAACATTATATAAATTCAATTGATGTTTGCACTTATTCGCATTTCGACATCATCAAGCACATGCTTTCTAAACCTATTTTGCATAGTCAAATTAGGAAGTGGCCATTAGCCCTAACTGAATATTCCCAAACATATGTGCCTCTAAAGGCCATAAAAGGATAAATTATGGCTGACTTTATAGTCGATCACGCAATTTTCGAAAAGAATACTGAAATTCTGGTATCAGATACGTGATGTCGAAAGCGATGTCACAACATTACTATCTGAGTAATAACAAGATAAAAACAGTATAAATAACAGCAATAAAAAGACACAGGATTGTTAACCCAGTTCAGTGCAAACACACATACTCTAGGGGCTACCAAGCCATGAAGGAAATCCAATATTAGTAGAACAATTCAAAGCCTAAACAGTCCAAGTTTACAACTTCTCACTTGAACCTACCCAGTGCAACTTCTACCTAGAAATCAACATCTAGATATGAGAAATCACCATTTAACCCCCCCCCCCCCCCCCCTCAATCACACATTGTGATACACAATTAATTTTAAAAAAACATAATATCGCTCTTCCAAAACACAACACATAGACCTTACTTAAAAGCTTTGATAAAAAAAACAAACACTCATGCTTAAAAGCTTAGAGTAGACAGAATTACAACTCAAAAATCATTCCAATTCAAACATCTAAGTGAGGTATGAATGGCTCACAAATATAGAACACACGCACAATGAAGAACCCTAACACTCAAAAGCACTTTGCTTTACACAATATTCCTAACTGAGAAATTAGGTTAAACATCAATAATATAGAATTTTGAATGGACTTGGATCTGATCAGAGAGTAGTAAATGATGGTTTGACATTATATTTGATGTATTTTTTAGACATTTTTAAAACTTTAACAACAATGTCATTTTCAGAACTTTAACTGCAAATATCAATTATCAATGATATATGTTCTTTTAGACCTTTTTAATGATAGACCTTTTATTAAAGGAAAATTCTAAGGTGAAGTCATCAATGTCGGTGATGACTTAGTCAATGTCATGCAGTTCAAAAACTCTCATGAACTCAAGAACACAAAAATAGTAAAATTATGATTTTAACTATTTCAAGCAAATGAATACACCATTAGAAGCGAAATTTCACCACAAGCACGATTCTATAATTAGTTTTTCATAAAACCTCATAACCAAGTCGGATTGAGTGTGTTTGTGTTCAATTTTCACGCTACTTTTTTGCTTTAATCTATCAAATTCACGAATTGTTTTGCAATTTTGAATACATATTTAAAATCGTGGTGAAATTCTGATTCCAACAGTATATAATTTGTGAGTTATTTTGTTGATTTGATGATTTTTGAAATTTGTATTCATAAGATATAATTGAAAATGATGAACACGCAAATCTTGATAAGGTCTAAATTAGGGTCAGATCCATTTTAGGTCTAATGTAGGGTTTTTTGTTGTAAATTCCATGAACCAACCTTCACCGTTAGATTAATCAGAAGAATGAGAATTGTATACACTTATGTAATAGTGAATCCGTCTCCGAATGACTTTTTTAAAGATGTCATTTGTGCAACTTCATCGTAGAAGCTCCTTTTATTAAATGGTTGACATTATATTTTAGGTGTTTTCAAAACTTTTAATAACAAACTCAAATATTGATATTTTGTAAGAATTCTTAACAACATGCAAATGTTCTAATTAAAAGAAAATTTAAGAGAGAGAAAAGTGATGAGTTGTCAAATACAGTATTATCTACTATCAAACAATTACTAAAATGTTGCACAAACTACCTAATTTGACCTTTCTAAATATTACACTTACACTAACTAAAGGACAATATAGTAACTATCTAATTCATTCATACAACTTTATCCATTACCACAAGAATTCGCCACGTGTCTGATCCCTCTCTTACAAGTCAAACACAATCTATCATTTCAACATCTCCATAGCATTGTGCATCACCATCCGCAGAAACTCAGCAAAATCAGGTAGTTTTGGATTTCCTTCTTTTATCTCCATCTCCATGGTTTTCACATTGCCTTTTGTTTGTCTTGACACTGATCTTGCTAACATACATTTTTCAGATTATTCGCAAGGATCCATTCAAGCTTTGAGTCAGCAGAAATATCAGGTTTGTAGAAGTTATCCATTTGCTTTCTTCAACATTCAAGTTCACATGTTTCATAGTTTTCTGATGAATCGAAAATGGTTTTGTATATCAGTTTATTCGAAAATGGTTGCACAGTTTCACTGTCTCATTCACAAAGTCAAACACTTTCATTTTCACTTGCATAAACCATCCTAGATTCAAGCTTTCTTTCTGCTTTGAAAAATACTTATGTTCATTTTAAGCCTTTGTTTTACTTCAGCTTTGAATACGAAAAATACTTACAGAAATGGCTTTGTCATGTTTCTGATATGGAGCTGTTGTCTTTCTTTCTAATGTCATTTCCCTTTCATTTGTTGCTCTAAAGTACAATGTCAAGGCCTCCCATTCTTATCAAGGATCTGGTCAAAGGTAACCAAGTTTGGAAGATGCATATCAGGGTGGTTGACTTGTGGGTAGTTAAGGAGATTAATGGCCAACAACACCTTGAAATGGTAATCCAGGATGAAAAGGTATGACACATTCGCCCTCACAACAACACCTTCATGTTATGCCTTTATGTATTTTCATGTCAACACTATATGTACACCATGGAATTCCTATCTATTTTAACAATACCATGTGTTTATATTTGTCCTGAAATAGCTATCCATTTAAACATGTTTTAAATCTTTGAAAATATCTGAAATGCTTCTCAGTCTTTACACGGCAGGGTTATTTATATGTTCTTCAACATCTTATGTATTTTAACATCAAATTTAATGAACTGATATTTCTCTGTTCTTTTATATCACAGGCAGATCAGATTCATGTAATTACACGAAGTCGGGACTTCAAAGACTGGCAAGAACAACTTAAGGAGAATGAAACTTACTATTTGTATAACGGAGAGCCGGTCATTAACGATGGCCCATACAAAGTATGTTCTAACCCACTTAAGGTTGTATTCAATGGAGGTACTATCGTGACACAAGTAGCGATACCAGAAATACCTACTCAGAAGTTTAACTTCCACGCTATTCAGAACTTTCTCAATGGAAAGTTCAAACCTGATTTGTTGTATGGTGAGTATATGGCTTCTTATTTTGTATCTGTTTTTTAAGAACATGTGACCATACTTATTGTTATGTAATTACAGATGTTATCGGTGTTTTACAAGATGTTGTGAAGACGCAAATGGGAGGCGGTGGGAAAAAGTCTTGCGCCAACATCACTTTACGTGACATTGAAGGCAATGTTATTGAAGTCGTGTTGTGGGACGATTACGGCAAGCAGTTAATGAATTACAACAACCTTACCAAAGATGCAGGACCTATGGTTATCGTATTGACTCATGCTTGGTGCAAGACAAATAAAGGTTTGCCTTTGCTTTTTACAGTTATATATTAATACATTATATTTAATATGACATATTTTTCATATTCATTAATCAAAATTTCAATAAATTAATACAGTTTCTGGATTACCAAGTCTGTCTAACGCATGGAACGGTTCAAAGTTATACATTAACTTGGATCATCCCCAAGTTGTGGAATTCAAGTCCAGGTAATTGTCTATCATTTCACATCATATTAATTCATTTGCAAACCTTATTACACGCACGTGTTAATTGATATCTATATACATTTCAGTCTTGGAACATGTGATTTGCCTAATGCATCTTCAATGTCAAACTCTTTAACTTGTGATTCATCCATTCAATCAAGTAACAAAAATTGGACGGGCCTCAATGAAGTTAAGAGCATCCGTGCCATCTGTGAACTTGGAAAGGTGTGACTGTTTTATGATTCAGTATTGTAGATCAATAGATTTTTGTTCAATATTTATCTATAAATCAATAGATCAATAGATTTTTGTTCAATATTTAACTTGTGATTTACTATTGGCATTACCAAACGTTTCAAAGCATCCAAGTTTGGTTGGTATTTTGAGACTTGCCCTGAGTGTAAGACTTCTAACAAATCAATAGGTGCGAGATTTGTGTGTTCGTGTGGAGTCTCAGATGTGCAACCTATCACTAAGTAAGCCTACCATGTTTATTCTGGTTTTTATATACTGATTTCAAGTATATTAAAATCTTTGTAACAGTTTATTCTTTTGCTTGCCTAGATTCAAGCTAGAAGTTGAAGTTGAATATGATAACCACAAAGGAACCTTTGTTTTTTGGGATAAGGATTGTATTCCTTTCACTAACAAGACTGCTATGGAAATAAGACAAGTTATGAAGGAGGTGAAATATTCTGTTCTTATATGGAAACTAATCAGAATTGTTTAAACACATCATTTGTTTGCCTGGCACATTACTTGATCAGTTTGTTTGTTTTGTAGGCTGGAGAGGATAATCCTAAGATCTAGCCTGCTCACCTAGATGTTCTTTTGAATAGAGAGATGATATTTCATATCAAATATCAGACGTTTTACGATCAATTCTCTATAGTCACAATTCTTAACGAGGACAACTTTTACCAGAAATTTGACAACTACCTCACTCCAAATGAGGTACCACTTCTCTATTTTGAACAATTAAACTAAATGATTTCAGCCTAAACTTCATAATAACTAGGTAAATGTTTGCCTATTTGCAGCATACTTCAAATGCTCCAGCTATGTTCATTGATGATACCTCTCCAACCAATGAACCAAACAAACTAGATGTATGCCATCTACTATTAAATCAAATCATCCTATTGTTTTCCTTTATGAAATAAAATCTATTATTTTGTTTGTTGTTGTTGATATTAGCACATGAATTACACAGGTCTTACAAATTTCTGAACAATCTCACTCAGCTCAACCATCCTCTGCTGCAAACCATCCTTGGAGCCCTTCTGCAAGCTCAAACAGTACTCCTTCAAAGAGGGTTGCTATAACAAACTTGGCAAATAATGCTATTGATGTTGAAGAACTGACTCCAAAACAATCCGCCACTAAGGGGAAATCTGGTAAGAAGGTCAAGCATTTAAAGGAGTAGAAAGAAAGGCTTGCTTGAGGACCTTTAATTTTTTTGATGCATTATGACTAAACAGCTAATTTGTATGGATAGGCATTTTGTGATTTGTATTCTGTGTTGTGCCATGATGCATGTTCCAATATTTGATCCGTACTTCAAACATTAAATGATTTATTTCATATTTTGTAATGACTAATTCGAGTTTATTTCCTAGCCTTAACAACATTATATATATTCCACATTATATATATTGGTTGGATTCACATTTTTCATTATATAGGTTGTTGAATACTTATGAAACAGTATACACATCACAGAATTTGGATTCTGTTATAAGATCATTAATATACACTTATGCTTCTTATATTTTCACTGTATAACAGAATATCCAAAAAACTTTTTGGCTCTTTGCACAATTTAAAGAGAGAATCCAACACAACATCTACAAACAGTATGATATACACAGCTGACAAATAGTTTACACTATCACACATGAACTATTAAATAGTTTACACTATCACACATGAACTATTAAACAGTATGATATACACAGGATCTGATAGTTTACACTTACAAATAGTTTCAAATATGTCTAAGACTTTTTATGACAACCATTTTGTTTGATGTCTAAGTCTTCATTTCTGGAACAACATATGAACTATTAAATGTCATAATATTCACATTACCAATATTGAAAAATAGCTCACTTAGTTTTACTAATCTGTTATACTTTTATTAAACTCAAATTATCAAGATACTTCATCATCCAACTGTGTTATTTCAAAACTTATAATAGAGGGACATGTATAATATTCAGTTCTTTTTGCTTTGGTGTTTTAACTTAATTAATGAATAAGTCTTTTGCTTTCCATTGTAAGTCACACAACAAATGGATTTGCATATTAAGGGAATCTATTTTTCTCACTTTACTTTTGGCCTCAAATTTCAAATTATTCAGCTAAACCTCCAAACCTTTTATGCAGATCACAATTACCACTTCCTATTTGGTTGATGCTGCGCGGTTGATAAAGTGCATAGGTTTGACAATGACCTATAGCTTTTTTTGCAGCTGACAGTGACTACTACACTGTGCATAGCATAGCATTGAAAACAGCCAGGTTCATATTGTTCCACTTTGTTGTTTAACTATATATAAAATACAATTATTTCCTTTTCTTGCTTTACTATTTTTCCTTTTTGAACTGACTATAACAATCTTAATCTTTTTTTATTCCATTAATTCCATAAATTAGGGAGTACTGACAGGATTTTTCAGAAGCACCTTAAATGCAACCTGAGCCACTCTCCCAGAAGCAACTCCATGAAACGGTTTCCAATGAATCTTAGGCTGCAAATACCCAGCAGGTACTACATATGCAGTCTGCACACAGGTACTACAAGGCATTATTACTTTCATTTTTTATGCTATCCTTTTATTAAATAACTTAGAATATGAAACCTTTCACATCATACTTTATTGTGAGCAGAATTTATAAAGTTTAATTAGTACTTTGGTCCAGATTTCGATTTTTCATTGCCCAAAAGATTATATCCATCATGGCCATTGCTTTATTTTGAAAAAAACCATAACAAGCAGGAACCAAACCATTAGGTTATTACTGATAAAGTTGGATGCTAACCAAACTGTACTAATTTGTAACTAATTAGACTAGGAGAAGGCTTGTTTAGTTTTGCTAATCAAACTAACTAATTTCATCAACAAAACCATCTACATTTCGAAAAACAAATAACAGTAATATGTTGTGTAAACCAAAAAGTCAAATATTTGACCTCTTTGGAAGACAATTGATTAATTATCTTACAACATAATCAACTTCTTTGTCCTGCTAAACAAAATTTTCACTAGAACAAGGTTAGTCTTTGCATTCTTACTAACATGTAGTATAATTGTTGTAGTATTGTGACAATTAATGGAGCTTTACATAGATAACATGTAAGTTCTTTATTAATGTTAGAAACGATTCACACATTAAGCAAATGCAACTCATACACCACATAAGTATTTGTCTGTTATAAATTGAAGTCATTGATTGTTGATGCAAATACCATTGTATCTTATGATTGTGGCAGAATGGTGTTGCACCCCAAAATTTGCCCTCACAATACAAGACTTTGTGTGCTAAGAAGGTTCACAAGGTTCACAAGATTCACAATGCTTTCAAGACCTTTCATGAGGTTCGTGAAGTCTACAAGTCACTTCATGAAGTTTCACAAGGTTCACAAGATTCACAACACTTACAAGGCCTTTCATGAGGTTCATGAAGTCTACAAGTCACTTTATGAGGTTCACAAGGTTCACAAGATTCATAATGTTTACAAGACCTTTCATGAGGTTCATGAAGTCTACAAGTCACTTTATGAAGTTCACAAGATTCACAAGGTTCACAATACCTCCCATGAGATTCACAAGACATTTTATGATGGTTCACAAGGTTCACAAGGTTCACAATTGGTCAGAAGAGTTGACAATTCCCTCAGACAATGCACCTCCTAAGCAGTGCATCCAAAACTAGGGTTTTGACTTTAATCAGGCTAAATGGACTTCCAAGACTTAAAGTGAGCTTCATAACATCTTATATGTGTTCAAGAATCCCCATGACAAGTCTCAAGACTTTTCTCAAAAGTTTGCTCAGTCAGATGATCAGATAAGTCAAAATCAGTCAAAGCAGTTAAAAAGTCAAACTGAGGTCAACTGTGGTCAAATCAAAGTCAAACTTCATGATTTTTTGCCAACATCAAGTATATGAAGTAAAATTCATCATTTGATCAAGGGTTTATCATGATTCATCAAGGAGATTTCAGATCATCAAGAATCAGGAGTTTCTAAATTAGGGTTTCCTTAGTAAAAGTCAACTGAACTTTGACCAGCCATAACTTTCACATGCTTCATCACCAAGTCTCCACTCAAAGCTCATTTTGAAGGAAATTGAATTCTCTACAACTTTGTGTCTCACAAGCCAAGCCCAAAAATGCTTCATTTGGAAGGTATGAGCTAAGACATTATAGGTCCTTTTGAAAGTCAACAAAAAGTCAACAACTTCAAAAGGGCATAACTTGAGATTGGTAAATGATATGGACATGAAACCAGTGGGGTTGTTTATAGGACTCTTCAAGCTTTCCAAAATGTCCAAGAACACCCTCATAGCATTAAAATTGAAGGATATGTGCCCTTGCAAAGTTGGGAAATTTTGGGTTGGTTCATGAAGAAAAAGGATGTCTAAAACCAATTTTTTCCAAATGGGCTTGCCAAATAATGACCCAATCCACTTCATAACATCTTGCACGAAATTAAATTAATTTATTCATAATTTTATTTATTTTGTTTTTATTTATTATGATTTTTATATTAAAAAGTCATCTTAAATTCAAATAAAATATAAAATCATGAAAATTAATTTTAATTTTGCTTCTAGAAAGTTTTAAATCACATTTAAACTTGATTGATACAAGAGTTATGAAAATCCTCTCAAAATAGCAAGGGTTCATGCAAGATATTTGATTTTTAAAAGGCCATCTTTTTTAATCTTTTTAGATCAAAATTTCCACACAATGACTTAATTTTTTGACCTAAATTCAGTCTCCTATAAGTACTTAACTCATTACAATCACAAGCCACGAATTTTGATAGCCTCAAGAGTAAGTTCACAATTTCAAAAAACCCTCTCAAAACTCACATTCGGATTCATTGATACAAGGTGTTTGAAGGTAATCTAAAGACATAGCAATGTTCCTTGGACATCCATGAAGCAAAACCAATACTCATATGCATCAAAACCATGTCATATCATGCTAACCGAATCTTGTTTGTTCTTGAATATCAAATTTTCGATTACACTAATTCACTGCATATTAATGAATTTTGTTTGCCTAATCTTGTTTGTGATGATATGTAGAACGTTTCTGGACAAAAAAATTGGAGCTTCGTGACCTAAATCCCAAACGGCCATTGTTAGGGTTTCTCCTTTGAATTTAGGGTTTTATGATTTACTGAATTTAAATGAATTTGAAGGACATAATGTGATTGTATGGACTGTGAGGATCATGTTTCATTGATCAATTTGTAGAAATTGTACTGTCTTGCTATTATTTGAAATTCGCAGGTTTGTGTCCGCAGGAAAATTCGCAGGTATTTCCCTAGATAATTTCGCAGGAAAACCTGCGAATTCAATGAAGAAGACGAAGCTGGTTTGCGCGCGTCCTGGAAATTCAAATTTTATTTTAAATATTTTATGTTTTGTTGTTGGTTTATTATCACAAGTCAACGCTTGTCCCAGTGGTAAGGCTAGCGTGCGTATTGTCAAAAGACCTGTGTTCGAGTCCTGGCTGTGACAAAGTTTTTGAGCTTTTCCCTTTTATTTACTAGATATAATATATTATCAAATGTTATTGGTTTAATATCAGATGCGCTCACCCAGCAGGATTGGTCATGTACTTGTGTGTTTGTGTATAAGGTCCTGGGTTCGAATCCCCCCAGGCCTTTTGTTTTTTTTCATTATTTTCCTGATTGTTGGTTTGAAGGAACAAAACAACTTGGAGTTCATTCTTCTTGCACCATCAGCGCGCAGCCCAGTGGTAGGGCATGAGTATTGTGAAACAAAGCCTCCTGGGTTCAAATCCCAGCCAGGTAAGTTTTGTTATTTTTTTTTCTATTTTATCTTATTTAATTGATTTTGTCTAAATTATTTTTAATAATCATATATAAATATATAATTAAATAATTTCATGATAATATATATGTATTCAATATTTTCTAAATTCTAAAACCATTGTTCTTAATTCAAAATTATTTTTTTATTATTGTTATGTAATTAAATTATAATATATATATATATATATATATATATATATATATATATATATATATATATATATATATATATATTTGTTAAAATAATTTTGTATATTAGATTATAAATTCTTAAATATTTTTCTAAACAAACCCTAATTTTATAAACCCTAGTTTATTTTTTCTCTAAACAATTATTAAAAAACCTAATCTTTAATTTTGAAAATATAATTACCATGTGCATATTTTATTTATTAAATTTTGTAAATATAATTATGATTAATCCATTTGTTTTAATAAATATCCTATAATTGTTTATAATCTATTATATATAAAAATAATTTCTAAAAATTTTGCAAATTTGTTAATTTCTCATAATATGTTTATAATTTATTTAATTTGTCTACAATTTAAAATTTCATAATTAATTAACATAATTGTTCTTATTTTTCTATTTAACATTAAAATTTTGTTTTGTTTATTATTATTATTAATCATGCTTATTACTAATCCATTTATTTTTCAATTATGCTTATTATTATTATTTCACTAACCCCATTTATTTTTAATTATTATTACTAACCCCTATTATAATTATTATTGCTTATTTATTTATTTTACTTATTATTTATATTTTGCTTATTTATTTATTTTTTGCTATTTATTTAAATTGCTTTATTATTATGTAAATGCTCCTGGATGTAATTTTTGTAAATATTTAAATTATTTAATTTTCATGCTATGGTTAGTAAAATAGAGAGTGTAAACATGTATTATATTTTAAAATTGAATTTAGATCATTTAAATTAAAAGATAAATATAAAATTAAACACTCACACACGTAAGTCGATCTTTGATCGCCATCTCACTTTCTAGGGTTGCCTCTCAATGTTGCCTAATCATAAGGTCAAGTGGGGTGTATAAATCAAAGTCCCTTAAAAGAAAACTCATCTAGTCCCTTCATAATCAAAGATCAAGTCCCTTAATGGTTGTCTTTCAATATGATCTTGTCCCTTTCGAATAATGATGACAGTCCCTCCTAAATGCTTAATACACCCTACAGTTGCCTTCATTAAACAAATGTCCCTCACTTGTCCCTCACATCCAAGGTAATGACTACCTATTCCTTAATAATAGGGATAGTCTTACCATTTAAAGGATAAAGAACAGAAAGACTTAACTTAGGGTAGGTTCCTCTTATGTACTTGCTCACCTTTTCAAACATTTCAAAAACACTTCACATTTTTCAAGCAATTTTCCAAACAAAGGCTTTATATATATCCGTACATGGATCATTATAAAGTACTTAAGAAAATTTCTAAACACACACTACACTTCTCAAAAACATTTTAAAGTGAGCTAAGTAACTAAGAGCCCATGGATAACCATGGATGTAAAGGGTGCTAACACCTTCCCTTTACATAACCTACCCCCCGAACCCAAAAATCTTTTAAGGTCTTTCCTATTCTTTTATGCCCTTTCCTTTGGATAAAATAAAAGTCGGTGGCGACTCTTGCTATCCGCAACATTTAACTAAAGTCAGTTCTCCCACCGTGTTACAGAACTGGCGACTCTGCTGGGGATTTAATAAAAGAGGGGTACCCTTAGGAATTAGATCACTTAAATTGTTTGCTTTGTTTGCTTTATATTACTTGTTGGGCTTTATGTGTGAAAGATCCTAACCCGGATCTAGTGTACCTTAGGTAAATGGCAATAGACCAAGGAAACTGTACGACGTATATCGATACGGTTGATCTGGTGGCCATAGTTAGTGTGACTTCTTGGTTGGTGCTTATGTTCCTTAAGTCAAGTTGAGGATAATATGAGGATGCCATATGTTGTCAATGCACTAACTAACTTTTAGAACCCTAGTTAACTCATCTTGGCCTTTAGAAAGTAGTGAGGTAACCGGCTTTGGTGCAGACTGAAGTTGGTTGACACTCGATACTACACTCATTGAGATCTTAAACTTGGAGGGTTTTGGTTGGCAAGTAAGTTGCCTTATGATCAACCACCCTTGTGAAGGATCAATGATATTGAGATCCCTTAGAACCTGGTTACTTTTGTAGGACAGGATGAACCAACTAACTTCAGGGGAGGGTACTTACCTTTGAACCTCATGCAAGCCTTTAAACCTAGGGCTATTGTGTGACTTGCTTGTGTGTGCCACATGTTTGTGATTGAGCATAACATCATAGCATCATCATGCATCATAAGCATAGCATTTTCACTAACCATTTCAAGGACCAAGGGATTTATCTTTGTTCTTTGTTGCAGGTCATGGCTTCAGCTCGTAGAAACACCATCAGAATCAACTTTGTGGGCATACCTGCTAAGCTTAAAGAGTTGGTTTCTCAAGTGTCTGATCATTCCCGGTTCAACAAGAGACACAGTCACCTATTGGATCTAGTCACCTCAGGGTTCAATGAAGACATGATGAGTGTCCTGTTTCAGTTCTTTGATCCTAAGCACCATTGCTTCACATTCCCTGATTACCAGCTGGTTCCAACCATGGAAGAGTTCTCTAAATTTCTGGGCATACCTGTTCTTGATCAGAAACCATTCTCAGGCTTGGAAAAAGAGCCTAAACCTGAGGTTATTGCTGCAGCTCTACATCTGAAGAAGTCAGACATTGTTCTAGAAACGAGAAGTGGAGTCAAGGGTGTTCTAGCTAAGGTGTTGATAGAGAAGGCTCAAATGTTCTTGAAGGCCATGAGTCATGATGCTTTTGAGGACATCTTAGCCTTGCTGATATATGGCTTAGTATTATTCCCCAATCCAGATCAGTTCATAGACGTTCACGCCATCAACATATTCCCGACTCATAACCCAGTGCCTACATTGCTCGGAGACATCCTGCATTCTCTTCACACCCGTACTACAAGGGCAAGAGGAACTTTGATGTGCTGCATACCTTTGCTTTCTAGGTGGTTTATTTCTCACCTTCCTCGCTCAGTAATGAAGAATGAGCAAGGGTTCAGGTGGTCCAAGAGGATCATGTCACTTTCTCATTCAGATATCCATTGGTGCTCCAGATCTATGGAGAATGTCACTATCATTGACCGTTGTGGGGAGTTTCCTAATGTGCCACTTCTAGGCATAAGAGGAGGCATCACCTACAACCCCTCTCTAGCTTTATGACAGTTTGTTTACGCTCGGAGTGATGGTCCACATGACATGTTGATTCAGGGCATTGTGTTTGACTACGACAACGATCTTCAAGGTTACCGTCAGAGATTCATACGAGCATGGGGAAAAGTAAACAGGGTTGACAGCAAGACATTGGAGCCTAAGTACACTATTCCTATGGAAGCTTATCTCAGATGGGTGTGATCCCGTGCTCAGACTCTCATGATGCCATATCCTGCTATCCTGCCAGTTACCATGGAACCTGTTGCTGAAGGAGATACTGCTTATACCATCTTTCACCCAGACATGCCTACTGACATGGAAGACTTGCAGAGATCTTGGATCCAGTTGAAGGAGCAAAGGGATACTTTTGAGGCTCATTACAAAGCAAGCCAAGAAAGAATTCTGGAACTAACAAAGCAACTTCACGAGGAACGGAATCTCAACTCATACCTCAACACAAAGAGGAAACGTCCATGGGAGACTTAAAACCCCATATTTTGTATTTATTTCATTTCAATTTCTGTAAGCCCAAGAGGCAAAACAAATTTATTACTAATAAAAGTTTACCTTCTTGTTTGTTTAAGCAAATTTAAATCCTGCGGTCCTTGAAAACATTGCATACGCATTTACATTCCATATCATTGCATCACAGGTTTATTTGTGCACAGGTTTCTCATCTTCTCGCTGTTTATTTCAGAAATGGCTCTTGAACAAACAGTTAAGGATCTCCAGGCACAGAATGCACAGTTCCAAGAGCTAATCTTGAACCTGTCCAAGGGGCAGGATGAATTGAAGACACTGATGGCCAAGAAGACCAAGAAGACTAGAAGGTCAGGTGGCCTGATCAACATGGGAAGAAGGTTCAAAGGTCTTTCCAAGACCAAAGAACCAGTTGAAAACTATGAATCTGAAGAATCTGAGAAAGAGATAGGCAGTCTCCACCATACAATGGGGGACTCTGATTCTGAGGCTAATTATTACCATGATCCTAATGAAGACAAATTCAAGATGCTGGTGGATAGAATGGATGCTATGGAGTTGTGTCGCTCCCGATAGATGGGACGGACCCGAATAAAGGTACAGACGCGAACAATCGGCGAGAGGGACAATGAGAACACACAGTCGTGAACTCACTGGAGATTAAAAGAGTCGCCAGCTAGGCATTTTTATCCCGAAGGAAAGGCAATGCTGCATAGGCCTAGAAAAAGATGGATAAGACGGTTGTGAACCAGAGAGACTGAGAAAGGGGGTTGGTTACAACCTGGGAAGGTATTAGCACCCAGATTGTCCGTCGTACTCGACGGGATCCACGCTTAAAAAGATTTGTGTTTTAAAGGGGTAGTGTCAGTGCAATCTGTGTATAAAGAGCTGGAAAGATGATGTACAGGTGTCAGTGTAAAGAAAGAATGTGAAGTGTATAAATGTACAGTGTCAGTGTAAGGATGAGAGTATGCTCAAGATCATGAGGCTAAAAGAATGAAGCTGAAAGAGGGGGAATATACAGAGACTTTTGTTCGATAACTGTTAAGTTATGCCTACGTATCCTCTCGTGCAATGAGGAAGTTAGAACACCGTAGTTCGACCCAAAGAGACTGAAAGGTGAATTGACTTGTGAACTGCTTACTTGTCTATGCTCAAGTGTATGACCTGTCTGGCTCAGGTGCAAACTGTCTTGCATTAGACGGAAGAAGCAAGTTCTCGTTTGTGAGTGAGGATGATGAGAAAAGAATCCCGAAGGAGACGATTATTGTTTGTTTTTTTGTATTTTCAGTCTTTTATTGCTTTTGAAAGTTTGTCATAAGTTAATGAGCTTAAGCCTAAACCAATGGATTTAGTAAACTCATCACATCTTCCCTCTGATTAGGGGTAATGAGAGTACCTTAAGTGTGAAGTCAGGTTCTCACACTTAATCACCTTTGATGTAGGGTTAAGATCATTAACCTACTTGTGATTATTTAGATGTTTTTGGTGTTTTTGTTTAGTGTTGAGTAATGAGATTAAGCCATAATCAGGGATTAAACAGACTCATTACACCATCCTAATAGAAGGATAATAGATGAGAATGTTTAAGCTGAGGAATGCTCCTCAACTTAATCCATGATCAGGGATTAAACTCATGACAAAACAAACCTTTATTAAGTGGATTTTATTTAATGGTATGATGATGAAGTGGATTTTATGATCTGTAAGACAACTTGAGGGGGACTTGTCCATTAACACTAGGGTTAGTCCTTCTTAACCAATTAAGGAAGAATTAGAACCCTAATGCAAGGCCCAAGTTACAAGTGTGATGTCTTGGTACTTATTAAGTGAATTGATTAAGAGATTTAAACACATTAAGGGTTTAACACTTAGGATTAAAGTTATACACTCCATCCTAAGAGAAGGATGCAGGCATAAGCTTAATCACAAAGCCTTAAAGCCTTTAGGGTTTAGTCCCTGATTATGAGGTGAGAAGAGAAGACTCAAAGGAGACACAAAGGTGAAACTAAGAGGGGAGACTAATCAAAACCCTAATCATTGTCATGCTTGGTTGTTCCTAAGGTTTGTGAAGTTTACAAGAACAATCTTCAAAGGAGCCACCAGGAAGCAGATGAAAGGATCAAGAGAAGCAAAGTGACTTGCTTCATTCAAGAAGTCAAGTCACTTGAAGAAAGAAAGTGAGAAGAAGAAGAATGATCAAGCTCAATCTCAAACACATATAAAAATGCAGCAATGGATGCAAGAGAGATGACAAGGAAAGTTATGAGAAGTGAAGGCAAATTCACTTCTCAAATCACTTACCACCTGAAATGTTAGAAAAGAAAATGCAATGCAATGCCAAATGTGATGAGATGACATGATGATAAACAAAACCAGAAGCATGTTGATGATGGTAATGATGCTATGAGATGCTACAAACATGAGGCAACACATGGAAATGATCATATAAGTTCATGAATGCAAATGAAGCAAGTTAAGGAGCATGAACTTACATGAAAAGTTATGAAACATACATGGCAAACAACATGGCAAATGCAAGATGCAATGATCAAACATGCTTTCTATATGTCTTAAGATGTCAAATGAATCAAATGGATTCTTGAAATGTCATGGCAAGTCATGTTATGCAAGAGAATGCAAGAAGGATGCAAATGGAAGCCCAAATTAGGGTTTATGGATCAAACAACAAACAAAAACCAAAAACAGAAGCAAACCCTAAGATAAAAAATGGAAAATGCCACCCAAAGAAACCCTAACCCTATACTAAACCAAGGTCCAAAGGGGAGGTCTCAACTCTTAACCAATCTCAAGTTATGATTTTTACAAGTTATTAGGGTTTTTAGGGTTCCTAAACAAAAGAAATGCCAAACAAATGAAAAATGCAAGATAAAATCATGGCCATCTTATCTCAAAAACTACATGCTAAACACAATGCAATGCAAGAAGAATCAATGTCCAACTCTTCATAGATAGGCAGAAATGTTTTTTTGAACTTTGGATCAAATTAATGCATAAAAATGATTTTTATTCAATGAAAAATTCTCAAAATGCATCAATATCAAAAAAGAAATTTGGTTTGAAGGTTGGACAATGTTTCTAAATGTCTTAGAACATTTCATGAATTTTTTGGTGATTTTTAAATACCTAAAGGTATTTTTAATAAATTAATTTCCATTAATCAATTAAAAATAATCCTTTAAATATTTAAAAATGCTTTTTTAATGATAAAAATAAAAATAAAAATATTTTTGTGTCATAAAAATTAATAAAACTTATGAGAAAAAGTTTCATAATTTTTACGCATTTTTTACTATTTTAAAATAATTGTGCAAGTTAAATGAAATAAATGAAAAATAAAAACAAATAAAAGGAGAAGTAATCAGATCTGATGGATGAGATTTGAACTGGGCTTGGGACAGTTGACTGGCGCGCAGATCCAAGGGTCCTGGTTGACTCTGATTTTAATTATGATTTATGAAATAATTAAATGAGTTAATGGTGATTAGGGTTAATTGGGTGAATCCAAGCCACACACACGCGCGGGAGGTCAACGTTTTCAACGCATCCAACGTCCAAGATTCAAACAAACATTAATGACTGTAATTAGGGCAAAACAAATTCAGGTGACCGGAGGGGAGCTCCGGTCATCTTCCCCGGCGACCCCAAAACCCTAAAACATGATTCAGACCACCCCAAGCCAAATTAAACGCCCAGAAACAATCCTCACACTTCTAGCAACTCAAATCAACAATCAAACATCATTTAACTAGCAAGAACAAGCTGAATCGAAACAAAACAAAAATGGGGCCAAACTTTCAGACACTCACAAAATACTCATTTTTTCACCATTTTCGATTCTAAACACATCACAATGATCCTTAAAGCATGTACTTTCAGTTTATAACAAAAAATCAAAGCTTTATGAGAATATGTTCTTGGCCATACCTGAGATGGAGACTCCTGTTTCTGGACTTTCAGAGCTGTTCTTTGGTGCAAGCTTGCTCCACTGACTCCCCTAGTGCTAATGGAAGGCTTGAAATGAGCTCAAACAAGCTGGTTTGAGAAGTCCAGTTCTGGTGTAGCAGGAAATGAGCCTTGTGTACAGGCAGCTTCAGGTCAATGTGAAGGGTGGTTTTGACTCCTTTTGATGTGCTTGATTTGTTGGTGAAAAGAGCTTGGATGTTTGATGGCTGTGGAAGTTGATTCGAAGAGAAATGCAGGCTGAGGTGAGAAATGGCAATGGGGTGTTCTTGCTCAAATCAGGCCTGATTCTTGGTGGTTTCTACTCAATAAGGCAGGGTGAGATGATTGGAGGAATTTGTTTTTGTGTTTGTAGTTTGTGGAGGCAGATTCGAAGCAATTTGCCAAATGGGGTGTGTTTGTGTATGTGATGCTTTAGAGAGTTTCAGCCTTGCTTGATGTTATGTTTTTCTTGCAAATGGAAAGTATAAACAATTCTAATTGGCCAGATGATGTGACATGGCCTGCTGTGATAGGTAAGTCACCTTTTGCAAAATGTCAACTTCTTTGTAAGAGAGGCATGGGCTAAGTTATAGCTAGTATAAGGCATGGTTCTGGTGCAGCAAGATGGGGTGAAAGGGCTAGCAAGGTGCAGCATCCAATGCATCAAGTTGGTGAAGTGTGATGAGTGTTTTTGCAAGTTGTCACTTTTTGAAACTTTATGAAAAATGCCTTGTTACACAAACCATAAACATGTAATCTTTGGTCCAATTCTGACTTTTAGGACATATTGAATGTTTGCATACTGGTTTGAAGTGAATTAGAAGTTACAATTGGCTTTGGTTCATGATTTTGCAAAATTCTCATTTGAAGCATGCCTTGAAAATCAATGATTTTTGCCAACTTTGTCACACCATAACTTTTGATCCAAGAAGAGTTTGATCATGTTCTTGTACTTTTTGAAAAGGGAAAGATGTAATCTACAACTTTCATGACCAAAGTTTTTCCATTTGAAGCATTTTTGGATCAAGAATCAAGGCTTGAAAAATGACCTAAAATGAAGCATTCTTGAAAAGTCAACTATGCCCAAAAAGTCAACATTTGCAAAAACTCCAAATTCTTGATTTTTGTGAACTTCAACCTTCTTCCATGATCAAATAAAGATCATATACACTCAACATGATGAAGAATGCCCATTGGTTGGGTCATTGGGGGCCTCAGATGCCCTGATTTTGCACTGACTTGTCCAGAAAGTCAACCCTTGATCAGATGACTTCCCCATGGAATTTCTTCATGAAAATTGATATGCATACTCCTTATACCATATAGAGACCAATGGAAACAAGAATGACCAAAAAAATTGGGTGTTATGGCCTCTGAAACCAAAACCCTAATTTTAGGTCAACTGTGCAGTCAAACCTGGCTCTGCATCCATTCAAACCCTAGTTCTTGTGATTCTTTTGAAATATTGACCTTGAGAGGATGTAATATGATAGATGAACACACATGGATCCCCTTGAAGTGATTGGTGGCCTTTGGAGTGGCTCAAGAAGCTCTTGGATTGCTCAGATCACAAACCCTAGATGCAGATGACTTAGAACCAATGCAGTGACTCAAAATTGAGATATGAGATGGTATGATTGTGTTTATACATATGAAATGATCACAAGCCATGGTGTGAATGGGTGAGGGCAAATTTGGGGTGTTTACAGCTGCCCCTATTCAAACATGGGTTAGCTGTGCAGGGTGTAAGCGAAGGCTTAACAGGCAAACAAGATAACTTGTGGTTGAATACCAAAGACAGTCCAAAATTTGCACTCACAAAATGAAGAAGAAAAGGGATATAGATTGTAAAGGAAAATAAAGTATATTGTAAAGTGTGGGCGACGGAGGACGACCGTCGAGCAGAGGACGACTGCTGGGTAAAAAAGCGATGACGGGGACGGCCGACATGCTGGGAAAGTGCTAAAAATAAAACAATGACGGGGACGGCCGACATGCTGGGGATAAAAGGTAAAGCCAAGACGGGGACGGCCGACTAGCTGGGAACAATAAGAAATTATGATGGGGACGGCCATCACTGTAAAAATCTCTGGGGATTAATGAAACATGACGGGGACGGCCGTTTTGTTCACAAAGGTAAAGTAACCAACGATGGGGACGGCCATCGGGCTAAAAAGGAAAAGGGACCACGACGGGGACGGCCATCGGGTTAAAGAATAAATGAAATAAACAGATGATGGGGTACGGCCATCAAAAGTGAAGGACGATCACCTAGCAGGGGACGGCTGCTCTGTTGGGGAATAAAGGAAATATGATGGGGACGGCCATCAAAGGTGGAGGACGACCACCTGGCAGGGTACGGCTGCCGAAAATATCAACGATGGGGACGACCATCGGATAAAAGGTCAACGATGGGGACGGCCATCGGACGAGCATGATGGAGGATGACCATCAAGAGGTGGAGGACGACCACCTAGCAGGGGACGGCTGCTCTCAGGGTTTATCATGACATAGGACGAATGCCAGATAACCAAAATCAACAATGGGGACGGCCATTGGATAAAATGATGAAGGACGATCATCAAGAGGTGGAGGACGACCACCTAGCAGGGGACGGCTGCTAAATATCAACGATGGGGACGGCCATCGGATGAGCATGATGGAGGACGACCATCAAGAGGCGGAGGACGACCACCTAGCAGGGTACGGCTGCTCTCAAGGTTTATCACAACACAGGACGAGTGTTAGATAAAAAGAAAAAATGCTTACTTGGCGATCT
This sequence comes from Lathyrus aphaca, assembly GCA_963966055.1. NCBI lineage: Eukaryota > Viridiplantae > Streptophyta > Magnoliopsida > Fabales > Fabaceae > Lathyrus > Lathyrus aphaca. Next base: position 96,031,929 of record OZ014525.1, on the reverse strand, counting down.
ACTGGGGAGAAGTAAACACGGACGAGTGTTTATATCCAAGAAACAAAAGGTATAAGTGTTTAGATGTTAGTGTATAGATTAAAGATGCGGACGAGCATCCTTAAGACTATGATACGGACGAGTATCAGGTAGAAACAAACTGACACGTGTTCAGAGATGATGATACGGACGGGTATCAACTGGTTAACAGAGAACACGGACGAGTGTTGAATCTGAAAGAACTCTTCTGGGGATAGTAGATATAGACGAGTATCTTTATTCAAGAAGATACAAGTGTTTGACACGGTGTATGGATTAAAGATGCGGACGAGCATCCTTAAGGTTATGATACGGACGAGTATCATGTAGAAACAGACTTTAGACGCGTGTTCTGAGATGATGGTACGGACGAGTACCAACGAGGTTAACAAAGAACAAGGACTAGTGTCGAATCTGTGGGGATATAGATGGTGTATACAAGATACAGACGAGTATCTGTATAAGTATGACATGAGTAGCGAGTATGAGTATTGTACAGATGGATACTTTAACTGCTGGGGAGAGTGACACGGACGAGTGTCAAAAGGAGAAAAGTATAATATAAACAAGTATATGGGTGATGAAAGTGTAAGCGACTGCGCTGGGGATATGACACGGACGGGTGTCAAGAAAGTGTATATACAAGTATATGTGAGTGCAAAGAGGATGTCTTTAGCTTTCTGCTGGTGATTTGACACGGACGGGTGTCAGGAAGTATCTGTAGTACGGGTGATCTTGTTTGTAAAGTGTATTCAGGCAACTTTACTGGGGAGTGATGACACGGACGGGTGTCAGAATGAGTATATACTGATGTTTGTGGATTGTGAGGCAGCTGCTTTTGCCGGGGACTCTGGTGGGGATTTTTCTGTACATTGATGAACTGTCATTATTCACAAGTGTTAGTTTAAAACATGGCTTGTGATTATGCTATATGTTTGATTTTTGCCGTAATGCTCCGTATTAGACGGAATGCTACGCTTTGTGGGTGAATATGATGCGAATGCTATGATTGTGCCAAGACACCGAACCGGGACTCGGATCCCGTTGCTGCGAAGATCTCTGGCCGATCTGCTTGAAATGGACATCCCAGCTGGGGATGAGATCATTGGTAGATCTAATAAGATGATATTTGCTTGGGGATACGGGTCACTGATAGACCTATCCTAATAAATGAGAGACCCAGCTGGGGTTTGTAGAAGCTTTCTTCACTCTGTTGTGATCCTTCATGCGCTGCTCTTCTGGACAGAGGCTGGAGCTCTGTGGGGAGATGATTCCCTAATTTTTGTACTCGGCTGAGGGCGAGATGACAACTCGGCTGGGGAGAGAGAGAGGCATCACTGAAAGACCTCCCTAGAAATTCTGTTACGGTGACTTCTTGACTCAGCCGGGGATATGGGCATCTTCTGTGATACCTGCCCATTCTGATGGGGATAAGTAATAAGTGGCCAACTCAGCTGGGAGGAGTCATGAAAGGCAACTCAGCTGGGGAGAGAGCACTTCGGGTGCTAAAATTGAGTGTCGATTTGCCAGCTTGCTGGGATGGAGCTTACACGCCCCAAGTTGCGTTCTGGATACCTGCAATCCTGAAAAAGATAGAGAAACGCACAAGATAATCCCGAGGTATCCCTTACTGGATTCCGTCATAGGAGTTAGGATACTTCTGAGAGTAAGCATATTTCCTGCAAGCATGTTTTTACTTTTGAAGATAAGCATCTGTATTCTTATGCAATCAGTTTTTTTTTTTTTTTAAAGACATCAGACATTTTTTTTGCAAATAAAATGTACAAAATGAGACATGACTGAAAATATGATTTTATTAATTCATATGCCCTGAATTGGCGAGATACAGTCAAAGGAACATATCCCCTGAAATGAGGAGATTGTTACAAATTGAGAAACAAAATGTTGGCAGTGTTGATGACGCTTTAAGGAGCTTCCTCTTCACTATGACCCGTATGACTTTTGACGTTCTTCTCATCTTGCTTTCTGAAGAAGGCTGATTCTGATTGAAGCTTGATCCTTTTGAAGCTTTCCAAGTTGCAAGTGATACAGACGAATTCAGAACGCAGTTGTTCGCTTATTCCCTTATTTTGCATGGATCGCCCTTTCGGGTTTTCAATCCATCGGGATACCCATTTTTGCCTGAGTTGTCCAATGCGGCTTTTCAACTCAGCGGGTGTACATTTTTATTTATTTTCCCTTATTTTTGCCCGAGTCTTTTATTCTGTTTTTGACTCGCCGGGATGCCCTATTTTTGCCTGGACTTACATTCTGTTTTTATGTCCAGCGGGTCATTTTATGCGAAGTATTTTTTAACTGCATCTGAATTCACAGGGGACGGGAAATCTTCACCATCCATGGTGCTGAGCATCAGTGCTCCACCGGAGAAAACTTTCTTTACAACCAATGGTCCTTCATAATTTGGAGTCCATTTGCCCCTGTGGTCGGTATGAGGAGGGAGGATTCTTTTTCAGCACAAGATCTCCTACTTGGTACTCCCGGTGCCTGACTTTCTGATCGAAGGCTCTCTTCATTCTCTTCTGATATAGCTGTCCATGACAGATTGCAGCCAATCTTTTCTCTTCGATCAGACTCAGTTGTTCGTATCGGGCCCGAACCCATTCTGCCTCACTCAGTTTAACATCCATTAATACCCGTAGGGAGGGTAATTCAACTTCAACCGGTAGGACTGCTTCCATACCATACACAAGCTGATACGGTGTTGCCCCAGTGGATGTTCTGATAGACGTGCGGTACCCATGCAAGGCAAACGGTAGCATTTCATGCCAGTCTTTGTAGGTGACTACCATCTTCTGCACAATCTTCTTGATATTCTTATTTGCTGCCTCAACAGCGCCATTCATCTTTGGCCTGTAAGGAGAAGAATTGTGATGTTGGATCTTGAAGTCCCGGCACAGCTCTGCCATCATTTTGTTGTTCAAGTTGGAACCATTATCAGTAATGATTCGCTCGGGAACTCCATATCGACAGATGATATCTCTCTTCAGAAATCTGGCTACCACTTGTCTTGTAACATTGGCATAGGAAGCTGTTTCGACCCACTTGGTGAAATAATCAATGGCAACCAGGATGAATCTGTGGCCGTTCGAAGCAGTCGGTTCAATCTTGCCAATCATATCAATGCCCCACATGGCAAAGGGCCATGGTGAAGACATGATGTTCAAAGGATTGGGAGGCACATGCACCTTATCTGCGTAGATCTGGCATTTGTGGCATTTTCTGGCGTAGGCACAACAGTCTGCATCCATTGTGATCCAATAATAGCCTGATCTTAACAACTTCTTAGCCATTGCATGTCCTCCAGCATGGGTACCAAAGGATCCTTCGTGCACTTCATGCATCAACAAGTCCGCTTCTGTCTTATCGACGCATCTGAGGAGTACCATATCAAAGTTCCTTTTGTATAAAGACCCATCAGTGTTCAAAAAGAAACTTCCAGCAAGCCTTCTCAAAGTCTTCTTATCATTGGAAGATGCCCCAGGTGGGTACGTTTGATCCTCCAAGAAGCATTTAATATCATGGAACCAAGGCTTATCATCTTTGACAACTTCTGCTGCGAACACATATGCCGGTCTATCAAGTCTGGACACTGAAATCTGAGGTACAAAGTTAGCAACTTGAACTTTGATCATGGATGAAATGGTAGCGAGAGCATCTGCAAACTGATTCTCGTCCCGAGGGATATACTCAAGCTTGACTGTTGTGAAGAACGTCAATAGCCTTCTTGTATAATCCCTGTAAGGTATCAGATGATCCTGGTGGGTGTACCATTTGCCGTTGGTTTGATTAACTACCAAAGCTGAATCTCCGAATACAGTCAAAGTCTTGATCCTGAGGTCAACGGCTTCCTCAAGACCCATAATGCAAGCTTCGTATTCAGCTTCGTTGCTAGTGCAGTTGAAAGTGAGTTTTGCCGAGAAAGGCATGTGAACTCCTTTAGGTGTAATGAGTACTGCACCAACACCACGACCATTCATGTTAACAGCCCCATCAAACATCATAGTCCATTCTTCTTCCGGGTCAGGCCCTTCAGTGTGAACAGGCTCTTCATGATCTTTTGCCTTTATGAACATGATGTCTTCATCAGGGAAGTCAAATCTCATAGGCTGGTAATCATCAATGGGTTGCTCAGCAAGATATTCAGATAGTACACTGCCCTTGATGGCTTTCTGAGATGTGTACTGTATGTCGTATTCTGTGAGAATCATTTGCCATCTTGCAACCCGTCCGGTAAGAGCTGGCTTCTCGAAAATGTACTTGACTGGGTCCATTTTTGAGATTAACAAGGTAGTGTGGGTCAACATATACTGCCTTAGTCGGCGAGCAGCCCACGCTAAAGCACAGCAAGTTTTCTCGAGCAGTGAATAACGTTGTTCACAGTCGGTAAACTTTTTGCTTAGGTAGTAAATTGCATACTCTTTTCGACCAGACTCGTCATGCTGGCCCAGCACACACCCCATCGACTCTTCTAATACTGTCAAGTACATTATCAGAGGTCTTCCTTCAACTGGAGGCATAAGGATTGGAGGTTCTTGCAGATATTCCTTGATCTTGTCAAAAGCCTTCTGGCAGTCTTCGTTCCACCTGACCGTCTGTTCTTTTCTTAACAGCTTGAACAAGGGTTCACAGGTTGCCGTTAGGTGAGATATGAACCGTGAAATGTAATTCAATCGACCTAAGAACCCTCGAACTTCTTTCTCAGTCCTCGGTCCAGGCATCTCTTGAATAGCTTTGACTTTATCAGGGTCAACTTCAATCCCTTTCTCGCTTACAATAAAGCCCAGCAGCTTACCGGATCGCACCCCGAATGTGCATTTGTTGGGGTTCAACTTCAGTTGGTACTTCCTCAGACGCTTGAATAACTTGAGCAGATTCACCAGGTGATCTTCCTCTGTAAGGGACTTGGCGATCATATCATCCACATAACATTCTATTTCTTTATGGATCATATCGTGGAATAATGTTACCATAGCCCGTTGGTATGTAGCACCAGCATTCTTGAGCCCAAATGGCATTACCTTGTAGCAGAACGTGCCCCAGGGTGTGATGAAGGTTGTCTTCTCCATGTCTTCAGGTGACATCTTAATCTGGTTGTATCCTGAAAATCCATCCATGAAGGAGAATACCGAGAACTGAGCCGTGTTATCGACCAATACATCAATGTGAGGTAATGGGAAATCATCTTTCGGGCTGGCTCTGTTCAGATCCCGGTAGTCAACACACATCCTTACTTTGCCGTCTTTCTTAGGCACAGGTACAATATTAGCAACCCACGGTGGATAACTAGTTACAGCAAGGAACCCGGCGTCCCATTGCTTTTGTACCTCCTCCTTGATCTTCATTGCCATGTCCGGACGAGTACGGCGCAGCTTCTGTTTAACTGGCGGGCATTCTTCTCTCAAAGGCAGCTTGTGCACAACAATATCGGTGTCCAACCCTGGCATGTCTTGATATGACCAAGCAAACACGTCTACATACTCTCGAAGCAGGTCAATCAATTGTCTCTTCACTGAGTCTTGCAGGCAGGCCCCGATCTTAACCTCTTTCACGTCTTCATCTGTACCAAGATTGATCACTTCAACCTCCTCCTGGTGAGGAGTAATAACCTTTTCCTCTTGTCTTAGCAACCTGGCTAACTCTCCAGGAAGCTCATATTCTTCATCAACCCCTTCATCAGCTTGATTGATTGGATTGTCAAAGTCATACGAAGTCATAGCTGTGCTGTTGTCGGTGCTGTCAGGAAGGCACTCTCTGCAAGGGTTCAGTTTGTTCATTTTAGTGATCTGATTTTAGTCTTATTTAGAAAGGTGAAATGAAGTTGTCATTTTGAAAACACCGCCATTTATTTTTTGTACAAAAAGAAAAATGGAAAAATAGTGAACGAAAAGGAAAAGACTCGTTTGCAAAAAGATGTCTGATATTTCATTAATTGATCTTGTTTGCACAAAAAGTACAGATGGCCCGATTACAAAATGAGTCTTGTCATCTTGGGCAAGATGCAAGACTTTGATGCATGCTTATAAAAATACAGGAAATAATAATTACTCTGCATGAGTAACTCTTATAATTTCCTGGGAAGACCAGTTCGAGACACTGCTCCCCGGGATCTTTGGACGAATCCAGCTTTCCAGGTTGTGTTCCTCTTCCAGCTCGTCTTCCAGACAGTTGATAGCATCAGGGGTAAGCATCCCCCCACTCACAAAGTTGGGCTCTTTCGCAGCCGCTGTTTGATCTTGTTGAGTTGGTTTGTAACCCAACCCAAATCTGTCTTCTTTCTTCTCCACCGATAGCAGTTTGCCCCAGCCTTGGGCAGTTCCTTCCTCAACAACCTTCCGGGCTTGTTGGTATGATGATATTGAAGTACCAGACACAGCAGATGTTTCATTCACATTCAAGGCTTCAAACCCCTGGCTCATTGTTTCAGTGTACTTATAGGTTGTTGAGGAAGGAACTGCCCATCCATCTCAATGTACTTATAGGTTGCCAGGTGGCTGACAAAAATGTCCTCTTCTCCACAGATTGTAACGATCTGACCCTCCCACTCATATTTTAACTTCTGGTGAAGGGTGGAGATCACGGCGCCAGCGGCGTGAATCCATGGCCTACCCAATAAATAGCTGTAGGCGGGCTGTATATCCATCACGTAGAAGATAGTTGTGAAAGTCTGTGGGCCAATCGTTACGGGCAGCTCAATCTCTCCCAGAACCGATCTCTTTGAGCCATCAAAAGCTCTTACCACCAGGTTGCTGGGTCTCAATGCCAATCCGTCATATTCTAGCTTCACCAGAGCCTTTTTAGGTAGGACATTGAGGGATGACCCCGTGTCTACCAGCACATGGGAAAGGACAGCACCTTTGCATTCCATGGTTATGTGCAAGGCTTTGTTATGGTTGCGGCCCTCCGTTGTCAAATCAGTATTGGTGAACCCTAGTCCGTGACTAGCATTAACATTTCCCACTACTGCTTCCAGCTGATTGACAGTGATCTCTTCAGGCACGTAAGCTGCGTGCAGGACTTTGAGTAGTGCATTCCGATGGGCTTCGGAGCACATAAGCAATGATAGGATTGAGATCTTGGAAGGCGTTTGATGAAGCTGATCCACTATTTTATAATCACTCTTTTTGATGATTCGCATGAACTCATCAACCTCTTGATCGAATGGTGTCTTCAAGGCTTCCTTAACAGCTTGATCTTCCTGCACAGGGCTCTTCCCTTTTGCCTTGGCAGCAGCTTCTGCTTCGGCTGTGGGTCTCGGAATTTGTGGAGCGAAAAGACGTCCGCTTCGAGTGAAGCCTCCGCCTCCGCCCACATTGTCTACTTGCAGTGCAGGGGCTGATGATTCAAAAGTGATTCTTTGTCCTTCACAGTACAAGTCAGAGCCGTAATGCCAGGGGATGGCATTACTGCTTTCATAAGGTACGGGTCCAGGCACCGTGATGGTAACTGGACTGATTGCAGTTGTTGAAGGAATTGTGATAGTCTGAGGATCATAATAGATTGTAACTGGTGCTCTAATGGGGGCAGCACCTTCTGAGTTGTAGGCAGAGTTGTTTTCAGGATCATAGAATATGGTGACAGTTGAGACATCTTCATGATTTGTTGCTGGTGTTGTAGGAGACATTGTCGGGAGTGTGGATGTTGCTGTTGTAGGAGCTTCATAATGGAGTGGTGCTGGAGTTGTAGCAGGAAAATTTGTTGAAAACTGATCAGTTGAGATAATGGATGAAGTACTTGTTGATGAAGCCGAAGAATTGACGGGAACAATGGTTGCTGCAGTTGTAGGAGGTTCTGAAACCGTTGCTGATGAGATTGCTGGATTTGTTGGAAATGATGTGGTGATCTGGAGTTGGCCACTCTGAATAAGGCCATCTATGCCATTCCTCAGATTATCGCACCCGTTTACTGAAATATTGCAGTAAGCACACCCCAACTCACACCCCGGGAACATTTGACATTCCAAGAGCTGAGCCTTGATCTCCACCAACGGTGTCCTGATTTGACCCACACTGGTTATTAAATAAGACGGCTTGTCTTCTTCAATAGCGTTAATCCGGGGACCACCGTGGTTTGGCATCGGGTTCTTATTGACATTGGGTGGTGGTGCGAAATTCAGAGCTTTCGAGTCTACCAGGTCTTGTACCTTCATATGCAGAGCCCTGCATTTTTCCGTACTGTGGCCAGGTGCGTTTGAATGGAAGGCACACCTAGCGCTGGAGTCATAGTTCCTGGGTAGACTGTTGGGATCCGGAGGTGCCAGCGTCCTTAGCTCAACTAGGTTGAGTTTCAGGAGTTGTGGCAGCAGGGTAGCATATGGCATAGGGATTGGATCGATCACCCTATTAGCTTGAGATGGCCTCTGCTGAAATGGCCTTTGTTGACTGTTATTGTTGGTGTTGTTGTTGTTGTAATTTCTTGGAGGATACTGATTTTGTTGATGGTACTGAGGTTGTTGTTGATAGTTTTGTTGCGGCGGTTGATAGACTGGCTGAGGATGAGCTGGAGCAGGAATGGTGACTGCTGCTATTGACCTGTGAACAAATTGGGGCCTGCCCCTGCTGGTGTGGATGGCATTGGTCTCGCCAGTTCTCCTTGGTCCTGCAAAAGGCTTTCTTGTACTACTGGACGAGCTGGCACCATTGTCAGATATCTTGCCCATTTTTAACAGGCTTTCAATTCTCTCCCCAGCTATGACAACATCCGCGAAGCTAGTGGAAGAGAAAGCAGCCAGCCTGTCAATATAGGTTCCCTGAAGGGTGTTCATAAACATGTCTGCCATTTCCCTTTCAGACATAGGTGGCTGAACAGCAGCAGCCAATTGCCTCCATCTCTGGGCATATTCTCGGAAACTCTCCCTTGAAGACTGTGACATTCCCATTAGGAGGGTCCTGTTGGGTGCCATGTCTAGATTGTACTGATACTGTCTGATGAAGGCTTCTGCCAAATCCTTCCAGCATCTAATAGTTGCTCTTGTTAGGTGAGAGTACCATTCTCTTGACGCTCCAGTCAAGCTGTCTTCGAAATAGAACATCCAGAGCTTCTCATCCATAGTATAGGCCTTCAGCCTTCCCAGAAATGATTGTAAATGAGTCCGGGGACATGAAGTCCCGTTGTACTTTTCAAAGCTAGGAGGCTTGAACTTATGGGGAATCCTGACCCCGTCTACCAAGCCCATGTCCATGACGTCGAAGCCCAAAGAGTTTTGAGATTCTAAGGACCTCAACTTCTCAGCTATCTCATCCAACCTCCTATCATAAGCCTCTTCCCCAGCACCCATTACCGTGAACTGGTCCTCTTGGGGGTCTTCTTGAAGTACCCTGGCTGCAGTGGCAGTTCCCTGAACATTTGCAGGAATATTGACCTCCGGATGAAGATGGGGGCCAAATACAGGGGGGTTAACATGAGGTTGTACCCTTTCGTTGTTGCTGGTGCCGGCAGTCCCTATATGCGGATCTTCTTGATTCTGCCTTTCCACCATGGCCCTCAATCTTTCCTGGCTCTGAGCCATGTTGTTCATCACTTCCATGAACTGCGTCATTTGATTCCTCATTTCTAGCCTTTCGTTTGCCATTTGATTTCTGACCTCAGTAAGGTCCTGCTGCATCTGATCCATTTGAATGCCCGGAAGGTTGTTTCGGGTTGGATAACGGTGCGGACGGTTGAGGGGAAATACCCGGCGCCTAGCAATAGTTCCTGAGGCATCACAACAGAGGTTAGCAAAAACAAAAAAACCTACAAAACAAACAAAGGGTTAGCATGCAATGCAGCATGCTTATTTGCTCTCGAGGTATCCGGCTTGGCATTCAGTTTTGACCCCTCCAGACCCTTGAAGATGTTGTTGTTGTTGCTTGAAGAAAACTCAGATGAAGCAAGCTAACACAAATATATTACAGAAGGTGAAATAATACAACTTGTTCATTTTACAACACAAGCCCTCTAAGGGGTCAAAATACATTACAAGAAAATAAAAGTACATGGAAAGAAAGCAACAACAAACAAATGATCAAACACCAAGACCAAACTCATCCTCACGAACTTCCTTGAGAAGTGCTTCGGTCACAGGATCAGCCGGACGCTCCGTGAGATTCCTGATGAGGAGATTCCGGGTCGTAACAGCTGTAGTGAGCTTCTTGTGCTGAGCTTGGTCCTTTGACCTCTTCACTCCTGCTTTGATTTTCAGCTCTGATATCTCCCTCTGGGCTGCTGCCAGGGCCTCTTGCTGTTCTTTTGCACTAACTTCCAGTTGCTCCATCTTGTCTTGAACTCTCTTGTCTTCCAAAGTACGAGCCTCGGTGATCCTGACCCACCGAGCCTGACTCTCCTTCAGATACAAGTCTGTCCTTGCTCTCTGGAACTGGGCTTCTTTGCAAGCATTCTTCAGAATTTGTTCTCCAGCCTTTGACTTTTTAATGTAATCCCCAGACTTCTCAATCTTAATCAGATGCTCTACTCTTAATTTCTCCAACCTCTCAATCTCCCTCATACCTTCACCCCTCTCCCGGAGGGTCTTCTGCAAAGCCTGGGTTAGCTTCTCATTTCTTTCCTTCAAGCTCTCAAACTCCTCCAAACTGATAGTGGCAGGGGGTGGTGCTGAAGATGACTCAGGCATGTCTTCTATGGTAAAGGGCATCCCAGAGAATTGGGCCCTGGCACGGGACCATTCATAATAGTGTGCTGATGCCACATTGTTGCACTTCCCCAGAATGGTTATTCCCTTGGTTTGAACATTATCCCAGGCCCAGGCTGCCTGCCTAACAATAGCCAGATTAAGCTTGTTCTCGCAATAAAGAGTCTCAACCAAGTCATGTGCCTTAGGAGTGTGGACCAATGCATAGCCCAATTGTCGTCTAAACAGCAGAGGGTTGTAATTGATACTACCCTTAACTCCTATCAAAGGCACATTAGGAAAATGCCCACAGCTGGTGATGATATCCCTGCCCTTGGTGCTTTGAGTGCACCATCTGATATCTGCTGAAGTTAGAGCAGTGAGTCTCTTAGCCCAGTTGCTCTGCTGATGAGGGTTCAGAAATGCATCTGTCCTGGGTAGATGCCTGAGAAGCCAAGTGTGGAACAATGGAGCACAACACCTCACTAATCTCCCCCTCTGCTTTTCATTTCTATGATGCACTGAGTAATAGAGATCCCCTAATAAAGTTGGTACTGGGTTCTTCAAGATGAATAGATGGATTGCATTCTTGCTGATGAATCGAGGCTCATCTGCAAACAATACAATTCCATATATGCTCAAGGCCAGTAAAGCACAAACAGCTTTCCACTCTCCTAGAGAAGCTTTCAGGGTAGCTTGAGAGATTAAGAAATCCAGATGAAAGCCAGGGATCCCAGCTTTAGAAGTCATATGCTGCTCAATCAGGACAGGTTCCAGATGCAGAGCCTTTGCTACTTCTCCATTGCTAGGAAAGACCATCTCTGAGTTGAAAGGGATTCCACCCTTGATAGGCAAACCAACCAATGATGAGTATTCTTCTAATAGAGGGCCCAACTGAAAGTCTTGGAAAGTGAAACATCTCAGTGGGGGATCATAGAACTGAATGCAGGTGTGGATCAGGCTTCTCTGTGATGGGTCCAGATCCATAACCATATCAAGTATATCTCCATAACTTTCCCTGAACAATGGTATGTGATCTGGAGTGATCAGGGTTTGAATCCTCCTGATGTCTGATAGCTCTGGCTGGAAAAAGTGATAGGTGATGTTACTCTTTTTAGGAGCCATGATGCTGAGACTGAATAGAGACAGGTGCTGATGATAATACTGAAGAAATGGGCCACTGACTGGCTGGTGCAAGTGATAACTGAAGCAGATAGCTGATGAAGACAAGTCAAAACTGAAGATGGGGTCAAAACCAAAACCAAATGAAGATGGATACCCTGAAACACAAATAAGCAAATGTCAATATGATGCAATGATTATGTATGCAAATGAAATGCAAGGGTCTGTGACTGAGCTGGATCTGATCAAAACTCTGATATAAGTCCAAGTGTGTTCAAGAATTCCAGATGAGGTCTATAAATCCAGTAACCAAGGTGGGGGACTCAAATAAAGAGCCACATGTCCAGGGTTTTAGAATCACAAGAACTGACCCAAAATGGAGTACTCTTAAACAATCAAAGTAACAGGGTATTCTGAGGTCAAGGTACCTGCAAACCTGTAAACAGCCCAACCCCCTCACAGGTGGTGTTCTAGAACAAGGATCCTCAGACTTGGATCAGTTACGAGAAGTGTAAACACTTCCAACCCGGAGGTACAGTGTTTACAATAACCATAAAAGTTCCTCCTCTAATTCACCTCAGTTTCTGAAGGTCAATACTAAAGGTCATCCAGACTTAGCAGGCTTCCCAGATAGCCCTAGCATTGCAGGAAATCTGCAACACAGAGTTCTCAAGAAGAAACCCATATCTGAACCGTGTTTCATATTCCCGCACCAGACCGAAATGGAATGGGAAAGAATATGATTCACTCTAGCCTAGGTGTCACTCAGGTCCCAGGTATAGGACCTTAACTCTCAATGGAACACCCACCCATCAAAACAAAGACTAGATCCAGCCAGCAGCATGACAGTATGATATATACAAAAGCAATAAAGAAAGCAGTAAAGCAACTGTACATAAAGCAAAAATAAAACATATACAACACAAATAAGCACATAACACCCCAGTAAACACAAATCAAACAAGCGCTAGGAGGAACCCACAAAAAGAACCAGAAGCCCTGGTTGCAGTATAAGGCATCCCCAGCAGAGTCGCCAAGCTGTCGCTCCCGATAGATGGGACGGACCCGAATAAAGGTACAGACGCGAACGATCGGCGAGAGGGACAATGAGAACACACAGCCGTGAACTCACTGGAGATGAAAAGAGTCGCCAGCTAGGCATTTTTATCCCGAAGGAAAGGCAATGCTGCATAGGCCTAGAAAAAGATGGATAAGACGGTTGCGAACCAGAGAGACTGAGAAAGGGGGTTGGTTACAACCTGGGAAGGTATTAGCACCCAGATTGTCCGTCGTACTCGACGGGATCCACGCTTAAAAAGATTTGTGTTTTAAAGGGGTAGTGTCAGTGCAATCTGTGTATAAAGAGCTGGAAAGATGATGTACAGGTGTCAGTGTAAAGAAAGAATGTGAAGTGTATAAATGTACAGTGTCAGTGTAAGGATGAGAGTATGCTCAAGATCATGAGGCTAAAAGAATGAAGCTGAAAGAGGGGGAATATACAGAGACTTTTGTTCGATAACTGTTAAGTTATGCCTACGTATCCTCTCGTGCAATGAGGAAGTCAGAACACTGTAGTTCGACCCAAAGAGACTGAAAGGTGAATTGACTTGTGAACTGCTTACTTGTCTATGCTCAAGTGTATGACCTGTCTGGCTCAGGTGCAAACTGTCTTGCATTAGACGGAAGAAGCAAGTTCTCGTTTGTGAGTGAGGATGATGAGAAAAGAATCCCGAAGGAGACGATTATTGTTTGTTTTTTTGTATTTTCAGTCTTTTATTGCTTTTGAAAGTTTGTCATAAATTAATGAGCTTAAGCCTAAACCAATGGATTTAGTAAACTCATCACATCTTCCCTCTGATTAGGGGTAATGAGAGTACCTTAAGTGTGAAGTCAGGTTCTCACACTTAATCACCTTTGATGTAGGGTTAAGATCATTAACCTACTTGTGATTATTTAGATGTTTTTGGTGTTTTTGTTTAGTGTTGAGTAATGAGATTAAGCCATAATCAGGGATTAAACAGACTCATTACACCATCCTAATAGAAGGATAATAGATGAGAATGTTTAAGCTGAGGAATGCTCCTCAACTTAATCCATGATCAGGGATTAAACTCATGACAAAACAAACCTTTATTAAGTGGATTTTATTTAATGGTATGATGATGAAGTGGATTTTATGATCTGTAAGACAACTTGAGGGGGACTTGTCCATTAACACTAGGGTTAGTCCTTCTTAACCAATTAAGGAAGAATTAGAACCCTAATGCAAGGCCCAAGTTACAAGTGTGATGTCTTGGTACTTATTAAGTGAATTGATTAAGAGATTTAAACACATTAAGGGTTTAACACTTAGGATTAAAGTTATACACTCCATCCTAAGAGAAGGATGCAGGCATAAGCTTAATCACAAAGCCTTAAAGCCTTTAGGGTTTAGTCCCTGATTATGAGGTGAGAAGAGAAGACTCAAAGGAGACACAAAGGTGAAACTAAGAGGGGGACTAATCAAAACCCTAATCATTGTCATGCTTGGTTGTTCCTAAGGTTTGTGAAGTTTACAAGAACAATCTTCAAAGGAGCCACCAGGAAGCAGATGAAAGGATCAAGAGAAGCAAAGTGACTTGCTTCATTCAAGAAGTCAAGTCACTTGAAGAAAGAAAGTGAGAAGAAGAAGAATGAGCAAGCTCAATCTCAAACACATATAAAAATGCAGCAATGGATGCAAGAGAGATGACAAGGAAAGTTATGAGAAGTGAAGGCAAATTCACTTCTCAAATCACTTACCACCTGAAATGTTAGAAAAGAAAATGCAATGCAATGCCAAATGTGATGAGATGACATGATGATAAACAAAACCAGAAGCATGTTGATGATGGTAATGATGCTATGAGATGCTACAAACATGAGTCAACACATGGAAATGATCATATAAGTTCATGAATGCAAATGAAGCAAGTTAAGGAGCATGAACTTACATGAAAAGTTATGAAACATACATGGCAAACAACATGGCAAATGCAAGATGCAATGATCAAACATGCTTTCTATATGTCTTAAGATGTCAAATGAATCAAATGGATGCTTGAAATGTCATGGCAAGTCATGTTATGCAAGAGAATGCAAGAAGGATGCAAATGGAAGCCCAAATTAGGGTTTATGGATCAAACAACAAACAAAAACCAAAAACAGAAGCAAACCCTAAGATAAAAAATGGAAAATGCCACCCAAAGAAACCCTAACCCTATACTAAACCAAGGTCCAAAGGGGAGGTCTCAACTCTTAACCAATCTCAAGTTATGATTTTTACAAGTTATTAGGGTTTTTAGGGTTCCTAAACAAAAGAAATGCCAAACAAATGAAAAATGCAAGATCAAATCATGGCCATCTTATCTCAAAAACTACATGCTAAACAAAATGCAATGCAAGAAGAATCAATGTCCAACTCTTCATAGATAGGCAGAAATGTTTTTTTGAACTTTGGATCAAATTAATGCATAAAAATGATTTTTATTCAATGAAAAATTCTCAAAATGCATCAAGATCAAAAAAGAAATTTGGTTTGAAGGTTGGACAATGTTTCTAAATGTCTTAGAACATTTCATGAATTTTTTGGTGATTTTTAAATACCTAAAGGTATTTTTAATAAATTAATTTCCATTAATCAATTAAAAATAATCCTTTAAATATTTAAAAATGCTTTTTTAATGATAAAAATAAAAATAAAAATATTTTTGTGTCATAAAAATTAATAAAACTTATGAGAAAAAGTTTCATAATTTTTACGCATTTTTTACTATTTTAAAATAATTGTGCAAGTTAAATGAAATAAATGAAAAATAAAAACAAATAAAAGGAGAAGTAATCAGATCTGATGGATGAGATTTGAACTGGGCTTGGGACAGTTGACTGGCGCGCAGATCCAAGGGTCCTGGTTGACTCTGATTTTAATTATGATTTATGAAATAATTAAATGAGTTAATGGTGATTAGGGTTAATTGGGTGAATCCAAGCCACACACACGCGCGGGAGGTCAACGTTTTCAACGCATCCAACGTCCAAGATTCAAACAAACATTAATGACTGTAATTAGGGCAAAACAAATTCAGGTGACCGGAGGGGAGCTCCGGTCATCTTCCCCGGCGACCCCAAAACCCTAAAACATGATTCAGACCACCCCAAGCCAAATTAAACGCCCAGAAACAATCCTCACACTTCTAGCAACTCAAATCAGCAATCAAACATCATTTAACTAGCAAGAACAAGCTGAATCGAAACAAAACAAAAATGGGGCCAAACTTTCAGACACTCACAAAATACTCATTTTTTCACCATTTTCGATTCTAAACACATCACAATGATCCTTAAAGCATGTACTTTCAGTTTATAACAAAAAATCAAAGCTTTATGAGAATGTGTTCTTGGCCATACCTGAGATGGAGACTCCTGTTTCTGGACTTTCAGAGCTGTTCTTTGGTGCAAGCTTGCTCCACTGACTCCCCTAGTGCTAATGGAAGGCTTGAAATGAGCTCAAACAAGCTGGTTTGAGAAGTCCAGTTCTGGTGTAGCAGGAAATGAGCCTTGTGTACAGGCAGCTTCAGGTCAATGTGAAGGGTGGTTTTGACTCCTTTTGATGTGCTTGATTTGTTGGTGAAAAGAGCTTGGATGTTTGATGGCTGTGGAAGTTGATTCGAAGAGAAATGCAGGCTGAGGTGAGAAATGGCAATGGGGTGTTCTTGCTCAAATCAGGCCTGATTCTTGGTGGTTTCTACTCAATAAGGCAGGGTGAGATGATTGGAGGAATTTGTTTTTGTGTTTGTAGTTTGTGGAGGCAGATTCGAAGCAATTTGCCAAATGGGGTGTGTTTGTGTATGTGATGCTTTAGAGAGTTTCAACCTTGCTTGATGTTATGTTTTTCTTGCAAATGGAAAGTATAAACAATTCTAATTGGCCAGATGATGTGACATGGCCTGCTGTGATAGGTAAGTCACCTTTTGCAAAATGTCAACTTCTTTGTAAGAGAGGCATGGGCTAAGTTATAGCTAGTACAAGGCATGGTTCTGGTGCAGCAAGATGGGGTGAAAGGGCTAGCAAGGTGCAGCATCCAATGCATCAAGTTGGTGAAGTGTGATGAGTGTTTTTGCAAGTTGTCACTTTTTGAAACTTTATGAAAAATGCCTTGTTACACAAACCATAAACATGTAATCTTTGGTCCAATTCTGACTTTTAGGACATATTGAATGTTTGCATACTGGTTTGAAGTGAATTAGAAGTTACAATTGGCTTTGGTTCATGATTTTGCAAAATTCTCATTTGAAGCATGCCTTGAAAATCAATGATTTTTGCCAACTTTGTCACACCATAACTTTTGATCCAAGAAGAGTTTGATCATGTTCTTGTACTTTTTGAAAAGGGAAAGATGTAATCTACAACTTTCATGACCAAAGTTTTTCCATTTGAAGCATTTTTGGATCAAGAATCAAGGCTTGAAAAATGACCTAAAATGAAGCATTCTTGAAAAGTCAACTATGCCCAAAAAGTCAACATTTGCAAAAACTCCAAATTCTTGATTTTTGTGAACTTCAACCTTCTTCCATGATCAAATAAAGATCATATATACTCAACATGATGAAGAATGCCCATTGGTTGGGTCATTGGGGGCCTCAGATGCCCTGATTTTGCACTGACTTGTCCAGAAAGTCAACCCTTGATCAGATGACTTCCCCATGGAATTTCTTCATGAAAATTGATATGCATACTCCTTATACCATATAGAGACCAATGGAAACAAGAATGGCCAAAAAAATTGGGTGTTATGGCCTCTAAAACCAAAACCCTAATTTTAGGTCAACTGTGCAGTCAAACCTGGCTCTGCATCCATTCAAACCCTAGTTCTTGTGATTCTTTTGAAATCTTGACCTTGAGAGGATGTAATATGATAGATGAACACACATGGATCCCCTTGAAGTGATTGGTGGCCTTTGGAGTGGCTCAAGAAGCTCTTGGATTGCTCAGATCACAAACCCTAGATGCAGATGACTTAGAACCAATGCAGTGACTCAAAATTGAGATATGAGATGGTATGATTGTGTTTATACATATGAAATGATCACAAGCCATGGTGTGAATGGGTGAGGGAAAATTTGGGGTGTTTACAAGTTGCAGAAATCTTCTGGGCTAGATTTTGAAGATTTGAGTCTGATATCTGGGGTTGTCATACCCATTGGTTTCAAGGTTCCTACCTTTGTTGTTTATGATGGGGTCTCCTGTCCCAAGCTGCATTTGAGGTCTTATGTCAGAAGAATCCAACCTCACACTGCTGATAAGAAGTTGTGGATCCATTTTTTTCAAGAGAGCTTATCTGGAGCTCAATTGGAGTGGTATTATCAATTGGAGAGTGTCAACATCAGAGACTGGAATGATCTTGCTGAAGCTTTCTATAAGCAGTATCAATACAATGCTGACTTAACTCCCACTCGCATGCAGCTGCAAAGCATGTCTATGGGTGCCAAAGAAAGTTTTAAGGAGTATGCTCAGAAGTGGAGAGATTTAGCCGGAAGAGTTCAACCCCCTTTAATTGACAGGGAATTGGTTGATATGTTCATGTGTACGTTGAATGGTCCGTTTTACAGTCATCTCATTGGAAGCTCATCATCTGGCTTCACTGAGTTGATCATGACAGGAGAGCGAGTGGAAAATGGTATAAAGAATGGCAAGATCCAGGTGGGTACTTCTTCATCAGGTGCTGCAAAGAAGCCTCCCACTGGGAAGAAAGAATCCAATGCTGTTTATGGTCAACCCGATCGTAATAGAAGGCATCAGTCTGTGAGTGCAGTTCATATTTCAAATCCAACTCCTGCAACAACAGAGCAGCCACAGGGCAACCAACAGAGGGCTAGAAGACAGTTCACTAAGATCAACATGTCAATGGCTCAAGCATTGCAACACTTGTTGAAATCTGAACTTATCACTCTGAAAGAGTCTCCTCAGAATCCCAATGTTACCTCTCCCAGGTACAATCCCAATGCACGATGTGCATATCATTCAAACTGTCAGGGTCATGATACTAATAACTGCTGGGTCTTGAAGAACAAAATTCAAGATATGATTGAGGCTGGAGAGATTGAGTTTGACCCTCCGGGTACTCCAAATGTGATTACTGCTCCCATGCCAAATCACGAGAAGACTGTCAATGCCATTGATGAAGATTTACATGTCTATTCAGTTGCGGAGTTGACCACACCATTATCTGTTATCAAGAAGAAGTTAGTACAAGCTGGGCTCTTTCCAGGTTGTCGTGATGATTGTTTGTATTGTACCTATAAGCCGGATAGTTGCTGGAGATTGAGAGATGGAATTCAATGTCTCATGGATAAATATACTATAGTGTTTGAGAGGACTCCATCGTCTATAGAAAGTATGGTGGATCATATTACTCAAGGTAGGAAGATTGAAGAGGTTGACATGGTTGACAAAGTGCCAGTGAGAATCACTTCAAAGGGACCTATTAAAATCACCCATCAGGGTCCAATCAAGATTACTGCTGAAGGTCCTGTGAGAGTTGTTGCTGAAGCCAGAGTGGCTCCTATGGTCATAACCACTCCTGGTCCTATTCCATATACATCTGATAAAGCTGTGCCTTGGCACTATGGGTCTGATGTTTATATCCATGGTGTTAAGCAAGAACCCGTAGCTGATGTGCCTGTTGATGTTGACAATATTGCTGGATCTAGTAAGATCACACGAAGTCGAAGAGTCTTCTCCCCTCCAGTGACTTCCAAGAATACAGTTACCCCTGCTGCCACCTCCACCACTGATGCTCGGGGCAAAGGTCCTGTTATTGAGCCTATATCTGCTGATGTGCCAGCTGCTGATGATTTCTCTAAGCAGATGGAAGAAGTATTGAAAATCATTCGCAAGAGTGATTATGACATTGTTGATCAGTTGGGGCATACTCCCTCAAAGATTTCTATGATGTCCTTGTTGTTATGTTCTGAAGCTCATGCCAAAGCATTAATCAAGTTTCTGAAGACTGCTCATGTGCCCAACGCCATTTCTGTTGACCAGTTTGAGAATTGTGTTGCCCACCTGACCTATGATAATGGGTTAGGGTTTTCTGATGCTGATTTGACCCCTGCCAAGAGGGATCATAACAGGGCCTTGCATATTTCAATTGAATGCAGGGGCACTACCCTGTCACATGTATTGATAGACAATGGTTCCTCTCTAAATGTGTTGCCTAAGGAAGTCCTGAACAAGCTGAGTCCTGAAGATGCTGTGCTGAAGCCCAGTAATATTGTGGTAAAGGCTTTTGATGGTTCTAGAAGAGTAGTGCATGGGGAAATTGATCTTCCAATCAAAGTTGGCTCCCAGGTTTTTACTGCTACATTTTATGTGATGGATATTCGTCCTTCATACTCTTGTCTGCTTGGTCGTCCCTGGATCCATGGGACAGGTGTTGTAACCTCTACATTACACCAAAAGTTGAGATATCCGGTGGAAGGAAAGGTTGTTACCGTCTATGGAGAAGAAGAATACTTTGTCAGCCATGTAAACACTTTCAAGTATCTAGAAATGGAAGGTGAATACATTGAAACTCTGTGTCAGACATTTGAAGTGGTTCCCTGGATTGTTAATGATTATGTAGCTCCTCCTGTTGCGAAGAAAGTTCCTGTGGTCACCAGAAAACCTCCAACAATGGCAATGGCCTCCCTCAATGATGCTAGGGCTGTGGTAGATGAAGGTGGTTGTACTATTTGGGGTCAGCTTCCTGATATCCCATACAAGTCTGGCAAATTTGGTTTGGGTTTCACTGCAGAGTCCCAGAAGGTTGTTCGTCGTGCTCGTGCTGTTCGTATCACCAATCAAGGGGTTATGAAAGATTAGATCAATGTTGTGGGAGACTATGATGAAGACTATAATTTGGATGCTTGGATTTTTCCTACTGTGGGCGCTGGACTCAATAATTGGAAAGCTGAAGATGTTATCCCTATCTCCTTTAGTCAGGAGTAAATACTATTATTGTGTTGTTACTTTTAAGTTTGTAATTTCTTGAACAATTGAATTCTTAAGCCTTGTGCCTTACCCGGGGCACAATGGTGTGCTTGTTACGGGTTGTCATTTCATTTGCATACTTCATTCAATAAAATCAGTGGACGTTTCGTTTTAGTAAATATTGTGTTCCTTGTCTTTCTTTTCTTTTATTTTTATTTTATCAGCTATGTGTTCTTACACACACCCACATCACTAAAATGCAGATCCTCATCCACTCTGGATCCTGTTGATAACAGTTCTACTATTGCCAATTATAATTTCGAGAATCCGATCTATCAAACTGAAGACGGAAATGAGGACGATTGTGAAGTACCTGTAGAGCTTGCTAGGTTGTTACAACAAGAAGAGAAAGCCATACAACCACATGAAGAGCCAGTCGAAGTTGTGAATCTGGGAACTGAAGAAAACAGGAAAGAGGTCAAGATAGGGGCTGATTTAGAGGACAGTGTCAAGAGCAGGTTGATTCAGATGTTACGTGACTATGTGGAGATCTTTGCTTGGTCTTATGAAGATATGCTGGGATTGGATACAGACATTGTGGTTCACCGTTTACCAGTAAAAGAAGATTATCGTCCAAAGAAGCAGAAGGTTCGTCGTATGCGTCCTGAAATGTCAGAGAAGATTAAGGCAGAGGTAATGAAACAGTTCAATGCAGGGTTCTTAGCAGTAACTTCTTATCCTCAGTGGGTTGCAAATGTGGTACCGGTACCTAAGAAAGATGGTAAGGTGCGTATGTGTGTAGACTACAGGGATTTGAACAAGACCAGCCCTAAAGATGACTTCCCACTTCCTCATATTGATGTTCTGGTAGACAACACTGCTCAGCATAAGGTATTCTCTTTTATGGATGGTTTCTCTGGTTACAATCAGATCAAGATGGCACCTGAAGATATGGAGAAGACAACATTTGTTACACAGTGGGGCACCTTTTGCTATAAGGTGATGCCATTTGGTTTGAAGAATGGAGGGGCAACATATCAGCGTGCTATGGTGGCTTTGTTTCATGATATGATTCATCATGAGATAGAAGTATATGTGGATGATATGATAGCCAGGTCCCAGAATGAAGAGCAACATCTTGATCATCTGCATAAGTTGTTTGAGAGGTTAAAGAAATACAAGTTGAGATTGAACCCAAACAAGTGTACTTTTGGAGTTAGGTCTGGTAAGCTCCTGGGTTTCATTGTCAGTGGAAAAGGTATTGAAGTGGATCCTGCAAAAGTGAAAGTTATACGAGAGATGCCAGCTCCCCGTACTGAGAAGGAGGTTAGAGGTTTCTTGGGACGATTGAATTACATTGCAAGATTTATTTCCCAGTTAACTGCCATCTGTGAGCCAATCTTTAAGTTGCTGAAGAAAGATCAGGTGATGGAATGGAATGATGAGTGCCAAACTGCATTTGATGAAATCAAGAGATATCTGCTAGAACCACCAATTTTGATGCCACCAGTTGATGGAAGACCCTTAATTATGTACTTAACAGTATTAGACAACTCAATGGGGTGTGTGTTGGGGAAACATGACGAGTCTGGTCGAAAAGAGCAGGCAATATACTACCTTAGCAAAAAGTTTACCGACTGTGAAACAAGATACTCACTGCTCGAGAAAACTTGCTGCGCTTTGGCATGGGCTGCTCGCCGACTAAGACAGTATATGTTGACCCATACTACCTTGTTGATTTCAAAGATGGATCCAATCAAGTACATATTTGAGAAACCGGCTCTCTCCGGAAGAATTGCAAGATGGCAAATGATCTTGACAGAATATGACATACAGTATACTACTCAGAAGGCCATTAAGGGAAGTGTTGTGGCTGATCATTTGGCTCATCAAGCAGTAGATGATTACCAGTCAATGAGTTTTGAGTTCCCTGATGAAGACATTATGATTATTACCAAAGAACCTGGACAATATGACGGACCTGAACAAGGATCCCGATGGACTATGGTTTTTGATGGTGCATCCAATGCACTTGGTAATGGTGTTGGTGTTGTGATTAGTTCCCCGGAAGGTTGTCATACCCCGATTACTGCCAGACTTTGTTTCTATTGTACCAATAACATGGCTGAGTATGAGGCATGTATCCTGGGTATTAAAGCTGCTATTGATATGAAGATTCAGTTCCTTGATGTGTATGGAGATTCAGCCTTAGTAGTAAGTCAGATTAAAGGAGATTGGGACACCAAGCATGATAATCTCATCCCTTATAGAGAGTATGTGTTGTCTTTGATCCCACATTTCAAAGAAGTTACCTTTGGACATATTCCACGAAGAGAGAATCAGTTGGCAGATGCATTAGCTACCATGGCATCTATGTTTGAGATTAGCTGGGATGATGAAGCTCCTAAGATTACTATTGATAGATTTGAGAAGCCTGCATACTACAATGAGATTGACACTGAAGGGGCAGAGGAGAAGCCTTGGTTCTATGAAGTAAAAAGATATCTTGAAGCTCAGGAATTCCCTGAAGGGGCATCTGTCAAAGATAGGAAGTTCCTGAGAAGGTTTTCTGCTAAGTTCTTTTTGAGTAATGGGATTTTGTACAAGCGCAATCATGATTCAACTATGCTTCGTTGTGTGGATAAGAAGGAAGCTACATAAATTATGGAAGAGATGCATGATGGGACCTTCGGCACTCATTCCAGTGGTCATACTGTTGCACCCCAAAATTTGCCCTCACAATACAAGACTTTGTGTGCTAATAAGGTTCACAAGGTTCACAAGTTTCTCAATGCTTATATAAACCTTTCATGAGGTTCATGGAGTCCACAAGTTGCTTCTTGAAGGTTCACAAGGTTCACAAGCTTTCTCAACATTTACATAACCTTGCATGAGGTTAATGAAGTCCACAAGTTGCTTCTTGAAGGTTCACAAGGTTCACAAGTTTCTCAACATCTTCAAGACCTTTCATGAGGTTCATGAAGTCTACAAGTTACTTTATGAAGGTTCACAAGGTTCACAAGATTCACAATGATTACAAAGCTCTCCTGAGGTTCATGAGGTCTACAAAGCCACTTCATGAGGTTCACAAGGTTCACAAGCTTCACAATACCTCCCATGAGTATCACAAGACATCTTATGAAGATTCACAAGGTTCACAAAGTTCACAATTGGTCAAAGAAGTTGACAATTCCCTCAGACAATGCACCTCCTAAGCAGTGCATCCAAAACTAGGGTTTTGACTTTAATCAGGCTAAATGGACTTCCAATACCTCAAGTGAGTTTCATAACATCTTATATGTGTATGAGAACCCCCATGACAAGTTTCAAGACTTTTCTCAAAAGTTTGCTCAGTCAGATGATCAGATAAGTCAAAATCAGTCAGTGCAGTTAAAAAGTCAAACTGAGGTCAACTGTGGTCAAACCAAAGTCAAACTTCATGATTTTTTTCCAACATCAAGTATATGAAGTAAAATTCATCATTTGATCAAGGGTTGATCATGATTCATCAAGGAGATTCCAGATCATCAATAATCAGGAGTTTCTAAATTAGGGTTTCCTCAGTAAAAGTCAACTGAACTTTGACCAGCCATAACTTTCACATACTTCATCACCAAGTCTCCATCCAAAGCTCATTTTGAAGGAAATTGAATTCTCTACAACTTTGATGTTGAAGGTTAATCCCAAAAATGCTTCATTTGAAAGATATGATCTAAGACATTATAGGTCATTTCAAAAGTCAACAAAAAGTCAACAGCTTCAAAAGGGCATAACTTGAGATTGGTAAATGGTATGGACCTGAAACCAATGGGGTTGTTTAGAGGACTCTTCAAGCTTTCCAAAAAGTCCAAGAACACCCTCATACCTTTAAAATTGAGGGAGATGTGACCTTGCAAAGTTGGGCAATTTTGTGATGGTTTATGTTGAAAATGGAGGCTTAGAAGTAAGTCTTTCCAAATGGGCTGCCCAATTTATGACCCAATCCATGTCACAACATCATGCACGACCCAATGGTGAGAAATTCTGATTTTTATATTTTTATTTGATATTTATTTGAATTTTATTCATTTTAAATCAAATTAAATCAAAATAAAATCTAAAAATCAAAGTTTGGACATGATTCTTCTTTTAAAAATTAATCAATGCTGCTTAATATGATTTGATCTTGTCCAAATTCGTGCTAGACCAAATTAGAAGGCAAATATTTGATTTTTTCACACTTTAAGATCATGACATCCCTTCACCATGAAGTTTTCCAAAAGGCCCATAAATCCATCATCTTTTGACCTAAATTTGATCTCATATAAGTATACAATAGAAACCAATCACAAGGGGACGAAATCCAGCAGCCAAAGGTAAAGTTCATTGTTCAAAAATTCATCAAAAAAAGTGGGATTCGGATTTTGAGTTATAAGGCATTAGAAGGTAAACTATGATCATAGAGATGTTCCTTGATCTTCCATGATGCAAAACCAATGCCCATACGCATCCATAGCATGCATATATGTGCAACCCGAATCCACTTTGCTCTTGAATAATTTTTTTTTCGATTCCAATGATTCCTTGCATATAACTGAAATTTGATTACATAATTGTGTTTGTTGATGATTATAGATGAAATCTGGAGTGATTGATGAAGTTTCATAGCCTAATGCGTGATACACCATTTTTAGGGTTTATGGCTCCAATTGGGGTTCTTCAATCCAGCTCATATAAATGGATTCTAAGAACGTAGAATCATTGGAAATCTTGTTAAGAATTTAATGGCATAATCAATTTTACAAAATCTTGTTGTTTTGTCCATGTTTGAATTTCGCAGGTTTTGTTACAACTCTGTTTTCGCAGGAAAACTCGTATATAATTTCGTAGCAAATTTTGAAGCTCAGGAGGTTGAAGACGAAGGCCATTCGCGCCAGTTTTGAAATTCAAATTTTGTTTTAAAATATTATACGTTCTCTCTGTTTGTATATCACCAACTGATGGTTGGTCCAGTGGCAAAGCACATGCGCGTTTGATAATAGGGCCAGGGTTCGAATCCTGCCTTGTGTCATTGTTTTGTTAATTTTTTCAGGATAAAAGCCAACATAATATATAATGTATTGTGGTCATTCCATAGTCAGATGGGCTCTCCCAGCCAGGCGGTAAAGCGTGCGCGTATGTAACTATAAGGTCCTGGGTTCAATCCTCCCCCAGGCCTTTTTGGTTTTTTCATTATTTTCTGGATTTTCTTCATGCAAGGCACAAAACAAAGTGAGCTTCCTTATTTGTCACCTACGTATGGCTGGCTTAGTGGTTGGTGTTTGTTGCTGCAAGCAGACTGACCTGGGTTCAAACCCCAGTCAGGTAAGTTTTTTTCCATACTTTTTCTTATTTTTGTTTTATGTATTATAAATCTTAAATTAAATATAATTTTAGGAATAAATGTTTCTAAGTAATAAAAAATAATAATAAGGCATGTTTTTTTATTATTTCTACAATATCTTAATTTTTGTATCTTGTAATTAAATTATAAATATGTGTATATAATTTTTGTATCTTCTAATTTGTGATATTTAAAATAATTCTAATTTATTTGTAAATATATTTATAATCCAAATTATTTTTCTTTTAGTGTTTAGAAACAAATTTAATTTATAATAGTTATATTTTTGTATTTGGTTTAAAAATTTGTAAATATAATAATTAATAGAATTAAATTTTATAAATATGATTAATATTGTAAATATGATTAATTTTATGGATATAATATTTAAAACTTATTTTCTCCTTATAATATGTAAATATTGTTTAATAAATAAATGTTAATATATGTTTATAATAATTAAAATTTTGTAGTTATAATAAAAAATAATAATAACTTGATAACTTGTAGAATTAAAATAATTGATTATCTATATTTCTTTCTAAATATAATTGTTTATAATTGTTGATATATTATTATTATTTTTACTTATTCTTGATTATTACTAACCATATTATTTAATTTTGCTTTATTAATTTCATTAATTTTTATTATTTATTAACAATATTATTATTTATTATTATATTTCTATTATTATGTTTCTAACCTTATTTCTAAATTATTTTTATTTTATTGTTACTAACCCTTTATTATTTATTTTTTTATTATTTATTGCTTATTATTTAATTTGCTATTTATTTATTATTATAATTTCTTGTAATTGTTTCCTGGATGTAAATTGTTTAATTATTTAATTATTGCTATGGTTAGTAATTAGGGAGTGTTAATATGTATTTTATTTAAAATAAATTAGATCACTTTTAATATAAGATAATTAAAATAAATACTCACACACACGTAAGTCGATCTTCAATCGCCGTCTCACGTTTCTAAGGTTATCCCTCAAGTTGCCTACGAATAATGGTCAAGTGGGGTGTATAAAGCAAGTCCCTAAAAATAAAAATCATCAAGTCCCTCATGGTTGCCTATACGAATCGAGTCCCTTCGAAATCAATGATGATAGTCCCTCCAGTATGCTTATTACACCCCACAGTTGCCTTCATAAACCAGATTGTCCCTCACATGTCCCTTAACATCCAAGGTAATGACTACCTACTCCTTAATAGTAGGGATAGTCTTACCAAGGAAAGGAAAAAGAACAAGAAAGACCTTAAACAATAGGGTAGATACCTCTTAGTTGCTTGCTCACTATTCAAACTTTTCAAACACTTAAACAAATTTCAAACAAATTTTCAAACAAGTTTTTACACATCCGTACATGGATTATTATTAACTATTCTGAAAATTTTTCTATTCACACACTACACTTTCAAAAAACAATTTAAAGTGAGCTTAAGTAACTAAGAGCCCATGGATAACCATGGATGAAAAGGGTGCTAATACCTTCCCTTTTCATAACCTACCCCCCGGACCCAAAAATATCTCTAAGGTCTTTCCTGTTCTTTTATAACCTTTCCTTATGGATAAAATAAAAGTCGATGGCGACTCTTGCTATCCGCAACATAACTCAAGTCAGTTCTCCCACCGTGTTACACATACTATGGCAAAGAAGATATTGAGAGCAGGTTATTATTGGTCTACCATGGAAGCTGATTGCTATCAACACTCCAGAACATGTCACAAGTGTCAAATTTATGCTGATAAAGTACATGTACCTCCATCACCATTGAATGTGTTGACTGCTCCTTGGCCCTTTGCCATGTGGGGCATTGATATGATTGGTGAGATCAAACCTACTGCTTCTAATGGGCATCGTTTCATCCTGGTTGCTATTGATTACTTCACGAAGTGGGTAGAGGCAGCTTCATTTGCATCTGTTACCAAGAATGTTGTGGCTCGATTCATTAAGAATAATCTTATATGTAGGTATGGCATCCCTGAAAGGATTATTACTGACAATGGCTCTAATCTGAACAACACTATGATTACTGGTCTCTGCACGCAGTTCAAGATTAAGCATCACAACTCTTCTCCGTATCGTCCGAAGATGAATGGGGCAGTTGAAGCTGCTAATAAGAACATTAAGAAGATTGTACAAAAGATGACTGTTACTTACAAAGATTGGCATGAGATGTTACCATTTGTTCTTCATGGTTATCGTACCACAATACGTACTTCAACAGGGGCAACCCCATTCTCCTTAGTCTATGGTATGGAAGCAGTTTTGCCCATTGAAGTTCAAATCCCCTCCTTAAGAATTATGAAGGATGCAGGCTTGGATGAAGATGAGTGGATTCAGACTCGACTTGACCAGATAAATTTGATTGATGAGAAGAGGTTAGCAGCAGTTTGTCATGGCCAGATGTACCAGAAACGGATGATCAAAGCTTTTAACGAGAAGGTTAAGCCAAAGGTATATCAGGCTGGTGACTTGGTAATCAAGCGTATCATATTACCACAGGGTGATCCTAAGGGCAAGTGGACTCCAACATATGAAGGACCATTTGTAGTCAAGACAGTGTTCTCAGGAGGTGCCATGATACTGACTACAATGGATGGTGAAGACTTCCCACAGCCTGTAAACGCAGACATAGTTAAAAAATACTACGCATGAAAAGAGACCCGCTAGGTTGACAGACCTAGGTAAAAATAAGGGCATCCCGGCAAACCAAAAGGGTTTGGGCAAAAATTAGGGATATATATATAAAAAGATGTACACCCGGCAAGTCGAAAACCTGAAAAGGCGGCTTGGGCAAAAAAGGGTATCCCGGTGGATTGAAAACCTGAAAGGGCAATCCAGGCAAAAGTTAGGGATTAAAGTGTATGACTATGTCTCGTTTGGATCACCCATGAAACTGCAACCAGCTATACTACTCATGTAAGCCCAAACAGATAAAGCTCAATCCAATCGTTTCCGTCTCAACAGCAAGAAGAGGAGATACTTGAAGATAATGGCAATAGTAGAATTGGAACTCAATAGGATTATTTCCCACGTAGCTGATTCTCTTTGTTTTGTAAAATTTTATGACAAAATCCTCTTACTAGGGTTTATGTCTCCTTGTACAAACTTACCCGTGTATGGGTCACTTTTTGATATAAATAAATTCCATCTTTTGAATCCAGATTTACTTTTACCCTATTTACATAAGCGAAACGTCCATTGATTGTGTTTGAATGTATGTATGCTTTTGAATATGATTGATGTTTACCAAAAATGCATGTATGCTTTTTAATATGATTGATGTTTACCAGAAATGCATGAAAATGCAGTAATAGTATTTACTAAGGACGAACGAGGGAAGGATTTCAACGAAGCTTCGTCGGTTCATCTTTACAAGACAGCTACAAACCCTCAGTAGGACAAATCCATCTTCATAAAGTCACATCTCCCCTGGAATTTATATCCATCTCTTTTATTCTCATACGGATATACGGGAATTTACTTTCCAATAAGGGTACGACGAACGAAGACGAAGGTTATATCTATCCTACTATCAAAACGAAGACGGAGGTTATGTATACCTTACTATCCCCAGCAGACGAGAGGTCATATATACCTTGCTATCCCCAGCAGACGGGAGGTCATATATACCTTGCTATCCCCAGCAGACGGGAGGTTATATATACTTTGCTATCCCCAGCATACAGGAGGTTATGTATACCTTATTATCAAACAAGACGGGAACAAGTTCCTTATATTCTTCAGCAATGAATCGGGATTTATTTTCCCTGGCCAGCAGTTGTTCTACGAAGATATCCAGACGCTTCAGGCAGCATCATATCATACATACATCATTTACATCATACCATAACATGCATATACATAGATACATAATACATTACCTAAGTGCATCATGTTATACATGCATACATAATGCACAAGCTAATACTATCATACAGAATGCTACCTTGTTTTCAGGTTAATTCTCCAGCAAACAAATTTGTGATTATCAGGACTGCTTTATCCTCCTGAAAGTTATCATCCCTCAGGATTGCTTTATCCTCCTGAAAGCATACTATCACCTCAGGACTGCTTCATCCTCCTGACAGCTTCTTGTACCTCAGGATTGCTTTATCCTCCTGAAAGCATACAATTACCCCAGGAATGCTTCATCCTCCTGGAAGATTATTACTACATCAGGATTGCTTCATCCTCCTGAAAGCTTATTATCTCATCAGGATTGCTCTACCCTCCTGAAAGTTATCATCCCTTAGGATTGCTTTATCCTCCTGAAAGCATATCATCCATCAGGACTGCTTCATCCTCCTGAAAATTCCTAGTACATCAGGACTGCTTTATCCTCCTGAAAGCATTATACATCAGGACTACTTTATCCTCCTGAAAACTTATTATCTTTCAAGACTGCTTCACTGAAAGCTTATTATTACCTCAGGGCTGCTACATCCTCCTGATAAGCTATTATCAATATCATCAGGACTGCTTTATCCTCCTGAAAGCTTATTATTACCTCAGGGCTGCTTTATCCTCCTGACAGTTTCTCATACATCAGGACTGTTTCATCCTCCTGACAGCTATCATCATTACTTCAGGATTGCTTCATCCTCCTGAAAGCATATCACTACATCAGGATTGCTTCATCCTCCTGAAAACTATTATTATACCTTCATATTTTGGACTGCTTTATCCTCCAATAAATGCATCTGAAGAACTTTTCCCCCAGTGGCATCTTTAAGCCCACTCAAGCATATTCAACTAGCCATCCATATCACTCTATGCACTGGCGAGTGCAAATTTTTGGGCTTTTGTGTTCAATCCCCTTCAACCTTCCAGGTCATGACTGGCAAATATACCAATCTAACCCCTCAGGTTTCAGAAAATTGAACAGGGGCAACTGTTGCACCCCAAAATTTGCCCTCACAATACAAGACTTTGTGTGCTAAGAAGGTTCACAAGGTTCACAAGATTCACAATGCTTCCAAGACCTTTCATGAGGTTTGTGAAGTCTACAAGTCACTTCATGAAGGTTCACAAGGTTCACAAGATTCACAACACTTACAAGGCCTTTCATGAGGTTCATGAAGTCTACAAGTCACTTTATGAGGTTCACAAGGTTCACAAGATTCATAATGTTTACAAGACCTTTCATGAGGTTCATGAAGTCTACAAGTCACTTTATGAAGTTCACAAGATTCACAAGGTTCACAATACCTCCCATGAGATTCACAAGACATTTTATGATGGTTCACAAGGTTCACAAGGTTCACAATTGGTCAGAAGAGTTGACAATTCCCTCAGACAATGCACCTCCTAAGCAGTGCATCCAAAACTAGGGTTTTGACTTTAATCAGGCTAAATGGACTTCCAAGACTTCAAGTGAGCTTCATAACATCTTATATGTGTTCAATAATACCCATGACAAGTCTCAAGACTTTTCTCAAAAGTTTGCTCAGTCAGATGATCAGATAAGTCAAAATCAGTCAAAGTAGTTAAAAAGTCAAACTGAGGTCAACTGTGGTCAAACTTCATGATTTTTTTCCAACATCAAGTATATGAAGTAAAATTCATCATTTGATCAAGGGTTGATCATGGTTCATCAAGGAGATTTCAGATCATCAAGAATCAGGAGTTTCTAAATTAGGGTTTCCTTAGTAAAAGTCAACTGAACTTTGACCAGCCATAACTTTTACATGCTTCATCACCAAGTCTCCACTAAAATCTCATTTTGAAGGAAATTGAATTCTCTACAACTTTGTGTCTCACAAGCCAAGCCCAAAAATGCTTCATTTGGAAGGTATGAGCTAAGACATTATAGGTCCTTTTGAAAGTCAACAAAAAGTCAACAACTTCAAAAGGGCATAACTTGAGATTGGTAAATGATATGGACATGAAACCAGTGGGGTTGTTTAGAGTACTCTTCAAGCTTTCCAAAATGTCCAAGAACACCCTCATAGCATTAAAATTGAAGGATATGTGCCCTTGCAAAGTTGGGAAATTTTGGGTTGGTTCATGAAGAAAAAGGATGTCTAAAACCATTTTTTTCCAAATGGGCTTGCCAAATAATGACCCAATCCACTTCATAACATCTTGCACGAAATTAAATTAATTTATTCATAATTTTATTTATTACGATTTTTATATTAAAAAGACATCTTAAATTCAAATAAAATATAAAATCATGAAAATTAATTTTAATTTTGCTTCTAGAAAGTTTTAAATCACATTTAAACTTGATTGATACAAGAGTTATGAAAATCCTCTCAAAATAGCAAGGGTTCATGCAAGATATTTGATTTTTAAAAGGCCATCTTTTTGAATCTTTTTAGATCAAAATTTCCACACAATGACTTGATTTTTTGACCTAAATTCAGTCTCCTATAAGTACTTAACTCATTACAATCACAAGCCACGAATTTTGATAGCCTCAAGAGTAAGTTCACAATTTCAAAAAACCCTCTCAAAACTCACATTCGGATTCATTGATACAAGGTGTTTGAAGGTAATCTAAAGACATAGCAATGTTCCTTGGACATCCATGAAGCAAAACCAATACTCATATGCATCAAAACCATGTCATATCATGCTAACCGAATCTTGTTTGTTCTTGAATATCAAATTTTCGATTACACTAATTCACTGCATATTAATGAATTTTGTTTGCCTAATCTTGTTTGTGATGATATGTAGAACGTTTCTGGACAAAAAAATTGGAGCTTCGTGACCTAAATCCCAAACGGCCATTGTTAGGGTTTCTCCTTTGAATTTAGGGTTTTATGATTTACTGAATTTAAATGAATTTGAAGGACATAATGTGATTGTATGGACTGTGAGGATCATGTTTCATTGATCAATTTGTAGAAATTGTACTGTCTTGCTATTATTTGAAATTCGCAGGTTTGTGTCCGCAGGAAAATTCGCAGGTATTTCCCTAGATAATTTCGCAGGAAAACCTGCGAATTCAATGAAGAAGACGAAGCTGGTTTGCGTGCGTCCTGGAAATTCAAATTTTATTTTAAATATTTTATGTTTTGTTGTTGGTTTATTATCACAAGTCAACGCTTGTCCCAGTGGTAAGGCTAGCGTGCGTATTGTCAAAAGACCTGTGTTCGAGTCCTGGCTGTGACAAAGTTTTTGAGCTTTTCCCTTTTATTTACTAGATATAATATATTATCAAATGTTATTGGTTTAATATCAGATGCGCTCACCCAGCAGGATTAGTCATGTACTTGTGTGTTTGTGTATAAGGTCCTGGGTTCGAATCCCCCCAGGCCTTTTGTTTTTTTTCATTATTTTCCTGATTGTTGGTTTGAAGGAACAAAACAACTTGGAGTTCATTCGCAGCCCAGTGGTAGGACATGAGTATTGTGAAACAAAGCCTCCTGGGTTCAAATCCCAGCCAGGTAAGTTTTGTTATTTTTTTTTCTATTTTATCTTATTTAATTGATTTTGTCTAAATTATTTTTAATAATCATATATAAATATATAATTAAATAATTTCATGATAATATATATGTATTCAATATTTTCTAAATTCTAAAACCATTGTTCTTAATTCAAAATTATTTTTTTATTATTGTTATGTAATTAAATTATAATATATATATATATATATATATATATATATATATATATATATATATATATATATATATATATATATATATATATATTGTTAAAATAATTTTGTATATTAGATTATAAATTCTTAAATATTTTTCTAAACAAACCCTAATTTTATAAACCCTAGTTTATTTTTTCTCTAAACAATTATTAAAAAACCTAATCTTTAATTTTGAAAATATAATTACCATGTGCATATTTTATTTATTAAATTTTGTAAATATAATTATGATTAATCCATTTGTTTTAATAAATATCCTATAATTGTTTATAATCTATTATATATAAAAATAATTTCTAAAAATTTTGCAAATTTGTTAATTTCTCATAATATGTTTATAATTTATTTAATTTGTCTACAATTTAAAATTTCATAATTAATTAACATAATTGTTCTTATTTTTCTATTTAACATTAAAATTTTGTTTTGTTTATTATTATTATTAATCATGCTTATTACTAATCCATTTATTTTTCAATTATGCTTATTATTATTATTTCACTAACCCCATTTATTTTTAATTATTATTACTAACCCCTATTATAATTATTATTGCTTATTTATTTATTTTACTTATTATTTATATTTTACTTATTTATTTATTTTTTGCTATTTATTTAAATTGATTTATTATTATGTAAATGCTCCTGGATGTAATTTTTGTAAATATTTAAATTATTTAATTTTCATGCTATGGTTAGTAAAATAGAGAGTGTAAACATGTATTATATTTTAAAATTGAATTTAGATCATTTAAATTAAAAGATAAATATAAAATTAAACACTCACACACGTAAGTCGATCTTTGATCGCCATCTCACTTTCTAGGGTTGCCTCTCAATGTTGCCTAATCATAAGGTCAAGTGGGGTGTATAAAGCAAAGTCCCTTAAAAGAAAAGTCATCTAGTCCCTTCATAATAAAAGATCAAGTCCCTTAATGGTTGCCTTTCAATATGATTTTGTCCCTTTCGAATAATGATGACAGTTCCTCCTAAATGCTTAATACACCCTACAGTTGCCTTCATTAAACAGATGTCCCTCACTTGTCCCTCACATCCAAGGTAATGACTACCTATTCCTTAATAATAGGGATAGTCTTACCATTTAAAGGATAAAGAACAGAAAGACTTAACTTAGGGTAGGTTCCTCTTATGTACTTGCTCACCTTTTCAAACATTTCAAAAACACTTCACATTTTTCAAGCAATTTTCCAAACAAAGGCTTTATATATATCCGTACATGGATCATTATAAAGTACTTAAGAAAATTTCTAAACACACACTACACTTCTCAAAAACATTTTAAAGTGAGCTAAGTAACTAAGAGCCCATGGATAACCATGGATGTAAAGGGTGCTAACACCTTCCCTTTACATAACCTACCCCCCGAACCCAAAAATCTTTTAAGGTCTTTCCTGTTCTTTTATGCCCTTTCCTTTGGATAAAATAAAAGTCGGTGGTGACTCTTGCTATCCGCAACATTTAACTAAAGTCAGTTCTCCCACCGTGTTACAGAACTGGCGACTCTGCTGGGGATTTAATAAAAGAGGGGTACCCTTAGGAATTAGATCACTTAAATTGTTTGCTTTGTTTGCTTTATATTACTTGTTGGGCTTTATGTGTGAAAGATCCTAACCCGGATCTAGTGTACCTTAGGTAAATGGCAATAGACCAAGGAAACTATACGACGTATATCGATACGGTTGATCTGGTGGCCATAGTTAGTGTGACTTCTTGGTTGGTGCTTATGTTCCTTAAGTCAAGTTGAGGATAATATGAGGCTGCCATATGTTGTCAATGCACTAACTAACTTTTAGAACCCTAGTTAACTCATCTTGGCCTTTAGAAAGTAGTGAGGTAACCGGCTTTGGTGCAGACTGAAGTTGGTTGACACTCGATACTACACTCATTGAGATCTTAAACTTGGAGGGTTTTGGTTGGTAAAGTATTGAGATCATGTATCTTTGACATTGTACTATATGTTTGTGTCAACATATTGAAATGCTGCATTCACTGATGGGTGGTATCATTCTCCTAATTTAATGTTTACCTGACTGTTGTAGATCACCAAGTTAAAGCCAATAATGGACCCTTATGGCAGAAATTTTTCCGGGAAAAAAGCAAGAGCCAGGAGATCATTGATAATGAAAGAAAATCGTTCCAAACGACTGAGACATACAAGTGAACAACTTACTCAATTGACTCCAAGTGTTGACACAAGTAGACAGCCTTTATTGGAAATCACTCAGGCCAAGTAATCGCGTAGACGATACATTTCTAAGTCCACCGACACTAGGTTCAGAGCCTAGCCAGCCAAGACATTGTATGCGATCTAATCTAAAGTCATGCCAAATACAATCATTGGGAACAAATTTATTGTCAAAGTTTTCATCAACTGATAAGGCCACCACAAATGATACATTAATGCCGATGACCATCGGTATTAATGCTGCCCAATTGCCTTCACAACAAAACACCTTTGTCGAATTAGGAAGTTCTTCTAAAAATGCCACGTAAGTTAGTTTTATTCTTTCGGAAGATTTATTATACACCATAATACCTTTATCTTAATTTTAAAATGAAATGTTGTTCGAAATTATGTAAACTACATTACCTAATTGAAGTTGACCTTATATTACAATATATAATGATATGATGTTCAAACTTGAACCACAACATGAATCTTCAATCTCATAGTTTTTTTTGTTGCTGCTACTGAACATGCTGCTGTTAGTTGGAAGTCAACTGTTACATTTGCACCTTTGGCCATCAATTTTAATGCGGCACCCTTGCCTTCTCAGCAACACAACTTTATCGAGATTGGAAGTTCTTCTCAAAATGACATGTAAGTTAGTTTTCCTGATTCCTAAGTTTTTTTCTACAGTACTTAGTCACATTGTCGTATTTAACCCAATGTCGTATCACACATATTTTAAGAATTAGACTTTACATATTATATTGGTTATAGGCTACTATTATATCTAATGTGAACAATGTTATGGTGATCGAAATTAGAACCTGACCTTATATTACAATTCAAAGCTGAACAATATACTGTTTCTTCAAAGTCATAAATTTTATTTAGTTATTTCATTGTTCATGCTACTGTAAATCTACTTTGTTGCAACAAACTGTGGTTTTGTGAACAGAGGCAAGTCCAAAAACAAACCACGTCGTGGAAGGCCACGGAAACAGTTGGGAGTTCCACATATGGCATTGAACTTGACCAGAAAGTTTCCTATCGAGAATATAAATCCAACGACTACCGCGCCTAACGGAACTCCCGATATATCAATACAGTCTAGGTACATGTTTTAACAATCATCATAACCAGACTACTTGGTCATTCACATCATTTCTGGATTTATATTTGAATAAACATTTAATTTTTTAAACAGGAAACAGGGCTGCAATATTGTCTGTAATCAGCAGGTACCCCAAGACACTCAGCCAACTGTTTTTCCTATACATAGGGCAATCTCAAATACCACATCTAATAACAAAGACACGCATGAGGCTAGATGTCCTATTTTTACACCTACAGCTAATTTGGATTTTAATACCGACTCCGACAATGATAGCGACTTCGATCCTTTTGCAAGTAAGTCTATTTATATTTTTTGGAGTATCATAACATGCTTGCATTTAGTGACTGCTAATCTGCTGGATATGTCAGATTTTTTGATAACGCAAATTATTAACAAACTTTTACTAAATAGCATATCTCTCCGACGATGACTACGGTTCAGAACCATACAACGTCGATGCAACTTTTACAACGAATGAGAAAACAACCACATCTTCTCTAGGTGAACTTTCATTACACTTTTTTCTGTCATATTACAACATGGATGATAACTTTCAATGTAAGACATTTATCTAAAATGACATGCCCTATGCAGAATATTACGACATCGGTGAGCCTCTTATAGAATGCCGTTTTTGTAATGCCATGATGTGGTATGAAGAGAGGATGCACAAAAGCTCACACTCAGCTAATCCGAAGTTTATGTTGTGTTGTGGGAATGGCAAAGTTGAAATTCCTAAGCTGAAACAACCTCCAAACATATTAGCAAAGCTTTTGTTTGATCACAATAGTGTAGATAGCAGGAAAGTTCAACAACAAATCAGAACTTATAATATGACGTTTGCCTTCACATCACCTGGGGCTAAGTTGGACAACCGTTTTAACGATGGACGCGGACCTCCTAACCTAAGGATACAAGGTCAAACGTGTCATCGAATTGGAAGTTTGTTACCTCCAGATGGTCAACCACCTAAGTTTGCCCAATTATATATCTATGACACGGAGAATGAAGTTCAGAATAGAATGCAAGGTTTGAGGTATAAAATATTTGATGCACATTGTCTGTTCCAAGTACATGTCCAATGTTAAGGATTACTTTTCCTGACAAATTTCTGTTACTTCTCATTTTCAGGAACCCCAGCAACATTGATCCCATAGTTGTACAACTTTTGTCTACAATGCTCTATCAACACAATCCTCATGCTAAGTGTTTTCAAATGGAAAAGCATTGGTTGGAGAGCGGTGATACTCAAAATTTGAAGCTGAAATTGATTTCTGATAGATCCACAGATGGAAAGGTCTATAATCAACCTACAGTTTTCGAAGTTGCTGCCTTGATTGTTGGTGATATCGACACAGCAGAAATGAGGGATATAATAATGCAAAAAAAAAGGTGGAGGACTTCAAAGAATCAATGAGCTCCATGCCAGTTACATGGCTTTTCAGTATCCTCTGATTTTTCCATATGGTGAAGACGGGTATAGGCCTAACATTGCTCATAGAGATAGGGCCATGTTCACCAATAGCATTAGAAACCGACTTACAATTAGGGAATGTCTTTCATATCGCATTCAAACCAGGTTAACCGAAGTTAAGACTTTGTTGTGTTCGCGAAGGTTGTTCCAACAATTTTTGGTCGATGGTTACACTATGATAGAATCAGAGAAATTAGATTGGCTTCGCAAAATCAACCAAAACTTCGGGTGTCCAAGTACAATACTCTTAATGAAGAAGGCGAACAAAGTCAAACTCCAGGTTCAAGCATAGTTAAAAGAGTTGTTTTGCCTTCATCCTTTATCGGTGGTCGTCGGTTTATGGATCAATTGTACTATGATGGGATGGCTATTTGTAGTAAAGTTGGATTTCCTGATTTGTTCAT
The DNA here is from genome assembly GCA_963966055.1 of Lathyrus aphaca. NCBI lineage: Eukaryota > Viridiplantae > Streptophyta > Magnoliopsida > Fabales > Fabaceae > Lathyrus > Lathyrus aphaca. The sequence goes on along the minus strand of OZ014525.1, from coordinate 95,992,990 downwards.
AACATTTACATGCAACCCAAATTGGCCATAAATTCAAAGATTACTTGCACCTCTTCATTTGAAACCACAAGATCGACCTGATATTATTTCAAGAATATTCAAAATCAAGTTTGATCAACTGCTATCAGATTTAACCAAGAAGGGAGTACTAGGCAAAGTCTTAGCATGTGAGCTAATTCTTTCTCTATATTTTTTTAGATATTTAATTTATTCTACATATATACTCCTTCCCAAAATTATTTCTAACGTGTTGCGTTTTTCCACTTGCTAGATATGTACACAATTGAGTTTCAAAAGAGAGGACTTCCACATGCACATATCTTGATCTTTTTGCATCCTTCAAACAAGTATCCAGGACCAGAAGACATTGACAAGATCATTAGTGTTGAAGTTCCCGACCCCTTGGAACAACCATGATTGTACACTTTGGTTAAATCTCATATGGTCCATGGTCCTTGTGGATTGGCAAATCTTAGGTCTCCTTGCATGAAGGATAGAAAATGCTCTAAGTTTTTTCCAAAGAAATTTCAAGCAACAACTATTGTCGACCAAGATGGATATCCCATTTATAGGAGAAGAAACAATGGACACACAATTGAGAAAAATGGAGTCATTCTTGATAGTCGTCATGTTGTCCCTCATAACCCAAGTATGTTATTGAAGTACGAAGCACACATCAACATGGAGTGGTACAATCAAAGTACTTCAATCAAATACCTTTTTAAATACATTAACAAAGGTTCTGATAGAATTTCCACTGTGATACAAGGTCAGGACAAAAGCAATGTCGACGAAATAAAGCAATACTTGGATTGTAGATACATATCACCGAGTGAAGCATGTTGGCGTATATTTTCTTATTCCATTCACGGAAGAAAGCCAGCTGTAGAGAGATTGTATTTTCACATGGAAGGTGAAAACTCTGTGTACTACAAAGACTACGAGCAAGTTGGTAATGTTTTACTTAAACCAAGTGTAACAGAATCAATGTTTACTTCTTGGTTTGAGGCAAACAAAGCTTATGAAGAAGCAAGATTACTCACATATGGTTACTTTGTTTCTAAATTTGTTTATCATAAACAAAGTCGGACTTGGAAGCCAAGGAAACAAGGGTATACAATTGGTCGTCTCATTTGGGTTCCTCAAAGTACGGGTGAATTGTTTTATTTAAGGATGATGCTAACTATCAAAAAGGGCCCTTTATGTTATGATGATATCAAGAAAGTTGATGGAAAACAACATAAAACTTTTAGAGGTGTGTGCTTTGCTATGGGTTTCCTACAAGATGATAAAGAATTTGTTGAGGCAATTAAAGAGGCACATGTTTGGGGTTCCGGGCACTTCTTACGTAGGTTATTTGTAACCATGTTGTGTTCCTCTTCCATAAACCGACCCGAACATGTGTGGAAAAAGACATGGTTGTATTTATCCGATGGTATCCTTTATGAACAACGTGCATTGACAAGAGATCAAGGTATGACATTCATGCCTTCTTTATTTTTCCTATTCATGTCGTTGACACATAATACTTCTTATTCAAAATACCATGCTTGAGTAATATTTCACTCCATTATCGATTTGATTCTTGAATTAAATTACTTAGAATAAATTGTGAGTTACTTTAGATATTACGAGATACCTAACTTTGCTTGCAAAAATTATAACATTGTCTTATGGAGTTTGAGAAATATATTGGCAAAGTTGTTTGTTTTTTTAATCCTCACACTAACATGATATAAGGCTTATTTTATTAGAATTATGGTTAGAACATCCTTCATACTGTTGGATTAGTTTAGAGTTTTTTGAATGAAATCAATGATTTGTACGATCATGTGAAGTTGTTTCAATATTTCATGAAGTGTTACAAATTTGGATCATGAATGCCATATAATGGTTGATGTGTTTTTCTTGCACTTATGATATATCAGGTTATCTTAATAGATGTGTTAAACTATTAATGGAGTGTAGGTTTGACACTAACTGGTGAAGAGCTAAAAGAACTGACACTGGTGGCTATTGAGAAATTATTACAAAATAATAACAGAAGTTTGAAGGACTACAAGACAATGTCATATCCAACAGATTTTGTTGTTTTGAACTTAGGAAATAGACTTATTTATGATGAGCGTCAATATGATTTTGTTGCTCAAGAAGAATTATTTTTAAAGTTGTACTCTTCTCTTACAGGTAATATAAGTGTGACATAAAATATGTTTAAACTATATATCTTATAATGATTGTTAATTGTCATATAAATTATTTGTACCTTATTTGTAGATGAACAAAGAGGCATTTTTAAGGAAATCATGGATGTTGTGGACAGGCAACAAGGAGGAGTGTTTTTTTTATATGGCTACGGTGGCACTGGTAAGACTTTTATGTGGAACACTTTATCAGCAACACTTAGGTCTCGGAAAAAAATTGTTTTGCCTGTTGCATCAAGTGGGATCGCAAGTTTATTGTTACCAGGTGGAAGAACTGCTCATTCTAGATTTAAAATTTCAGTCCCAACTCTTGAAACTTCTATTTGCAACATTAATAAAAAGGATGATCTTGCCGAGCTTCTAAAGATAACAGATCTAATCATTTGGGATGAGGCCCCTATGGCTAACAGGTTTTGCTTTGAGTCTCTAGACAAATCCTTAAATGATATTATGAGTGGAACTACAAAATCTAAAATATTTGGAGGTAAGGTTGTTGTTTTTGGTGGTGACTTCAGACAGATTCTTCCCGTTATACCAAGAGGTACCAGAACTGATATTATCCATGCAACCATCAATGTTTCTTATATTTGGGATGAATGCAGAGTCTTGAAGCTTACAAAGAACATGCACTTGCAAACAGGTGCAAACACTTCTACCGTTGAAGAGATTAGAGGTTTTTCTGAGTGGATTTTAAAAATTGGAGATGGGACCATGGGTGAGCCAAATGAAGGTCATGTTGATATTTGTATCCCAGAAGAGTTTTTTATTTCGAATTTTGCTGATCCTATAAAGGCAATTGTTGAGGATACATACCCTGATCTTATTCATAACTATCTTGATTCGGATTATCTTCAAAGTCGTGTCATCTTAGCTTCAACAATTGAAGTAGTAGATGAGATCAACCAATATATCACAAACCTTCTACCAGGTATGCAATTAGCATTTAGTCAAAAACTTATGTTAGTAATTTAAATATGATTGTTAATAATATTTTTGAATTCTGTTCATGGCTTTATTTTTTCAACCATACTTATGTAGTTATTATTTATATTCTTGAATTATTGTAGGAGATGAGAAAGAATACTTCAGTAGTGATTCTATAGATAAATCTGATGCTACTAACTTTGATGCATATGAGCGTGTCACACCTGAGTTCCTGAATGCTCTAAAAACTTCCGGATTACCTAATCATGCAATAAGGTTGAAAGTTGGGGCAACTATAATGTTAATGCGAAATCTTGATCAGTCTGAAGGATTGTGCAATGGTACACGACTCACTGTAACTAGGCTTGCCAATCATGTCATTGAAGCAAAGATCATTTCAGGTAAAAATATTGGGAATACCATTTATATTCCTAGAATGTTTTTATCACCGTCGCAATCACCATGGCCTTTTAAATTGGTAAGACGCCAATTTCCAATCATTGTTTCCTTTGCAATGACAATTAACAAGTCTCAAGGACAGTCTCTAGACAATGTTGGGTTGTACTTGCCAAAAGAAGTTTTTAGTCATGGGCAACTTTATGTGGCTATCTCTAGAGTTAAATCAAAAAAGGGCCTCAAGATTCTTATACATGACAAACATAAAGAGGCGTTGTCTACCACCAACAATGTTGTCTTCAAAGAAGTCTTCCAAAATATTTAAATGGTATGGTTATTAAACTTCAACTATAATTTCCATGCAAAATTAAGCTTTTATTTCATTTACTTACAAACTTAGTATACTTTTATTTCCATCTCTTTCAGGTTCGGCAATTGGATTCATTTTGCAAAAGTGTATAACAATACAATGTCATCATCCTTTGTAACACATGTTGAATTTTGTTATTCTTTGTTTACAATACAAGTTTTTTGACATTAACACTATTACATTTTGTTATTTTTGAATGACATCCTTATTATTTACATTTTCTCATTTCCTATTTAATGTATGTATAAATTATGTCAATTCTTTCGACATTTCACTTGTGCGGGAGCACGGGTTTTTAACTAGTTTTTATAAATAAAAAAAGGACCAGATGTTATTTTTGATAGTTTTTGAAAAACCAATGTTGAAAATTAAAAAGTTCATTGTATAGTGAGTCATTGACGTGTGACAACCAGCTGCAATGGAAACCCAAAAGGCAATGAATCTATTTTTCTTAATGATCACAACACAAAGAGTTTGTATTGTGATCTTGAAAGACACAGAACTGCTCTATCTCATCCCTTGATATGATGACAGACTCAGAACTCATACAGAAGATAGAACATTTATCCATGAACGCAAACCATCACCAGTTGGAGACTCTTGGCTCAATTCTTGTTCACAATTCATCTTCACACTATCTTCAGTCTTTCTCCCATAACAATACTCCTCTTGATCCTTCCACTTTCACAACTCTTGTTCCACTCTCTTCCTATGAAGATTACCTTGACTTTATTCAACAAATGGCTGATCATCATCCTACAAATCATCAACCTCTTCTCTCTGTTGATCCTCTTCTTTGTTTTTTCTATAGGTATATTATATATCTCACCTTTTAACTCTCTTCATTTCAGTCTATTACCCCTCACTGCATCATCATTCTCACTTTTCCTTTCTCAGCTCCGGAACCACGTCCATGAAACCAAAACTCATCCCTTACTTTGATTCAACCCTTTCAAAATCAGCATCTTTTATTGCTCACACAGGGAGTATTGCTGTTCTTCATAGGTAAATCCTGCTAAACTTTGAAAGATCTTATGTTTGTTGCTTAACAATGAGTTTAAATTTGAAACATAAATCATGCAGCCAGTTTCCTCCAAGACCGAATATCAACAAGATCCTGTTGTTTCTCTATGCTGACAAAGTTACTACTACAACTAAAAATGGCTTAAAGGTTATGGCAGCCTCTTCGTACCCTTTACAAAGTGGTAAACTATCTTCTACACAACTTTCCAGGTTCTCTAGTCCTTTACAAGTTATGCTTGGATCTAATGTTGATCATCAAATGTATTGTCATCTTTTATGCGGCCTTAGGAATGTTGATGTTATAGATGGAATTAGTACTCCTTATGCCATAGGTTTGATTAAAGCATTTGGTTTTTTGGAGTCCAAGTGGGAGCAGCTATGTCATGATCTTGATTGTGGTTATCCTTGTCATGAAATTTCTGATTTGGAAATGAGAGAAGGTGTAATCAACACACTTGGTGGTCCTCAACGTGAATTGTCAACTAGAATAAGATTAGTTTGTGCAGATAAGAACTGGGGTGGGATTGTACGTAGATTGTTTCCAAATGTTCGGTTTATCAGGTGTGTTACGACGGGAAGCATGATGCAGTACTACCAAAAACTTAAGTTTTATGCAGGGGATGTACCAATTCTAGGAGGAGATTACTTTGCTTCTGAGTGTTGTGTAGGTTTAAATTTAGACTTAACGCAAACACCCGAGACAACACGATTTGTTATACTTCCTACTTTTGCGTACTTTGAGTTTCTTCCATTTGAGATGAATGATAATGATGAAGATGTTGTCTGTGAACAAACAGTAGACCTTTGCAGCGTTGAGGTTGGGAAGATGTATGAAGTGGTTGTTACTACTTACCGAGGATTTTATCGATACAAATTAGGCGATATAGTTCGAGTTGTTGGTTTCTATAATTCATCGCCTCAAGTGGAATTTGTGATGAGGGCACCTAAGTCTTCATCTGAGATTATAAGTGAGAAAGACTTGATTTCAGCTGTTAAGAATTTTCAGCTTGCACTTAGAGAAGCTATGGGAAAAGACTCAATTGAGATTGTTGAGTTTGCAAGTTTCTTGGATCAGGAACCGATGTCGAAGCAGTTGAAGGTATTCGTAGAAGTTCAAGAGGAATCTGAGTTTTTGGAGGAAAGGGTAAAAGTGTTTAAAAGTTGTATTTCATTTCTTGAGAGTGGTTTGGGAGCATTGTACAAGGTACAGAAGGAGAAAGGTCATTTAGGGAAATTAATGATAATGATCCTAAGGCGTGGAGCTTTTGAGAAGTTATCAGATTTGGCGATTACGAGTGGAACATCAGCAAGTCAGTATAAGCCACCAAAGATTATAAGGAATAATGAAATTGTGAAACTCTTGGAACAATTAGCTTTTGATACAGTATCAATGGATTGATGGTCTAGCAGTAACTCAATGTTCAATCTGTCACATTTTAAAACATCATGTTCAAAATGAGCTTAGTTGTTTTTTTCAATAATAAAATGTCTTGTAATTGAAAGATGAGTTGTTCATGTAGACATGAGTTGGTTCATAAACAATAATGAATTCAATAATCAAATATAGAACCAAACTGATTATAAGAAATAAGGCTTGTTATTTAATCACCAACTTGCTTCCTTTGTTGTTCCACCAAACAGTACAAACCGCAAACTTGTTATGCGTTAATGGCGGCCTGTAATTGTTCAAGGCTTTTACCTTTGGTTTCTGGAACTACTAAAACTATAAACAATATAGCTAGTGCATTGATTGCAGCATAAAGAATGAAGGTACCTGAAAATCATTATCACAACGGAATCATGCATGTTCTATAATAATGCTTATCATTACTCCATTAAATGAAATAAAGCTGAAAACAATGTATTCACCATAGGAGCTCCAACTCATGAGAAAGTTGAAAGTATAAGAACATAGCCATGCACCAAACCAGTTCACCAATGTGGCTATGCTTCCGGCCTGTCCTTTAATATTCACAGGAAATATCTGCAACACAAGGTAATATTTCAGCAAAACCTGTGTCATCTTTTTGCCAATTAAAATCAGACTAATTAGGATATACAAGACATGTTTTATAACTGACGAATTCGAAGGGATTGGGGCGTACCTCAGACATCACAACCCATGGAACTGCTCCCATTCCTATTGCAAAGGACCCTATGTAGACCTAATATCATAGAAAGATTAAAAATCACATGGAGAATGAGTTCATATTTTTGAGATGCATAGAAAAAACATCAGTAGAGAAAGAGTAGCAGCCATACCAGTAAACCGGCTACGGCAAGAGATGGAACTGCTCCCACACCCACATCATGAGCCTATATCAATTTTACGTAAGTATCCGGATTAAAGACTTGAAGCTGTAATATTTTTAATCGGGATGTACCTTAAGATAGAATGCAACTGCGGTAAATATACTTCCGGTGACCAGTCCTGATCCAGATACCTAATTGAAACAAAGAAATAACAATAACAATATCATGCATGAAGAGGATCACCAAACAAAAGGTTGAAGATAAGTTATTTTGTGCGTTAAATTTACCAATAATAGCGGCTTCCTGCCTGCTTTATCTATGAGGGCTGCTCCAACACCTGTGATCACAATCTGCAAAATTAAAAGACATAATTGAGTTGGTTTGAACTTAAGGGTGAAAAAAAAACAGATTTTTCATGAATTACTGAATAAGTTAGAAATAAGAACCTGAAGGATAGCAAAAAGTATACTACCGGTCGTGGAAGGAAATCCTACAATGAAATTTAAGTACACAAATACACCAGAACAAAATAAAAATCTGCGTTCTTCACGAAGTTAAGTTTTAAAACATGGTTTCATAGGGAATTATAGGTTGTATGCAAATGTCAGACTTTGAATGAAGAGTTGCGATTAGAGAAGTAGGTATTAGAACCTGCTAGGTCGAAAATACTGCTAGCATAAAAACCAACTCCATTGATTCCACCAAATTGCTGGCAGACCATAAGCCCAACTCCAATCTAGTCATACATCAAAATTAGTTATCTATACACCTTTACTTATTACATGATTGGATTGGAAAATAATAGTGGAACTATATTAGTTACCTACCGTGAGTGAGCGTAGGTATCTTTTTTGAAACAAATCCAGCACTTTCGGTTTTGCGAGCTGTTCTAAACTAGTTATATAATCCTGTGTGGCAGTGACAGATACACAAACTTAACTGCATTATACTCGGAATGCTTTGTCTTCAGTATTTTGCATGATAGCAAAGTCGCAAACATATAGTAACCTGAATTTCTGTGGCTTCTTGAGATATATCAGCATCTTTACCGCGAAGTATTTGCAATGCCGCCACAAAATCTTTTGCGCGTCCTCTCTTTGCCTACAGTCATTAATTGGTTGATGCTTACTTGGCACTCCTCATGATGTGCTAATCACTTTATACGGAAATTTGTTACATACCAGCCATCTAGGAGACTCTGGAATGAAGAATAGACCCAAAAGCAACACAGCGGTGGGAATAAGGCCTGCAATTGCAAACACTTATCTAGAATTGAAAAGTTTTGATTAATGTATAATGTTCTAAGTTTAAGACTGACCGATTATAGATAAAGTCCTCCATGAAAGTATTGTTCCAAATATGAATGACGCGGATCCCCCAATAACAATCATGAACTACAAAAGAAGATGAAAAACAAACTTATATACGTCAGTGCTACTTTCATTGCAAATACTTGAGCATGAAGTTACAAGATGTAGCAAAACTATACCTGATTTAAGGTAGTCAAGACTCCTCGGCGTTCTTTTGGTGCAATTTCTGCTATGAAGACAGGAACCTTATATATATATATAATACATCAAATATAAATTCAGACTTCAATAACTTGAACATATGCAAGTGTTTTAAAATGGAATTTTGAGAATCATTTCATTGAAAAACTAGAACTATGACGAACCACATAAGAAAAAACTCCCATTCCATATCCTGTTGCTAGTCTCCCAATATCCAAAGGAATTGGACCCTAAACATATATGAGAAAAATTCAGTTAATCTTTGGAGAACAGTTATGACAACAAAAAATATCACAGGTTTTGTAGTAAGAACCTTTGAAAAATAAATAACAAGCCATCCTGCAACACAGAAAACACTTGATACTCTCATTGCCTGCATTTATATTCCAAAACCAACTTTTTATGAATACTCCAAATAATAAAGATGATTAACAATTTGGAAGTTAAATTCATCATTTTAGTGAAATTACCCCCTTTCGACCTACGAAATCAGCAATAGGACCACTTGTTATTGCGCCAATCATCGCACCAAAAGTCAAGATGGAGCCAAACAAGGAGTACTGCATACATTCAATCAGCAAACACCAAAGAAAACAACATCAAATCCACCACAGGAATCAAATCCACTAAGTAGAAGTTATACAAACTTTTTTAGTACATGTGCAGACAATGTTTATTTGAATCAATTTTAGATCATTATTAATCATTTTCAGTCCATTTCCTATGTTTTCATTAATCTAAGGATAATGAAGTAAAATCAAATTTTGAATAAATTGTGGCTAACCTCTGCCAAAGACAGATTGAGATCCTTCCTGATAGCTTCTTGAGTTGGAGATGAATATCCAACCTGGAAAATAAAACAAAAATAACAATTATTCTATAAAACTCTTAGTCAACTAAACTAGCAAGCTTCTTGAAGCTATATAAAGAGGTGTTTATCTTTGCTGAATTTCAACTATAAGTGGTGAGAGAAGTAAAGACTTACACAAGCACCAAATTCATAAGAACCACAAACTGCAATGAATGTAGTGAAGTAAACCATCCATGGATGATTATGATCTTTGGTTTCATGGAGAAGTTGGTTGTTGTTTTCCCCTATCAATGGTTCTCTTATTCCTCTATGCTTACCACCCTCATCATCCTCTTTGATTTCCATCATCATTAGTTCCTTGGAGTACTGATGACTATGAACCTATGATAGTGACTCTCTCTCTCTCTATAGAGAGAGAGAGAGAAAACAAATTAATGTAAGGAAGCATATTCTAATATATAATATAAGAAAATAATGTCTCGGGCAAATCTCATGCATATCCTTCCTTTTAATTTTGACGCATTCTTAAAATAGGAGTAAATTTGGTCCAAAATTTTTATTTTAAATTTTAAACCAAACTAATTTTGCAATTGAAGGAACGTAATTTATTTATGGTAAATTACTTTGCAAATCTCTTAACAATAAAAAAAAATTAAATAGTATATATTTTACTAGATGCAATGTCTTTTAGTTTGGCCATAGTAAATATTTTCAATTAAAATATAAATTTAAAACATTACAAATAATTATGTCAAATATACTTTTAACTTAATTATTATTCATATATCAAATAGGAAAAACTATGCTAAATCTTCTTTTTAATTACCAACACTGTCAAATAATATTTATTTATTTTGCATAAATGTCTCTTTTATTTTAGTTTCTATTCGCATCTAATAATTAAAAAAAAAGTTAGAAAACATCGACTTGTTTTTTTTGGAAAAACTTATCAACCGTTTTAATTCACATTTTAATAATAAGAAAAAATAATAGAGATCTTATTAAAAGTATTTTAGTTCAACTATTTACATTTAAATTATTAATAATTTTAGATATTTAGTTTTAAATCATTTTATCATGGTAAATTCTTATTACCTATTGGGTATCGGTATTTGTGATAAAATTTTAATTTATTTTAAAATAAAATAAAATAATAGAGTAATGTGTCATTAAATAATATATTTTGATTGGTTGAAGATATTGGTACCCAATTAAATTCAAGATACCGAATATTCACCTTATATTTAAAAAGTTAGAAAACATCGACTTGTTTTTTTTGGAAAAACTTATCAACCGTTTTAATTCACATTTTAATAATAAGAAAAAAATATAGAGATCTTATTAAAAGTATTTTAATCATTATATGGAAATAAATTAAATTAAATGAAGTAAAAACAAAATATTTTCATATATATTTAGATTAAATGATCAATTAACCACGTTAGATTAATGCAAATCAAGGGTTAAGATTTAGAGTAAGTCTATTAAACTTACGTGAATCTCTTTCAAAATACTTTGGAAACCTTAACATGAATTGCACATTCACATTAAGCATATTGACCAACGATATTTTATAGAATAAAGTTCTCTTATTTATCTCATACACTAGAAAAATAAAAGAATGACTTAGATATTTGGCACTTGAAACAAGTTATTTTTTTTATATATTTTATTCCTAACAAATATCTTTATTTATAGAAAAATTTGTATCAATTGGTGAAGAGAAACAATGTTTCAATGATTTAACATGATCTTTCACAAACCATTATATATCAATAATAACAAACATTTTTATGAAAATTTGTGTTAGTCTAATGGTGGCACCTTATGACCATACACTCATTCACTATAAGGTAGGTATCTTGTTCGATTCCATGTAATTGCAAATTTTAGCCATATTTGTTAATGATAATTTAACAAATAATTCATAAATTTAATAAATCATTAATATTTTGGAAATTTATCCAACAACCCCCCACCAATTTCAAAATATATCTAAATCCATTATTCAGGAATTTCATGGTTTCAAATAAAGGTATCTTACGATTTGAATCATTATTTAGTAGGTTAAATTTTCACTTATCCCCGAATAGATTGGTGGACAAGCTTTGAACCAATTATTCATTAGAACAAGTGTGCATAACTCACACATGAAATCTCGGTATCTTTGATCGAATTATCAATATGACACATTAAATAAGGTTTTGTGTCTCATATCTTTTTCATGAGAATTTAATAGTCAAGCCCTTAAACTCTATGAAGCGACACCACTTCATTCTCATATAGGTAGACTATATCAGAAATACACTCGTAATTATGCATTCCAGCAAACATATGTTATATGTCCATTAAGAGGGAAATCTCATCCTGCCACATTTATTTTTATGGTTTAAGTACTTTTACTCCTTGGGATGTATCTACTAGCAAGTACTCCAATCACTCTAATAGTGTACTTTCATCATTGAACTCAAGACTTAATGATAATCAAGTGTGAGTTGAGTTTTCACTATCGATGGTTAATTAGATATGAGCTTGTTTCACATCCCTAATGATGTCTCCGTTGTCTTCAGCATTATATCCAAAGACATCATATTTTTGTCAATTATTTCGCCAAAGAATTGCAACATTTTTTAAACTTTAGCAAACTTTGAATATTCAATCTTTCAACTACTATAATTAATTTATGCACTTTTGATAGTATTCACCAACTATCATCAAACTATGACACTTTTAGCACATTGATACAATTATCATATACAAAGTATATTCTTGATAGTTTTGACAAAATATCACCATAGCACTTTATTCATTTATTTTGTCATATACACAACTTTTATGTCATTCTTCATTTACCAACATTTTTATTTTAAAGTTTTACTTCCACTTAAATATATCTGAAGTATATTTAATGCATTAATCATTTTGACAACCATGATCATACAAATTTGTGATGACTAACTTTTATTTCAAATCGTGGTTTCAAACATGTAAAATGTAAACTCCATATAAAAATAAGACCATAGAATTTATTTATATTCCCTTTTTAAATAAATTTTTTTCTTGCATGTCTAACATATGCATAACAAATTCTATGTGATAAATCTATGTTTCATGTATAACAATGTTTTATGATATATCCAAATAAAAATCACAAAATGAACAATAAACAAACATCACTAATATTTCTTGTAACGTTTCTCGATGAACACTTATCAACTTACACCAAGATAAAATATATTCAAATTACTTTTAATATCAAGATAAATAAGAAATAATACTTTCATATTATGATACACATATAATATAAGATAAATCATTTTAATTTTCAAATTCTTCCTTAAACAACAATACAATTGAAACACATTCTTGATATTTTTAACATGTTGCTTACACCATCTTATGTTACCAATTATAAATTTACCATATATTCAAAATCATGATTTTATTTCTCTTAATAATTACCAAATAATCTCACCCAGAAATAACACATTATTAATTAAAATAAATTACTTGCACTAAAGAAAATATTTAACATACATTTTACATTCAAGTTTATATCATAAACCAAACATATTCACTATTTTTTCATTTCACATATTTGAATAGTTTATAAATCATACATGTATAAATTTAATATCACATGTTAAATTTAACATAAATACACATTATTTTCATCATATAATATTATACATAGATTTAAAATATTATATGCATATGTATTAATTTAATATAATTATTATGTACCTTTCACCATGGTTATGAATAAAAAAATATGAATTCATTTCTCCATCAAAGTTACAACCATAAATTAATCACAAAAAAACAAATCATAATCAAACCTAAAGATTGTTAGATCTTGTGTTGGGGATCTGCTGCAAAACTTGAATATAAAGAACATGTTATGATGAAAGATGCACAAAATAAATTCCAAAGCGTATGTATGTCTACACTAAGCTTTAGATTCGTTTCGCCCCCACCAATTTAAACAAATTGGATGCAAATGAGTTAACCGGAAAATTCTCTTCAGAATACTTTGAAAACCTTAACATGATGAATTGCACATTCACATTAAGCATATCGATATTTTACAGGATAAAGTTATCTCATTTATCTCGTGCACTAGAAAAACAAAAGGATGACTTAGATATTTGGCACTTGAAACAAATAATTTTTGTATATTTATTCCTAACAAATATCTCTATTAAATTTATAGGAAAACTTGTACCAATTTTGGTGAGAAGAAACAATGTTTCAATGATTTAATATCACCATTCACGAACCATTTTATATCAATAATAACAAACATTTTCATGAAAAATTGTGTTAGTCTAATGGTGACACTTTATGACCATACACTCATTCACTATAAGGTATCTTGTTCGATTTCAAGTAATTATAAAATTTTGACCATATTTGTTAATGATAACTAGTGAGGGACTCGTGCATTCGCACGAGTACTAGTATGATAAACGCATTTGTTTAAAAATTGACTTTAATTTATTTAAGAAAAGTAAACTAAAAAAATAAAAAGACTTTCATAAAATAAAATAAAAAGGGAACAAATAAAATTGAATAGTAATTAGGTAATTATTAATATATTCAATATTTGGAACAATAATATGATTGATAAAGTAATATTATTCAATATTTAGAATAATTAAAGTTGTTTCCGTTTATAACAATAATATTTTTCTCCGTATATATAAATAAATTAATCAATAATGTATTTTTCCCGTATAAAAATATTTGAATCAACAATGTATTTTTTTCCGTAACTAAATAATCAAATTATATTACATCATATTTTATCTATATAAATATTATTCAATATTTGAAACAATAATATGAATGAAAAATCAGTATCATTCAATATTTGAAACAATAATATGGTTGTTAAATTAATATTATTCAATATTTGGAACAATTAAATTTATTCTCGTATAAAATAATAATATTTTATCTTGTATATATAAATAAATTAATCAACAATGTAAACCGTATAAAAATATTTGAATCCACAATGTATTTTTGTCCGTAAGTAAATACAAATATTATATTACATCAAATTTTATCTAAATTCAATATAAATATGTAAATTCTTTTAGCATTGATAATAAAATATATTTATCATTATTTGAATTATAAAAATACATTTATTTGAATTATAAAAATAGATTTATTTGAATTTTAAAAATAGATGTAACTCACTATATAACTACTAATTTTTTATTGGTAAGGAAATAAAAAAACTACTACACACAGAAAAGAATTAATCTCACAAATGGATTTTTTATGAGGTGGAGAAAACCATGGAAATTTATAAAAAAAAAACAAAAGAACTTCAAAATAGTATTACAACAAAAAATCTTTGAACTTGATGGACAAATGCTTGACGAAAGTATCTATTGTTCAAGAGATTTAATTATCATTTCAAGAGGAGATACATAGATTGAAATAACAACAAAAAATGTGGTAATGATGGAATATTGAACATGGGTGCAAATTTGCCGAATAAAATGACCTTAATTTCAAATGTTAAAATGCAAGTGCTCAGTGTCAACTGTTCTCCTATTTTTCTTCAAAACCAAATTGGATGGTACTCCCTAATCCACTGTAATAACAGCCATCAATCTAAATGTCACGACTAGAATTCATGGTAGGTATGCAATGAGTGTAATTCACTGGCTAAAACAATTTCAAACTATAAAAAAAATACAAGCCTTCATAATTGCTAGTTCACATAAATATTTCATAAACACCAGAATGGTCATTAAAGGGACTAAAAAGTAAATTCTTATCATACTTCATACATAAAATTTCACTAATAATCAAATTGAATACACAAATCTTGATAATATCTAACAATAATAATCCAAAGTATATCTTACTAAATCATGTCATATGAATGACAATAATTCTATAAAATGCCATCGAAAAAACATTTGTCTGTCCTCTTCATATTTGTTCTCTATGTAGAAAAGGTGACAATAACTTTGCTACCGGAACACTTGTTTTCCTAACTATTTTCTTTGGAGCCTAAATCAACAACAATTTTGTTTGGTGAGTACTTGAAAAATTGAAATTGGACTAAAATAAACCGCCACTTTCATCTTATCAACTGACTAAGTACATCCTAAATAGATTTGCATTTTAATACAAAACAGAAAAATGAGGAAATCATATTCAAGTTAAAACAATAACAGTATGATGCAAACATGCAGAAATACCAACAAAAGATACATTTTCATCTGGAATAACAGTGCATCATTTAAAGCATTCAACAAATAGAAGCATTTAAAACATTCGACAAATAGAAGCAGTCTTTAAGTTTGGAATAGTTATCTAAATCCAGTAAATCACACACCGAAACAATCACTGAGATGGGCCTGCATTGGGCACGCTGCGACAGAATCACAAAATGGCAAGACTGCAACCCAAGCAGCTTAGACAAATGGAACTGTTGCCAGCAGCCAAAACTGTAACACCCACTTTTCCCAGTTAAATAAAATAACTATTTATTAAGAAAATCAGAGTTTTTATCAACAGTGGAGTGCTAATTTTTCAACAAAAAAAATCAAGTTCACATAGTTCTATATTAAAACAGCGGAAAATATATATATTTTTATTCATCATACGACAATTCGCCAAATATCCACAACATTCAACAATTCTCTTGATTTACAAGTTTCAACAAAATGTGATACGTAACTATTACTAACAAGAAATAAATAAAACAACAAAGATCACCAACTCATGTGTTATGTATCAGAGCGACTCCTAAGACTCAACCAAACAACTCGTACTCCGAGCATACTCAAATACCTGAATCATCTGTACTTCCGAAGAAGCACATACACAACCAAACAACAAAGGGGTGAGAAAACAATTCAATATTTTAACAGTGAAAATAACATCTTAAAGGGTAATATCACCTTTATTCATCAACACATATCATATATAATTCAATCAATCAAATGTCTCACACAAATCATCAACACAAATCACATATCATATTTCACATATCATTCATTCAATAAAATGCAAAGTGACTCCATGACACAATGCAAATACGGTACCGAATCAACAAATGTCCATCGATTCAGATCGGATGTATCGTTTACGCTCCTACTGAGAAACGATCATCCCCACACCTCGATTCACAATGAATCCGAATAATCACTTACGCTTCATCCGAGACATGATTATTCCATCATACTTGCATATGAAAACTCGATTATGCATACCAAAATACATGCATGAACATAATCATACATATCACGATCCTTCTGGTCCTCATAAATTATCACACATCCCATCACATGGGTCACATAAAAATCAGACAATATTCAATGCACATTATCAATATAATCCATATGGTTCATCATCAAAAGTTATACAAATCAACATGAGATCATATATCCTTACATACTAATTACCGGTTATCATGTCCTATTAACTCTTCACTAATTTCATCCTCAACTATGCCTCATGTAATTGCCCAACATAACCCGATCCTCAAATCCTTCATTGGTTATCAATCGTTCCATCATATGGTTTGTACAAGACACATAATACACATTTCCATAATCGATATATTCCAATTGATATATTAATAAAGTTATACAAATCAAACTAATCATATAAAACTCATGCACTAATTATCGGTTGTCAGGTCCTACAGTTACACATGGATGTTATCTTCAATTCCTTAGACTAATGGTATGAATATTGACCAAGAAAACGGGACGAAACCGGCTTAAAATATCCAATTTTTTCCAAAATCAGAGGCCTGACACGGCCCCCTATGTCCCTTGACACGGCCCGTCTCACACGGCCTGGTACACCAACATAAAAATGTCATTTTTCCTAATTACAGAAGGGTGACACGGCCGCCCGTGTCGTGTAACACGGTCGTCCGTGTCGTGTAACATAGCCCGTGTCACACCCTCTGAAGCCCAACTTTTCCAAAGTCCTCCCAATTCATCTTCCAGTGGCCTGACACGGCCACCTGTGTCGTGTGACACAGCCACCTGTGTCGTGTAACACGACCACCTGTGTCATGTGACACGGCCTGTATCGTGTGACACAGCCCGTGTCGTGTGCCCTGCGTCCAAAAATCGCTTTTCCGTAAAAATCACTTTTCTTGCACCAGTCCATACCAGTTCGAATTCCATTACTATTATCTCACTTTTATCACTCAAAATATTCCAATTATTGTTCTCATACTTAGTTTATACTTCTAATTCCTCATTATCTTCTCAACCTAACATCACTAATCAAATTAGGAAAAATTCTAGGTTTCATCTCATCTCCTCAATTTACATCATCATCAACAACAATAATCATATGACAGATTTCATACGACTCATATCATGCAATTCAACAACAAATATTCCCAATACAAATAATCAACAATGTATTTTCATAAACATACCACAATTTTATCAAAATTAATCAAATCGCATAATTCCTAATAGAGTAAGGAACTCCCAACTACCCTTTCATGTTAGATCACCAATACAGAACCATTTCTCTCCCTTTACCTTAGATTCAATCGATTCTTTGAACAATCTTGATCTTGGAGCTTTAGGTCTCTTGCCCTTCTCTCCCTTTTCCTCTTTCTCCAGAGCCAACTTCTTCTTTCCACCAAAACACGATGAATGAAAAATGATTCTATTTTGCCTTCTCATAAAACCATACCAATTTACCACCTTGCCCCTTAGACCTCAAATTCTTATTATTTTATTTATTTAATAATAATATTCAAATAATACCACATTATCATTATATTATTATTTAAATAAACAATTCTTCACTTATAATTTCAAAAATACCACCTGATCGGTGATTTCCAATTATTATTTCAAGACATGTTAGTTATTGTTTTTCGATGTTTTTGTGAGTTTTCGAGTCTTATGTTTAGATTATTGTGTGTTATTTCATTATGTGGCAAGGATGTTGCATGTGATCTTTTATATCGTTGGTGCGTTTAATTTGGTTTTTTTAGTGTATTTTCAGGCAGATATCAAGTCGGTGGTCAGATGTGAAGGAAACGGCGATTCGTGTGCGAAGAAACGGAGAAAGAGGGGGTCCAGAAGCCTGACACGGGTGCCCGTGTCACCTGACACGGCCCGTGTCAGGAAGGCTATGCAAACATTGAGGAATCCAGTAGTATGACATGGGTGCCCGTGTCACATGACATAGATCGTGTCATAGGTCCCCACTTTATAGCACGTATGAAGGAGTCCAGCAGCATGACACGGGTGCCCGTGTCACACGACACGGCCCGTGTCATAGCACCTGAATGCAAGATTATTTTTATTGGTCTCTTGTGCTGAGGGCATTTTTGACGTTTCGTATGTAATTTTGTAATCTGATACATTAGGGTGATCTGAACCAGAAGGGGATACTTTTGAATATTGGGAATTTTCACGCAAAGGAAAACAAAGGATTTTAGAGGAGAAGTCGGATCGATCAAACGCGAAAGCAATTGACGATCCAATCAATCCTTTTTACATTGTAATGTTTCTTTTCCTATTGTATGTGATTTTCATTGTTTGGATTATGAGTGGCTAAACCCCCCAATGCTAGGGGGTGTCCCTGAGTTATTTGTAATGACATTGAACTTAATTTTATGAATTTCACTGTTTCTTTCTTCATTGTTTTGATTGATTGATTTTATTGTAAGAAAAATCAATATTGGAAAATTGGATTTTAATCATAGGTTAACAGATTATAGGAATGCACTGTTAACGTTTTTCAATTAAAACTTTTTATCGGATATCACCAAGGAATTGGGATATCATATTTAACCGTGAAAACTTTTGATATACAAATGCTTGGTATTCATTCTATATGATCAAGGAATTGGAGTATAGTAGGAATACCAAAGGGTTTTCTTTAAAGGAATTTTGGAAAACTATTGTAATAAGACGGTAATGATTTAGTTACAGTGATATTTTAACAATTATAAATAAATAGTCATTATAAGAATTTCTCATACACCCTCCCTAGCATAATTCTCATATTTGTCATCCTTAGTATTATTTTCCTAATTTTATGTTTACAAGTCTTTTGAGAAAATCTAAACAAACTCTTATAAACTTTTGTTCAACTTGAAATAGTAAATAACTTAATTTGATACGCAGTCCTTGAGATCGATTTTCGGGGAATTTCCCTAAGATTACTATAGTGGGCAAAAATAATACACTTGCTATTTTCCCATCAAGTTTTTGGCGCCGTTGCCGGGGACTGTCAAAAATCAAGTTAATTTTCTTTTTTCAATTGAAATTTTGTTGCTCTGCGACTAAAATTTTATTGTATTCTCTGTTTATTATTTTAGTGTTATTGAAATTTTGTTATCTAACTTGTGTCTAACTGTTTATGCAAGGTCAGACCTCAGCTAAGTTTTCCTTTGACGCAGAACCAGAAAGAGCTTTGCACGAGAGACGCCGCAAGGCAAGAATTGATAGACTGACTGATACTGGTTCAAGTGTCCTGAATCAGGAAACGGAGGACGACATATTTGTGCATTCTGAGCATAGTGACTCTGACTAAGACAGGGAGACCAATCCAGGATTTGATAACATGGCAGGAAACCAACCTCTTGTAGAAAGACTTTTAGGAGATTATGGAGGGGCTAATGCCCAACCTAACCGGATGACTATTGTTAACCAACCGGTGAATGTTGCTCACTTCCAGTTACATCCGTCAACCATTCACCAGTTGGAGAGCAAACCGTTCGCTGGAAGAATCAATGAGGATGCCAACAAGCATCTTCAGAGATTCTTGACTACCACCACATCTTTGAAGATTGAAGGTTATTCTGAGGAAGCAAAAAGACTTATGATGTTTCCTTTTACACTTACTGATGATGCAGAAGAATGGTTCTACTCACTACCAGCTACCAGTATCACAACTTGGCTAGAGATGGAAACAACATTCCTCAACAAATATTTTCCTGCTTCAGTTTTCATCCGGAAGAGATACGATATTGTCAATTTTAAACAAAAAGAGGGTGAATCACTTGGAGATTCATATAAAAGATTCAAAAGGTGTTTGACCGTGTGTCCTACTCATAATATGGACGCGACCGAGCAGATGCAAAACTTTGTGAAAGGGTTGCGACTCAAGACAAAACAACTTATAGATACTGATGCAGGTGGCTCAACAAACTTTTCAACAGCCACTGGTATCAAAAGAATCATAGAAGCTATTGCTGCTAATGAACATCTTGAATTGTATGATCGCACAGTGAGTCAACCAGATGGTAAGATTGATTTAAAGCTGACAGAGCAAGTTGTGAAAATGGAAGATCAAATTGCTGCAGAAGTTGAAAGAAGGCTGAAGAAGATGAATCTTGGCACGCAGACAGTAGCTCAGGTGGAACCAGTTCAAGCAGTGATTTGTGAGATTTGTTGTGGACCACACTTTGCCATGCATTGTTTGGCAACTCAAGAACAGGTTGAACAAATTAATATGTTGAGGCAGAACAATCCGTATGCCAACACGTATAATCCGGGGTGGAAAAATCACCCCAATTTCTCTTGGAAAGATCAACAAGGGAACATTCAAAAATTGATTCAAGGCCAGCAACAATATCAGCCCCAGCAACAACAATACCAGCCACCAGTTCCAAGAAAAGCTGATTGGGAAATTGCCATTGAAAAGATGGCGGCTCACAATTCTCAATTCCAAGAAGAAACGAGGAGTAACTTCAAGAATACTGGAGCCTCTATCAAGAACCTTGAAGTGAAAATGAGCCAAATTGCCCAACATCTAGCTATTCCCCAAACTCCAGGGGCTCTTCCAAGTGAAACTGTAACAAATCCAAGAGATAATCACAAAGTCAATGCAGTCACAACACGAAGAGGTAAAGATACTGAAGAGATGAAAGATAATTCTGAGAGTGAAAATCAAATGATTGAAGTGGAACTGGAAATAAAAGAGAATGAAGTTGTTGAAGAAGAGGAAGAAGTAACCCCAGCACCGAAAATCAAAGAAAAACGGTAGAACCAAAACCGATGATCAAACTTCCTTATCCAACAAGAAACAAAAAGAAAGGACAGCAAGAGAAGAATTTTGAGAAATTCCTAGAGTTGTTCAAGAAGTTGGAGCTGGATATTCCATTACTTGAAGCACTTGAGCAAATGCCCACCTATGCCAAATTCACGAAAGATATCATTGCTAAAAAGAGGACCATGGGAGCTGAACCTATTATTCTAACCGAAACTTGTAGTGCTATTTTGCAGGGACTAAAGATTCCGGTGAAGAAAAAAGATAGAGGAGTTGTCACCATTTCATGCACCATCGGTGACCGGTCATTCAAGAGAGCTCTCATTGATTTGGGAGCGAGCATTAGTTTAATGCCTTTATCCATCTACAAAAAGTTGGGTATTGGTGTTGTTCAAGATACTCGAATGACTCTCCAGTTTGCAGACCATTCTGTGAGGCGACCATATGGAGTAGTCCATGATGTCCTGGTTAGAATGGACAAGTTTGTGTTTCCAGTTGATTTTGTGATTCTTGAAATGCTTGAAGATGAAGAAATTCCTTTAATTTTGGGTAGACCATTCTTAGAAACCGGGAGAGTTCTGATAGATATGGAAGGGGGAACACTCACTTTGAAAGTGTACGATGAAGAGTTAAAAATTGATGTTAGGAACACTTTGAAGTATAAAGATGATGTTGGTACTAGTAGTAACATACAAGTGTTAGAACAAGTGGAAGCTAGTGAACATTTAGAGAGTGTATCCCAATTGCCTCTAGAAAGGGTACTGAGTATGTCTATTTTTTAAGATGATAAGGAAGTCGAAAGTAGTGATATGGAAGTGGTAGCAATGCTTGAAACCCAACCAATCCTGAAAAGAGTTAGAATGCATCGGTGAGAAGAGCTAAGGCAACCTATAATAGTTAATGAAGGTGAAGACAAGCCGAAGATATCAAAATTGAAACAACTACCTGAGAATCTCAAATATGTCTTTCTCGACACTGAAGAAAAATGTCCCGCTATTATTAGCGCTAATTTGAAAAGTGTGCAAGAGGACAAGTTGATTGGAGTTCTTAAGAAATTTAAGGGAGCAATTGGGTGGAAAATTGAAGACCTTAAAGGTATAAGTCCTATTGTGTGCATGCACAAAATACTCATGGAAGAAGATCACAAACCGGTTGTGCAACCCCAAAGGAGATTGAACCCTGTGATGAAGGAGGTTGTGAGAAAGGAAGTTGTTAAGCTATTAGATGCGGGATTGATCTATCCTATATCAGATAGTGCTTGGGTGAGCCCGGTCCATGTGGTGCCCAAAAAGGGAGGAACAACCGTAATAACTAATGAAAAAAATGAGTTGATTTCTACTAGAACTGTTACTGGATGAAGAGTTTGCATTGATTATAGAAGATTGAACTTGGCTACGAGAAAAGACCATTTTCCGTTGCCATCCATTGACCAGATGTTGGAAAGACTAGCGGGACATGATTACTATTGTTTTTTGGATGATTACTCCGGATACAATCAAATTGCAGTTGCACCGGAGGATCAAGAGAAGACGGCGTTTACATGTCCTTATGGCATTTTTGCATATAGGAGGATGTCATTCGAGCTATGTAATGCCCCCGCTACATTCCAAAGATGCATGACATCCATTTTTGATGATATGCTAGAAAAGCACATGGAAGTGTTCATGGATGATTTCTCTGTGTTTGGATCTTCATTTGATCACTGTTTATCTAACCTTTCACTTGTTTTGCAGCGATGTCAGGAAAGTAGTTTAATCCTTAACTGGGAAAAATGTCATTTCATGGTACGAGAAGGCATTGTTCTTGGTCACAAGATCTCACAAAAAGGGATCGAAGTTGATCAAGCGAAAGTGGAAGTAATCTCAAAGCTACCACCACCGATTAACGAGAAAGGTATAAGAAGCTTCTTAGGACATGCGGGTTTTTACCGCAGGTTCATAAGAGACTTCTCAAAGATAGCCAAACCTTTAACTACTTTGTTGGTTAAAGATAAGGTTTTTGTGTTTGATAAGAAGTGCACCGATGCTTTTGAGACACTTAAAAAATAATTAGTGTCGGCACCTATTGTTATTGCTCCCGATTGGTCCCTACCCTTTGAAATTATGTGCGATGCTAGTGATATTGCGGTGGGAGCTGTATTGGGGCAGCGTAGGAATAAGTTGTTGCATGTTATTTATTATGCTAGTCACGTTTTGAACCCTGCACAGATTGATTACGCGACTACCGAAAAGAAGTTGTTAGTTGTGGTTTATGCCTTTGATAAATTCAGGCAATATTTGTTGGGTTCAAAAGTGATTGTTTATACTGACCATGCTGCTTTGAAATATCTTTTTGGAAAACAGGATTCAAAACCTAGGCTTTTGAGGTGGATTCTACTCCTTCGAGAATTTGATGTTGAGATTCGTGATAAAAAAGGTTGTGAGAACACTGTAGCAGATCACCTGTCGCGGATGTCACTGATCGAAGAAAATGAGGATAAGCGTCCTATAAAGGATGAGTTCACAGACGAACACATCCTATATGTGATTGGTGTTCCATGGTTTGCGGATTATGCGAACTATCTGGTCGGTGGTATTATACCCGACAATTTTGACACTAACAGAAGAAAAAAGTTTGTTCATGATTGCAGGTTTTATCTGTGGGATGATCCTTATCTGTATAAAAGAGGAGTGGATGGTTTGGTCAGAAGGTGTATACCCGAAGTAGAATAGAAAGATGTATTAAAAGCATGTCATGATTCCGAGTACGGAGGGCATTTTAGTGGTGACAGGACAACGGGTAAAGTCCTTCAATCAGGGCTATATTGGCCTACCTTATTCAAAGATGCTCAGCAGTTGGTAAAGGAGTGTGACAGATGTCAGAGGATCGGAAACATATCAAGAAGGAATCAAATGCCCCAAAACTATATGCTTGAAGTAAAGTTATTTGATGTGTGGGGGATAGACTTCATGGGACCATTTCCTCAGTCATTCGGAAAGACATACATCTTGGTTGCAGTGGATTACGTGTCAAAGTGGGTAGAAGCGGTGGCATTGCCCACCAACGATGCGAAAGTGGTTACCAAATTCTTAAAAGATAATATATTCGCTAGATTTGGTGTACCAAGAGCTTTAATAAGTGATGGAGGAACTCATTTCCTAAATCACCTCATGGAGAGGCTTCTACAAAAGTATAACGTGAAACACCGGGTAGCCACTCCATACCATCCGCAAACAAGTGGCCAAGTAGAGGTATCAAATAGACAACTCAAACAAATTCTGGAAAAGACAGTCAACACGTCTCGAAAGGATTGGTCTGTTAAGATGGATGACGCTCTATGGGCGTACCGAACGACCTTCAAAACACCGATCGGCATGTCACCGTATCAGTTGGTCTATGGAAAGGCATGTCATTTACCGTTGGAACTTGAACACAAGGCTTTCTGGGCTACTAAGTATTTGAACATGGACCTAGCTAATGCCGGAAGATCTCGCATACTCCAACTGCATGAATTGGAGGAATTCCGGAACTGGGCATATGAGAATGCTAAGATGTACAAAGATCAAACAAAGAAATGGCATGACAAGAGAATTCAAACGAAAGAATTTTTCGAAGGACAACTTGTCTTACTGTATAACTCAAGGCTAAAACTCTTTCCTGAGAAACTCAAATCTAAGTGGTCGGGACCGTTTGAGGTGCATCGAGTCTTCACGCATGGGGCATTCGAGATAAAGAATTAAGCTAACGGAGACATCTTTAAAGTGAACGGACAAAGGTTGAAGCCTTATTTTCAAGGACAACCTAGAGATCATGCAAATGTCATTCGTCTTATCCAGTAGGACGAATGACCATCGAGCCATGCGACGTTAAACGCAGCACTGCGTGGGAGGCAACCCATGATGGTTTCATTTAATATCTATTTGTTCATTTTGTAGGTAGGCTGAAGCAACGTCTCACAGAGTCGGTAAAAGAAAGAAAAATGGTCCGAATGGTGAAAAAACGCGTTTTTCCGAAAAATCAGGGCCCTGACACGGGTGCCCGTGTCAGATGACACGGCCCGTGTCAGGATGGTATGAGGATTCTTGTTTGAGGACTTGAGGAAATACAGGGGTGCAACACGGGTGCCCATGTTGTGCAACACGGCCCGTGTTGCAAAGTCTGAACAATCACTTGTTTTGTATGTTGTTTTTTGGCAATGCAGGGGCCTGACACGGGTGCCCGTGTTGCGCAACACGGCCCGTGTCAAGAGTGCGGGTTCAATTTTTCAAAATTATTTTTAACTTTTAATGAGTGGGGCCCACGATTTTTTATCACTAAACCACTCATTTACCATTAATTGCATTTTTCAGTTTTAATTTTTACATAACATTGTTTTCTTCTCCACTCTCTCCTCTTCTAAAACCCTAGCCTCCATTGTCACCACACCAAAAAACCTTCAATTTCTACAACACCCACTCACCAAAACTCTATACTCTCTTCACAAAAAGTATTCCCCTCATCTCCCTTGTCACTCATACGGTGACGGTGTTTCCTAATTCAAATTTGGAATTTTGTTTGTTCATTTTTGCAGGTAGTCAAGAATGCCTCCAAGAAGAGACACTGGAAAGGCCGTAGCGGAGCAATCTCGCCCCCGAAAGAGGGCACACCGTATGGCAAATGCTCATGACATATTGTTTGAGGAGCCGGAGCATCAACGGAAATACTCCGTATTGGTCAAGCGTAAGTTAATTCCCGCGAGGTATATCTGTAATGACACGCTTGATAATTTAGGGATGAGATTCGAAGTTCATAGGATGTTTCATACTTTAGGCATGCTTGAATTTATGCAATTTGAAGCGCCGACCTATGAGCGCATAACTTTCAAATTTTTGAGTTCTTTGGAGTTCCAGTTGAAGCACAGGTGGACGGGTGTCGATGAGGAGTATTTGGAACATTAAGGTTCCGTCTATTTAATACTACTCACTCATTATCCTTAGCGGAATTGGGAGAAGTCCTGAAGCTGCCTAGCTTCGGACCTGGAGCTCCCCCAACTAACTTTGCTGCAGGTGACTTCTGGAGAGCTATCACGGGAAATCCCGAGTATGTCGCTAAGGCGGCCAAGGCTTCGTGCATCCACAACCCTTACTTCAGATATGCACAAAAAGGCTTGGCATACACCTTGTTTTGTAGAGGAGACAACACGGGTGTAACAACTCAGAAAGAGTTATACCTGTTGTACGACATGGCCAACAAAAAGCTGATCAATGTCGCGGATTTTGCGGCTGACCATCTGAAAAGAGTGGCAAATGCCAACTCGGGAGAGATATCAGTGGGAGGCATGATAACCCAAATTGCCGACCACTTTGGATATGGTGCTTTGCTGAGGGAAGAGCATATTGTGACAGGTAAGACAAAAATCGACCTGGCCACCCTTACAACACAGGGTATGATAAAGGTCTTTGATGATTATTACTCTTTGGTTAGCCGTAACCACCATTTGTGGGCATTACCTGCGCCTGATTTCATAAGCATTGAAAATGAGGCTAATTGGATATACGAAAGTCCTGTACAGGACGACGATGTTGTTTTTGATGATGTTGCAGGTACAGATGAAGAAGAAGGTTATCAACCGGAGATGGCGCCTATGCCGCCAGTTGGTAACTCGGCCAATGCCAATCAAGGAACAGGTTCATCGTGGAGCATGGGTGAGAAGGATCAGGAATGGATGCAAAACGAAATGGGTTTCCTCCGAAGTGAGCAAACTCAACAAGGAGAAGAGCAAACCCGACAGGGGAAAGAGCAAATCCGACAAGGCAAGCTTATCGGAGAAATGCACGAATGGTGAAGCAGATGCATCTGCGAGACCAACCACCTCAACCACCTCAGTAGGCTTCTGTGAGTCCCCTATTCGCACTAGTTCTCCATCAGTGGGGACACTGATGAGTTCTGGTGTGGGAGGGTTTATTTATTTTGTCGGTTTTTATTTAGTTATTTTGTGTTATGTTTTTACCGTTTCGCTTATTTTAATTGAGAGTCTGTACTGCTTGAATGAATAATTGGAATTACTTATGAAATCATCCCCGAGCTGAAAAATATGATGACATTTTATATTGCGAGTGAGAGGAAGAAAAAGTGTAGAGGGTTAAGTGAAAAAGAATCGGGCGAAGAAATAGAAAAATCTTGATGTGAAAGTATAATGCAAACACACTGAATCCGATGAGTAAGTAACGAGTCCGACATGTAGATTTGTGCCATGGTACTTAAATTTGAGAAGTACCCCTTATTAGTTTATCATGACAATCAGGCTTCATTTATACTAGTTGTTGTGCAAGGTTGATCGGAAAAAAAAGAAGAGAAAAGACATCGAAAAAAAAGAGATAAATAAACAATCGATCCTTCTAAGTTTGGTAACCCTCACCCGGTTATTCAGCCTAACGGCGGTTGAACCCAAAAATCGGTGTCTCAAAAAAAATTGGTCAACCAACCTTGTGCATACAATGAAAAATCACAAAAAGCCTTAAAATGAGTGTTCGAATGAAAAGGGGGAAAATTGATAGGAATACCTAAGCCCAAAGCATAGTCGGAGAGGATACCGAAAAGAGGGTTGAGGTCCGTGGTGTGACCACGGTTCGGTGTTTGCAAGATATTTTCATTGAGAGAGAAGTACCAAAAGTATCCGCCTGGTGATTTGGATCTTATCTGAAGCACGAGTATCCTCATTTCATCTCGAAAGATGCAAGCTTTATGCTTGAGGACAATCAAAAATTCAAGTTCGGGGGAGTTTGATCGGTGATTTCCAGTTATTATTTCAAGACATGTTAGTTATTGTTTTTCGATGTTTTTGTGCGTTTTCGAGTCTTATGTTTAGATTATTGTGTGTTATTTCGTTATGTGGCAAGGATGTTGCATGTGATCTTTTATATCGTTGGTGCGTTTAATTTGGTTGTTTTTAGTGTATTTTCAGGCAGATATCAAGTCGGTAATCAGATGTGAAGGAAACGGCGATTCGTGTGCGAAGAAACGGAGAAAGAGGGGGTCCAGAAGCCTGACACGGGTGCCCGTGTCACCTGACACGGCCCGTGTTAGGAAGGCTATGCAAATATTGAGGAATCCAACAGTATGACACGGGTGCCCGTGTCATAGGTCCCTACTTGATAGCACGTATGAAGGAGTCCAGCAGCATGACACGGGTGCCCGTGTCACACGACACGACCCGTGTCATGGCACCTGAATGCAAGATTTTTTGTATTGGTCTCCTGTGCTGAGGGCATTTTTGACGTTTCGCATGTAATTTTGTAATCTGATACATTAGGGTGATCTGAACCAGAAGGGGATACTTTTGAATATTGGGAATTTTCACGCAAAGGAAAACGAAGGATTTTAGAGGAGAAGTCGGATCGATCAAACGCGGAAGCAATTGACGATCCAATCAATCCTTTTTACATTGTAATGTTTCTTTTCCTATTGTATGTGATTTTCATTGTTTGGATTATGAGTGGCTAAACCCCCCAATGCTAGGGGGTGTCCCTGAGTTATTTGTAATGACATTGAACTTAATTTTATGAATTTCACTGTTTCTTTCTTCATTGTTTTGATTGATTGATTTTATTGTAAGAAAAATCAATATTGGAAAATTGGATTTTAATCATAGGTTAACAGATTGTAGGAATGCACTGTTAACGTTTTTCAATTAAAACTTTTTATCGGATATCACCAAGGAATTGGGATATCATATTTAACCGTGAAAACTTTTGATATACAAATTCTTGGTATTCATTCTATATGATCAAGGAATTGGAGTATAGTAGGAATACCAAAGGGTTTTCTTTAAAGGAATTTTGGAAAACTATTGTAATAAGACGGTAATGATTTAGTTACAGTGATATTTTAACAATTATAAACAAATAGTCATTATAAGAATTTCTCATACACCCTCCCTAGCATAATTCTCATATTTGTCATCCTTAGTATTATTTTCCTAATTTTATGTTTATAAGTCTTTTGATAAAATCTAAACAAACCCTTATAAACTTTTGTTCAACTTGAAATAGTAAATAACTTAATTTGATACGCAGTCCTTGAGATCGATATTCGGGGAATTTCCCTAAGATTACTACAGTGGGCAAAAATAGTACACTTGCTATTTTCCCATCACCACCCATATTCATAATAATCATTTTATTAAATAATTTATGAAATCAGGGTGTTACAAAAACAATCACCTCTCTAATGGTGAACTCAAGAAACACTACGATCGAAAATCTTCCGAGATTCACCTCCAACACTGACATCCCCAGGGACTCTGCACAGAAACCCATAGACGGATCCACAACAGTTATCCGCAGGCATCCGAAAGACTGAGACACTATCTAATGAATGGGAGAGCATCAATTTATAATAACTTCTACTCTATAAACAGTCTCACACCGTGTTGATAAAACATTAAAGTAACTTTCCTGTTACTTTCTACATTAACGATATTTGTGAATAACCTGAGGCCCCCTTACTTAATGAAATAATTTCGATTGATAATCTTTCCCTCCAGCATAAAAAAATACATGACACAGATGGTAACCACTTATATAACTCACTCTGCACAATAAAGATAGTTTTTCTAGTTAAAAAATTACAAAATTGTAATATTAATCAAATGAAGAAGTTTAGGAACTCACCTTCCAGTTAACCATAACAACATTTGGGACTATTATAAGATGTGGACCATAGTTTCCTTTGAATTCCATCAAGTATGAAATCAATGCCATAACCTGGGGAAGGAAAAAATATGTTTGTTTAAAATTATCACATTAAATTATTATTACAATACCCTTAAAAGACAGATGAACATTTGACATCTCCCATGTAAGACACACCGAACTTAACTATGAAATATAAAATCACTAAGCTGCCAAAAAAGATTATGATAAGGAAGAGAAAAGCAACAAAAAAAATAAGGCTAACATGTACAGTTTTACCAAGACCCATCTCATCAGCTAAAATTCCATTTAATTTGTTGTTGTACAAAGAAAGCATCCATTGCAACCCAACCTTATCAAAAAAAATGTCAGAGGCTTGAAAACTTGCTCAAGAATACAACATAAGGCAATCACTTAAAGAGTAACTATTTCAATAATGTAGCAACCTATAAGCTGATAGTCTATCAATATAGATTCACCTTTATAGAGTAATCCATATAATTTTATTAAGCAATAGTAACTTGTAGAGATATTGCAATGTCCCAACGGTTACATTATTAATGTTTCTAAAATGACAATGCATGCGTTGATTAAC
The DNA here is from genome assembly GCA_963966055.1 of Lathyrus aphaca. NCBI lineage: Eukaryota > Viridiplantae > Streptophyta > Magnoliopsida > Fabales > Fabaceae > Lathyrus > Lathyrus aphaca. Next base: position 95,962,237 of record OZ014525.1, on the reverse strand, counting down.
CAAGTGGCAATATGTGTGCATCCTCAAACTCAGCCCCTTGTTTCATCATCTTCAACTGTTGTTTCTTTTGGCTCAGCTATCCCATCTAATGTCATAATTGGTTTCACAGTTTCCGCAACAACTTTTGGCTGCCATTGGTTATTCACTTTGGTTTTGCATTGATGCTCAACTTTCTAGCAGATCTCACAAAAATATGGTTTCCATTCATATTTTATGGATTGTTTTCTCTTGTTCATAATGCGTCATTGATGGTGATGAAATCCATATGTTTACAAACAAACAAAGAAAGGAAAAAAAAACACATGTTTACATCTCTACAATATTTTACCCGAGTCCTTCTCATTCAAAGATTACCAACAAATTCCTCTATATCCCAGGAAGCAATTCAAGACACATTGAGCAGGATCCTTAAAAACATGCATAGAAACAAAAACATGATCATCAATATAATTAACTAATTAAGACAACAACAAAATTCGAGACAAGTTGCAACACAATATCCATTAAAACAAAGCAAGATTCATGACTGAAATAACCTTAAAACAGAACAAAAACGATGCAATTGAATCTTCAGGTTGGATCAAACCCCAAGTCGAAAGGTACAACTTTTATATGTAAAATGAAAAATCCATCACAATGTGCTTATAGAGGAAAACTTTACCTGCATAATTTTTGGCAACCAACTACATAGCCATCACAAGTTCTGATAACGGGGACAACAATTAGTCATAAGTTCAAGCAATCAGAAACTTTCGATATTATCCACATATTTAAAATTCAAGCAAACAAATATAACATGAAAATGTTTAAAATACCAGTTATGACAAATTGGTCCAACCATTTACTTGATCCAACCATACCAACCTTCATTTTCATGCTACTTAATTGGTTAATTTGTGTCAACAAAGTTCTAGAAGATCTGTAACAACTATAACATTATCAGTCTATTGTCAAAGTGAAAGTTAATGCAATTACTAAGGAAAGTAAGAATCCACACCGTGCACAACAAATCAATCCCTGCCTTTCCCTGACGCATCAATGACGATAGAATTAACCACCACACTCGAAATCAATCAGAAATAATCTCACCAATGCATAAACACTATGAAATTGATGATGCACATCAATCCTATATCTCTAACAAAAACTAAAAAATAATCAAACTTGTTAATCCAAAATTATTTTCTAAGTAAGTGCATTAAATATTTCTTTACCAACCTACCTCTAATTATTTTACATTTTTTTCCTGCAATATCTAAAAAATACACTTAAGCACACATTAACTAAGTTGTTATGTTCTCTCCCTTGCGGCATGTTGATATCGATGGTTGTTGGTTCTAAGGATATCTCAGACCTACGCAAATCTTCCTCCTACTATCTCTGCTTCAATTTCAAGATTTTACGGTCATTTTCCAATCTAATTCGCTTGTTTTCCATCTCCATCTTCTCCATCTCCATATCTTAGATCTACGCAAATCTGCCTCCTACTATCTTAGTGACTTAAGCCATTGTTTTGAAGTTCAAGAGCCTTGGCTTGGTACTCAATATTTTTCTCTTGAAGCTCCAACAATTGCGCTTTAATCCATTCTCTTAAATTAAACCAATTTTGTTATCACTTTCCTCTACCAAAATTCATCCCAACAACATTCAAATTCTTTACATCAATTAAACCAATTTTGTTTTCACTTTCCAAACCAGCCATGGCATTCATATGGTGTTTACCAGTTACTAGATGATGATGCCTATGAAATGGAGATTTAATGTCCAAAATACCCCCAATGGAACCACTCAAAAAACCACCACTTAAACCAGAACCATTCATAACTGAAACACAATTCTGAAACCCTAATTTCCAAATTCCTGGTGCTGATTATAAAAAATCAAAATAGAACGTGTAAGTGAAAATCTACGACTTAAATTAAAATCAGAAATTAATGAATTAATGAGAACAAGTGTAGATTTGGGATTACCGTCTCCGATTTTGAACGAAGAAGAAATGATGCAAGGAACTAACCAGAATCAAAACGGTAAGAGAGATTGAGCGGTTTGAGTCGTATAAATAGGATTAAGTGATCTAAGGCAAGTTTTTTTAGAAACATGGAATAGCAGGGAGATTTTTTTAGACTTCAAACCATTTGAGTTTTTTCTAAGAAATTGGAAGTGAGATGCATAATACCTCAAGCTCAACAATCAAGGCTTTGTTCCATTGGAAAAAAAACAATTTGCTTCCCTGTCTTTTCTCAGTAAAAGCAGTCTTGGTACTTCTTCCCAATACCCAAAGTCGTGTTACAGAAAAGTAAAATATTGTTTTGTTTGCAACCGAGAAACAAATATTTGGCACAATAGTGGTTTATGTAGTATAATTACTTTAGTTATGTTGTAATCAACCCAAAATTTGGTTGGATTTGGTTAGAATCAGACATAAATTACCCTTATAATTGTGAAATGGGATGATTTGAACAAAGGCTTCTTTCGGTTCTTCCTTTTCTAACCTGAGAGACCCACTACTCCGTTTTTTCCATTCGCTACTTTTTGTAATTGCTGAAATTGGTGGAAATGGATCCTATCTATTTAGCGTGATTCTTCAGGAACCCTCGGGCGAAAAAAATAAGAATTCTTCTTCTATCTTTCTTTGTCTCCTCGGTTCCTGCCTGGGTGAGTAGAAAGGGGTCGATGAAAGGCCATTCTATCTACGAGTCTATCGGAGAGCCAGTCGGTACGTCGTTACGGATTCATAGCGAAGCCCTTTCTCATTTCAGCCATTGGTGATTGCCCATCTACATCAATAAGAATGAGGCATGACTTCTTTTCCAATAGTTATGCCTGAACTGAACCTCGTACAAGAATTTCTTTCCGGCCTTACGCTTCCCAGTCTCAGGAAAAGAATAGCTCTTTCGGTCAAAGTCGATAAGGATCAAAGTCCAATAGCTAGGGTGGGATTGTCCTCTGTTCTCAACTCGGGAAGGAAATAAATAAGCATGGATTCACCTATTCCAGAAAAAAAGAAATATGCTTTAGGTTTAGCTTTCGAAAAAGACAAGGCCTTACAACAGCTCATTCCCGGAAGAAAAAGAAGAGGATTCTAAGCCCGCCTAGAGTATAGCTTCCAGCTCGGCTTAGCAAGGACTCCATCCTAAGTAAAGCAGTCTGAAAGATGCCACTTGCACTATATATATAATGCATTTTCCTGGTACACCAAGCCTAAGCAGCTCAGCCGTTGAAGCGACCTCTAAGCCAAAGAGAGAGTACATGGCGCTACCCCTACTGTCAGGGAGAGGGTTTTTGTCCTCGAGGGAAGGAAACGTAAGCCAAGCCAGCTTAACTAATGACTGGTCATTGTTACCGAGTTCGTTCCAACGACTACGACCGAGCCTTTTTTCTTTTCATCCTTAGCGCCTCGGTCTAGAGAACTCCAATATTTACGGATAGGGACTTAAAATTATTAATTAGCCTTGTCTTGACTAGCCTAGTAGCTCTAGTTGCTGAACTATTGATGAAGGCTTGTCGTAGATCAGCTTTTATTGACTACCGGAGATGGCTTTATTGCCATTTCTTTCTTCGCCGACCCGCCTCCCGCTTAGAGCATGAAAGGGGAGAAGGAATAAGTCTTACCTGAGTAAGCCTTAGGCCTTAGGGGAGTCACCTTCCGATCCGGATTCAATGATTAAGGAGTTTGAGTGAACACCCGGTGAAATGGATTTAGGAAAGCACGTGCCATCCTTGGTTCTTGCTCCAGTTGTCGGACTAGGAGCAGCTATATCATCCGCAGCAGATCTTATAGAGGAAGAAGTGATGCTTTTGGACGTCTTTCACGAAGGCTATAAGCATCGATCTTGCCTTGGTGTTGACCCGAGGGAGAAGCCCTTTACTTATTCTTTTGCGGCAGGAGCGCTGTCTTAACTTAATTTATTCAAAAACCCTTCTTGCTAGACTTTCCATATTGCTAATCTCGAGCAAAGAAAAGAGTTTTCTTCAATCAGAGAGTTGGCTTAGTAAGTAGGAAGAATCGGGTTAGATAATAGAGACTGATCTAAAGGCGAATCTGCCAAACTTAAAAGAAAGAGCCCACTGCAAATCCTCTATCTAGTTTAGATTACACAGTTGGTCAACAGACTTGAAAATCTGAACCCGAAGTGGATGCCCCGGATCTTTAATTCTTTGACAAAGAGTCAGCTTCCTTCTTAGTAGATGGACGAGAGCGGCACTGCCATACATAGTCACCCATAGGAAGGACTTTATTCTCATAGTCTATGATCCGGCAAGTCGAACCTGGCGAAGTCTACTCTCCCTAGAAGCTGATGTTGGTTGTTGGCTAGGTATACCCGGATTCGGTTTACCCATGGAACTTGTGATTCCCTTGCGATCTTGTCTTCCTACTATAGAAAGAAGGATCAGCGCACGGATCAGGCTTTCGCGGAAATAGGCGAATGCTATGCCTAAAGTAAAGGAAAGGTAAGTCAAGGCCCGGGCTTCCAATGCAATACCTTCTTCCTTTACTGCTTTACTTTGTTTGCCTATCCACTGTTTGTTAAGGGCATACCCCCAGGTGCTATTGACTCAGCTCTTGGGGATATCATAGGAAAGAATGAAGCGAGGGACGAAAGCATCTTAGTGAAAGGATAGGATAGCCAAAGCATTCATATTCTATGCTTAAGTAAAGTCCTCACTGCCACGCCATTCACTTCTTTCTACGCTAAAAGATCACAGGCTTGTTAGCGATGTGGAGTCAGATTCCTACTGACCCCTTGCGCATGGTGGATTCACAATCCACTGCCTTGATCCACTTGGCTATATCCGCCCTATAACTATGTCTAAATTACACTATGTCTAAATTACATAACTTTTTATCCCTTTTCATTCTTTTTTTCTTCTAATCTTCTAAATTCTTACGAATCTTCTAAAATATTCGAAAATAAGAAAACATTCATTTCTGTATATGCATACTGAAAAAAAAATACTAACAAAAAGTGAGGGAGTAATATAATGTTGATATTACTCCTTTCCTTTCAAAAACTCGTATCCTTAAACCAAAATATTATCCATTTATAGATGGAGCCTCAACCGCAGCTAGGTCTAGAGGAAAATTATGAGCATTACGTTCTTGCATAACTTCCATACCAAGGTTAGCACGGTTAATAATATCAGCCCAGGTATTAATTACACGGCCTTGACTATCAACTACAGATTGGTTAAAATTGAAACCATTTAAATTGAAAGCCATAGTGCTGATACCTAACGCGGTAAACCAGATACCTACTACAGGCCAAGCAGCTAGGAAAAAATGTAAAGAGCGAGAATTGTTGAAACTAGCATATTGGAAGATCAATCGGCCAAAATAACCGTGAGCAGCTACAATATTATAGGTTTCTTCCTCTTGACCGAATCTGTAGCCTTCATTAGCAGATTCATTTTCTGTGGTTTCCCTGATCAAACTAGAAGTTACCAAGGAACCGTGCATAGCACTGAATAGGGAGCCGCCGAATACACCAGCTACACCTAACATGTGAAATGGGTGCATAAGAATATTATGCTCAGCCTGAAATACAATCATAAAGTTGAAAGTACCAGAGATTCCTAGAGGCATACCATCTGAAAAGCTTCCTTGACCTATTGGGTAGATCAAGAAAACTGCAGTAGCAGCTGCAACGGGAGCTGAATATGCAACAGCAATCCAAGGGCGCATACCCAGACGAAAACTAAGTTCCCACTCACGACCCATGTAACAAGCTACACCAAGTAAGAAATGTAGAACAATTAGTTCATAAGGACCGCCATTGTATAACCATTCATCAACGGATGCAGCTTCCCATATCGGGTAAAAGTGCAAACCGATAGCCGCAGAAGTAGGAATAATGGCACCAGAAATAATATTGTTTCCGTAAAGTAGAGATCCAGAAACAGGCTCACGAATACCATCAATATCTATTGGAGGGGCAGCAATGAAAGCGATAATATATACAGAAGTTGCGGTCAATAAGGTAGGGATCATCAAAGCACCAAACCATCCAATGTAAAGACGGTTTTCAGTGCTGGTTATCCAGTTACAGAAGTGACCCCATAGGTTTTCGCTATCGCGTCTCTCTAAAATTGCAGTCATGGTAAAATCTTGGGTTTATTGAAATTGAATTATCAGGGACTCCCAAGCACACGAATTCTCTATAACTATAGAATGAAGGGCTTGTTATAAAACAGTATAACATGACTTATATACGGGTGTCAACCAATACCAATATCTACTGTATCCTGTTATTGATCTAGATTCAGACAAATTTTATTTTTATACCTCATTTCACCATCCATTCAAAAAAAAGAAAAAAGGTTTTCTATATTCTCTAGATATGACTTCGCTATGATATGTAATAGTGATATATTAATTCTTTCGCTCTATTAATTAGAATTTATCTATTAATTCTAATCTAATGGGTTGCCCGGGACTCGAACCCGGAACTAGTCGGATGGAGTAGAAAATTCCTTGTTTAATCAAATAAAACAATAAAAAATCCCTCCCCAAGCCGTGCATGCATTTTTAATTGCACACGGCTTTCCCTATGTATACATCTAAACCTGAGTTACTTCTCCAGAAGAGGAATCTTGAAACTCTTCTCTGAACATTTCATAATTCTTTATATATAGAAATAGAATGATAATATTTAATTATCATAACATAACCAATCATTCATCATGGACTAGATCGTTACTGAAAATAATATCCAAATACCAAATCCGATTTCTATGTAACCTCTGCAAAGTAGAGGAATCTCTTGGAAAAATCAAAGAAAGAATCTCTTCTTCCTCTGTAAAGAATTCTTGCAATAATTCTTCTGAACTTGATCTTTTCAAAAAAGCGCGTACAGTACTTTTGTGTTTACAAGCCAAAGTTTTAATACAAGAAAGCCGAAGTATATATTTTATTCGATACAAACTTTTTTTTTTGAGGATCCATTATAATAATGCGAAAGATTTATGCATATTCGCAAAAATCGATCAATAATATCAAAATCGGATGAATCGGCCCAGACCGGCTTACTAATGGGCTCCCCTACTATATTACAAAATTTCGCATTAGCCAATGATCTAATTAGAGGAAGAATTGGAACTATTATATCCAATTTTTGGATAACAATTTCGATTAGAAATGTATTTTGCAGCATTTGACTCCGTACCACTGAACGATTTAGTCGCACATTTAAAAAATAACCTAAAAGCTGAAATGAATGTTCGGATAATGGGTTTATATTGATCATTCTTGGTTGAGACCAAATATCAAAAAAACATTGCCATAAATGGATAAAATAGTGTTTCCATTTATTCATCAAAAAAGGCGCATTCTTTGAAGTCAGAATGCATTTTCCTTGATATCGAACATAATGAATGTTAGGATCCTTGAATAATGTTAAAGTATATGAAAAATCTTTCGAAAAAACTTTTACAAGATGTTCTCTTTTTGCATCAAAAAAAATTCGCTAAAAAAAAAACGCTAAAATATTGGAATCGTAAATGAGAGGATTGAGTACGTAGAAAAACGAAGAAATATTCATATTCACATACATAAAAATTATAGAGGAACAAGAATAATCTTGGGTTACTTTTTGAAAAAGTAGAAATCGATTTTTTGGTAGTAATAAAACTATTCCTATTACAAAAATGATAAAGAAACAGCCGTAATAAATGAAAAAAAGGGACATCTTTCACCCAGTATCGAAGGATTTGAACTAAGATTTCCAGATGGATAGGATAGGGTATTCGTATATCTGCCACATAATTTAAATATGTCAATTTATCTTCCAAAAAGGGAAAAATGGAATGAATTGATCTCAAATTTTGATAAGATTGGAGGATTTCTCCCTCCTCCAAGGAAGAGCTTAATTGTAGCAAAAATGGAATTTCCACGACGATGGCAAAACCCTCTGATATTATTTGAGAATCCAAATTCTTATTATACCCCCCAAATGGATTTTTGGTAGAATCATTAGCCGAAATGATCAAATGATTCTGTTGATACATTCGAGTAATTAATCGTTTTACAATTAGTAAACTATATTTATTGTCATAACCTCCATTTTCCAAAAAAATGGATCTATTCCAATTACGACTATAAGCAAGTCCATAAATATACTCCCTAAAAAGAAGTGGGTATAGGAAGTCCTGTTGGCGAGATCTAGCTTGTTCTAAATATACTGGATATTCCTTCATTTTCGAAATTCTATTTGGTCAAAGAGAGATTCATTAGATTATCAAATGATACATAGTGCGATACAGTCAAAACAAGGTATTCTATATCGATATTCGAATTGAAATAAAAAACAAATATGAAGAGATACCCAGAAACCGAGTGAAAACCCATTAATGGACTATCTCCCCTCGCCTGTTCCTTCTGATTTTTCTAGGACAACAAGCTAGTGAGAAATCCTTTATTTTTTGGACCAATCGCTCTTTTGATTTTGGAAAAAAAAAGATCTTTATCAATATACTCTTTTTTCTACACATTTCTTGCTACCCCATAACATAATGAGGAATAGCTAATAATTAGGACTCATAACAAAAATTCTGAATCCATTCGTGGGAAAAAGTTTTTCCACACCAAGCACTAATTCTTTTTTAACGTATAATTAGATGTGGTAATCATTCAAATCAAAAATGAAAGCTCATTGCTTTTTGTTTCCCTATAATTGGAGCAGCTAAGCTCTATCCCTTTATTAATTAAACCCAACGGAACTTATTTGGTCCGAGCCAACAATTCAAAGAAAAAGATGGGTCGGATCGAATATGAATGAAATTTTTTTAGAATTCACCGTTGATACGACATGCTGCTTTTTCCTTTCATTCCTTTCTGGATCAGTCGTGGTCTTACAAACCCTACCGATGGTATGGATGAACTAATTAGTTCATAGAAATGTGTGAAAAATGGAGTCGCACTTAAAAGCCGAGTACTCTACCATTGAGTTAGCAACCCTAATCAAATTACAAACACGGATGTGTATATCCAATCGCAATAAAAAAAAGATGCAATTCTATAAATAATAGAATCCAATGTTACATATTATGTTACCTATTACATGAAATTACAATGAAAAAAAAATGAGAATAAAAAATGATAGACCACTTGTTTTGTACAGTACTATAGTTATTTGTCTATTACTAAAGTTTTCAATTATTATTAATTACATTTTTTCCTATTTCTATTTCACTTTGAATAAAAAAAAACTTCTTGTTTGTATCAAACAAAAAACAACGAATCCACCTTTTGATGAAGTAAAAAACATATCTGACATGAGTCAATCGATCCAGTTATTCACGATCAGATTATATTGGTTTGATACACTGTTGTCAATATTACTAGAAAATATTTCTATTTTAATTCATTCTATTCCAAATCCAAAAAGAATAATGAACTAGAAAAAAAATCGATCAATCCGAAAGATCCATAGCATATGATTCATTTATAGATACAACAAGTATTGTGTACAGTATTCGGCTCAATCCTTTTAAAGATTGGGCCGAGTTTAATTGAAATTAATAGAACGAATGATTATTCCTGGATTACAAAGTATCCATTGCTGGGAATTCGAATTTGATTTCCTTCCAGACTTCACAAGCAGCAGCTAATTCAGGACTCCATTTGCAAGCTTCACGGATAATTACATTACCCTCGCGAGCAAGATCACGTCCCTCATTCCGAGCTTGTACACATGCTTCCAGAGGAATCTGACTCCACATTCGTTTTCCTATATTATAAATTTAACAAATAATTCATAAAATTAATTAAATCATTAATATTTTAGAAATTTATCCAACATTATCACCATGATCATGCATATAAAATTTTAAACAATTTAAACATTCTTTGTTATATATTTTTGAAGTTAATATTTATGTATATTTTAAATACGAAAATAATTTAATAGATTATTAAATAAAATTTGGGTAATGTTAACATGTGTTGCAAATTAAGAATTAAATACAGAAACTTTCACTTGAAAATTATGCATTAATTTTATTAAAAATTTGATAATTAATTTTCTTATTGCTTTTTTAAAAATAAATTTTCTATTTGTGCCTTTCTTAGCATTTCCTTTAGAACATAGTTAGCATAATCCATAAAATTATATACTTAGATCTATAATATCTCTCAAATCAACATTCAAATTGATTTAGTTTATCTTTTAAAAAGAATTATTGAGATATATAAGTGTGATAAGTTTGATACCTAATATCATCTGATGCAAACTTAAATTAATATCATAAACCCTATGTTTAATATATTGGTTTTTCATATTCAAAAACTAAATTTAAAAATAAGTTTCAGAAACATCTTTGCAAAACTAGTTAGTAAAATATGCTAAAATACAATATTGATAAGGTGTGTTTCTTGAGAAGGCTTTACCATATACCCCCACACACATACCTTTACCCCCACAATTTTTTCAAAATGCCCATTTTAACCTTATTATATTATTATTTTATTATTATTTTTTTTCACCATTTGTGTCAGACCGTCAGATTACAGTAAAAATTGGTCCCAAAATAGACGTTCCGGAAGACTTTGTAGATGAGTTCCGGTACGTTAATTAACATACCGGAAGACTTTATGTAAGTCTTCCGGTATTGTGATGTTTGCTCACCGGAAGACTTAATAAAAGTGTTCCGGAACGGAAGACTTTTATTAAGTCTTCCGGTATCAATGAATATGTGTACCGGAAGACTTTATGTAAGTGTTTCGGTATTGTAAGAGTACAATACCGGAAGACTTGCATAAAGTCTTCCGGTTTGTATTTTTTTTAAATTATTATTATTTTTTTTAATTATTTTTTTAAAAAAATATTTTTATTTTGATGGTGCAGTACCTTTATACGAAAAAGAACCGATATGTGTGAATACATCAGATGTATTTACAACGACAGAGAAATTTGGTACACGAGAAGAGGTGATAAGATGGGTCAAAGACACCGGATTACGAAATAAAGTGACGGTCATCATCACTCGTTCAGATACACAAACAGGCAAGAGAAGAAGAAAGAACAAAATAATATTTGGTTGCGATAAAGGTGGGAAATACAAGGATATTCGTAGTGGAATAGAAAGTGCGACAAAAAAATGCGGATGTCCATTTAAGATCAGGTCAACTCCGACAAAAGATGGATCTGGATGGAAGATTGATGTAAAATGTGGCGTTCATAACCATGATTTACCTGATAGATTAGAAGGTCACTCATTTGTTGGTAGGTTGACAGCGGATCAGAAGCAACATGTTGTTGATTTAACAAAGAGAAAGGTTGCACCTAGAAATATATTGCATTCCTTGTACGAGCGAGATCCAGATTGTGTCACTCGGATCACACAAATATACAAGCAAAAGAGTATGATGGAAAAAGAGATAAGAGGTCCTAGAAGTGAGATACAACATTTGTTTAAGCTTATCGAGGCTGCAGGTTATGTTTATTGGAGTAGAAAAAGAGATGACTCTGAAGTTATTAAAGATATATTTTGGGCACATCCAGATTCATTTAAGTTGTTGAATATATTTCCTATTGTGTTAGTTATGGATAGCACTTATAAGACAAACAAATACAGGCAACCTTTGTTTGAAATTGTTGGCATAACATCAACCGAGTTGACTTTTGCTGTCGCATTTGCGTATATTGAGTCTGAGCAGACTGAGACTTTTTGTTGGGTGTTAGATAAGCTTAAACAATTGTTTGTGAAGAAAGATTTATTTCCACAAGTTATGATGACAGATAGAGATCTTGCTTTGATGAAAGCCATTGAGACTGTGTTTCCACGGACAAATAATTTGCTATGTCAGTTTCACATTAACAAAAATGTTGGTGCAAAGAGGAAACTATTAGTGGCTCCTGATATGCAGGAGTCAATTAGAAAATTATGGACAGATGTTGTATGGGCTAGTGATGAGGTTGAGTATGCTCAACATTTAAAAGAACTTGAGCAAGAGCGTGTTGATTGTCCTAAATTTTTTGAGTACGTGAACAACACATGGTTGACACCACATAGACAAAGGTTTGTTTGCGCATGGATTAATCGAGTCCTACATATGGGTAACACGACGACTAATCGGTATGTTTTGATTTAGATCCCAAAATATACTTTTTGTGAATTTTGTATTTTTCTTACTTAGTTTTAAATATGTATTATTATAGGGTTGAGTCTGCTCATTGGAAGTTAAAGCAGATGTTGGGAAACAGTATAGGTGACATGGTCAAATGTTGGGAGGCCATGAATGACAACTTAAAGATACAAATTAGCAACATTCGAGCTTCTTTTCAAAAGAGTGTGTATGAAGTTGCACATGTCTATTCAAGTCCATTTTACACATATTTACGTACTTCAGTGTCACGAGCTGCATTGAGGCGCGTTGCTGAAGAGTTAACTAGAGTTGATTATATTGGAACTAACAAAGACAGATGTCGATGTACTCTTAGAACAACCTATGGATTACCTTGCGCGTGTGAGTTGGCAGGGTATAGAATTAGTGGTATTCCGATACCAATTGAGGTTGTGCATGTACATTGGAGGAAACTAAGTATGGAAATTAAGTTGGAAGAAGACTTAGATGAGGAATCAGATGTGGGTATGAAATCTGCAATGGATGAGTTATGGAAAAGGTATAGGTCACAAGATGTTGTTGGAAGAAGGGCATTACATAATAGGGTTTATGAACTTGCATTTCCCACAACGACTTCTTTGTTAGCACCACCTGAAAAAATAAAGACAAAAGGTGGAGTCAAGAAAAAAGACAAAAAACCTGAAGGGTATGATGTTTACAGGGATCCTTCGTATCATGAATATGTTGATCAAGCATCACAATCTTCACAACGACAATCTCAACCATCACAAAATTCAAAAAAGAAATCTCAACCATCACAACATGTGAAAAAGAAGTTAAAATTAGCACAAACTTCACAATCATCTAAACGGTTCATCCTTCAATTTCCTTATCATATTAGGTCATTTATTGATGACGTTGTCAACGTATTGTCAGATGGTAATTGTGGATTTAGAGTGATTGCTTCATTGCGGGGTTATGCTGAAGATGGTTGGCCAATGGTTCGTCGGGACTTAGAATTGGAAATTATACATAATGAAAGATCAGCTTTATATGCCAATTTATTTGCTGATCGGTTAGCTGAAGTGAGAGATTCTTTGAAGATAGAGGGAAGTGGTTCTCAACCAATAAATAAATGGTTGACTCTACCAGATATGGGTTACGTGATTGCGAATCGGTATAACATGGTACTTGTCTGTTTAGGAGTCGAATGTTTGACTTTCTTCCCTATGACAACTACATTCTCACCGAATGTCTCATTTTATTGCATTGGATTTGTAAACTCAAATCATTGGATTCAGGTAAACATTGTTATAATTTGATATTATTAGTAAATTATTTGAGTAATGTTAAATAATGTATTGTTTAATTTTGAATATAGGTTAACATGAAAGAAGGATTTCCATTGCCACCAGTGACAACAGATTGGAAGAACTTTCGTTATCCAGCAGCAACATCGTGGATGGTAGGATTTGCTGCACGTCTACAACATTGGCAACAACTTACGCCTATATTACAAACACATTATGAATTATAAACTATGTTATTCATTTTTATTCATGAATTATATTATATGTTTTAATTTCACTATGTTATTCATTTTTAATTTCACATTCATGAATTAAATTTTAATTTCAATTTTTTAGTCGAAAAACTATAAATAACATATAACATAACATAAATATGATCGTACATATAAGTTCAAATGTCAATATATTAAGAAACAAAGTCTAAAAAATAATATGACATAAACATAACTATACATCACTGTGAACGAGCAATACGTAAAGCTGCAAACAGATAAGCAAAATGTGGATCATCCTCTTCAGCTGCATTCTGCTGAAGGTAGAGATGAATCAAGGTAGACACAGAACCCCATGCAGGATCAGATGGTCCCGCATCATAATCAGGAATAGATGCAACTGACGGCTCATCATGGGTAGGAGGTACCAATCGAGGATGTGAAACACGATAATACCACTCAAGGTATCCATCCTCTACCTCAAATAGGGTAGTCGCCAGTGCAGCATAACGAATCACCTGGCCAACGCTATGGGTGTAACTAATCCACTCAATATCAATATCACCAGCCATCCTAGGATCAATAGGTGCAGGTGGAATGTACTGACGGTATCCAAACTGTCGAAGACACCTGTCAGGCATGTATGGAACAATAATATCTCCCCACCTCAAACAACCCCTAAATAGAGAAATCTCATCAAAACGACGATGAACTCTATGATCCTCGAACGACCTCCATACGACATCGGTCGGTGTCAGCTCATCCATAATGGGTCGCAACTCATCCACCTTTAACGCCCCCTGTTTGTACGTCCACCTCATCGCTCGCGGGAGACCACAGTTCTGAGCAGGTATCCAATTCTCTCCTTTTTTCCCAAGTGTAGGAAAATACTCATGAATCCAGCACTGTTAAAAAAACAATAACATAATAATTAAATATAACATAATGAACATAATAAAATTAAAATTAGACTTAAAAGAAAATCAATAGACTGAATTTAAATATATAACTTTAACATAATAAAATTAACATTAGACTAAAAAAATATTAATAAACTGAATTTAAATATATACCTGTAAGAGAGTCGGATAACCACCAAGCTGTTTGCAACTAAACATAGACGCATCTCCAAGAAACCTATACAATGTCACAAATGCAGTCGTTGCCCAACTATAGTTGGACAACTCATTCAGGTCCCTAAATAATGCCAAGTATCGCGCCTCCACGAGTGTAAACGACTTATCCGCAAAGATCGTGCAACCCACTAACACCATCAAATAACATCTGGTCGCAAATGCCCATGATGAAGCTGCTCGATGCTCTACGAATCGATCATATAACCACTCTATCTTGAAGTACAAACCTCTGCACTCACGAACTTGGAATAGTGCCACTCTCGATGACACTCCAAGATAGTCAACCGCCCACTCAATGGCTAGCTCCTCACTGATGGGTTGAGGGTTCCAGAATACCCCCCTGATAGGCAAATGAAGCAGATATGCCACATAATCTAAAGCAATCGTCATTTCACCGAACGACAGGTGAAATGAAGATGTCTCTATATGCCACCTCTCCACAAATGCAGAAACCAAGTTTGCATCGATCTTCTTCAAACTTGATCTCTGTAAGGAAGCTAAACCGGACCTAGATATGATACCATCAATCTCCGGTGGAAGCTGCTGTGGAACCATTTGGGTCAACTTCAACCCATGTCCCGCCACCTTCAATTCCTTCTTTGCCCCTCTCTCCTGAAATCAAATAAAATTAAACAAATTATATAATAGCTACTAATAATTTCGATTTTTATTCAAAACTAAATAATTATAATTTCCTTACCTCACCAAACCATACACGTCTAGCCACGTGATGCTCGTACGAAACCAAAATACTGGTATCGTACGGACCTCCAGGATACCCCACAGGGTCAGCTGCAGCTGCAGATGTACCAACATCATCTGCGCGTGTCCTACTCGTATCGCCCCGTCCCATCGATCGAACTGGTATCCTCCCATCTCTGTCTCGTGAACGCACCACTGGAAAAAAAAACAAAAAAACAATTATTTAATTAAAAAAAAATAAAAAAAAATAAATTTCCGGAAGACTTTCTTCAAGTTTTCCGGTACACACTTTTTTTAAAAAACCATTCCGGAAGACTTCATCAAAGTCTTTCGGTAGTCATTTTAAAACGCATCATTCCGGAAGACTTTGATGAAGTCTTTCGGTAGTCATTTTAATCATTCCGGAAGACTTTCATAAAGTCTTCCGGTACCGGAAGACTTTCACAAACTCTTCCGGTAAACAAATTTTCAAACCGGAAGTCTTACTTATAGTCTTCCGGTAAACACGTCTGAAAAGCGAAATTTTTTTTCTCTCTGTAACTTTGGACGAATGGTAAAAATGGAAAGTAAATTTGATTTATTAACTATTTATACAAGGGCAATTTGGTCAAAAAAAAATTGATGTGGGGGTGTAGGGTAAAGTCTTCGTTTCTTGATATATGCTATGATAATCCATAACTTTTAAAGTTGTAGTGGCAAAATCCACATAGTAAAAACTTGGGCCGCCCAAATATTCCGGGTCGGTATTGGGCGCCCATTCTAAAACCCTTCTCATTTCATTTCTCACTTTTCCAACGTTATTCTTTCTCTGCATCTAAAACCCTCGCCTCTATTCACCAACCTTCACCTTCTCAACATCAATGGCTACTACGCTTCTTCTCCGAAATTCTTCTTCTTCTTCTTCCAAACTTCTTTCTCCTCTTCTCTTCTCCTCTCAATTTCACACTTCACTCACTCGTTCACCTCAATCTCAATCCCCTCTCACCAATGACAATACCAACTCATCTCCTTCTTCTTCAAACCCTTGGTGGAGATCCATGGCTACTTTCACCAGAACGTAACTCTCCTATCTCTCACACTCTTCAATTTTCGAAATCGCAAATTGTTTATTCATGTGTGTTGTTGTTTTGCTTACAGGAAACCTCATGTTAACGTTGGAACTATTGGTCACGTAGATCACGGCAAAACCACACTCACTGCTGCAATCACCAAAGTAAAACTCCGATGTCTCTTTTTTTTGAAGTTGAAATGATGAAGCTTAGGTTTCAGTCGATTAGGTTTTATTAGAGCTAATGAAGTTTTGGTTGATTGCAGGTACTTGCTGATGAAGGGAAAGCTAAGGCTATAGCTTTTGATGAAATTGATAAGGCTCCTGAAGAGAAGAAAAGAGGAATTACAATTGCTACAGTTAGGATTTGTTTTTATTGCTTATTCGTTCAGTGCAGATTCATTACATTTTTTTTTTTTTACGTTTGACCGCCTCGGTTTGTCTGGAAATGTAATTAATTGCTTGGTGGCTCAATTTTCAGGCACATGTTGAGTATGAGACTACAAAACGACATTATGCGCATGTAGACTGTCCTGGACATGCAGATTATGTGAAAGTAAGCTTTAAATTTGGTCTTAAACATAGCTTAGAGTTGTACCGTTTAGGATTTAATTTATTAGTAATTATACAGCGACTTTATAAATATGTACTTGTTAGTTAATGAACTAATAGGAACAAGATGATTAAGTTTTAAGAAATGGTTGAATATTTTTTACATAGGATTGTTGAATTCTAAAGGTAGTGGAATGAAATTAAGTGATTTTAAGTTTTGACAAAATCATGTATGTTATCCATGTCAGAAAATTGATTAAGTTTTGCATTGGTTGTTGACTTCCTAACACTGATATGAATGTTGGAATGGATGGGTGTATGGTTAGATTAGATAAGATAGGATTATGAATGACAACATTAGAAAGAGAGAGTTGAAGCGCACCCATTATAGAAAGATGTTGGAATATCGCTTTTAGGTAGTTTGGGCCCGTGAAGAGAAGATATATAGATTATATAGTTAGGAGAGTAAATTAGATAGAGGGTAGTCAGATCACTAGAGGCAGAGAAAGACCTAGAAAACCCTAGAAGAAATTATTAAGGAAGACTTAAAGATTAATTAGTCGAATGGAGATATAATATATGACCAAATTTATGGCGTCGTATGATTCATGTAGCTGACTCTACTTAGTGGGATACAACTTGATTATTATTTTTGTTGTTGTAAGTTATAACAGAATTCTCAATATTGTCTAATTGGGTGCTTGCTTGGCTCCATCCTCTATTGAAATTGAATATGCAAAAGAGAAGTCAGATTAGTATCAATTTCTAATTCTAACCAAAATATGTAAAGATAAATAAATAATAGGTGATTCCCTATCGGTTTTCTTTTAAGTTTTAACTATTGCACAAAATAGTTCTTATTCAACCATCAACACTATTTTATGAAACATGTTTCTGCCTTTTTGTGCTTGTTTAGTTATTGCACATATTTAACCATTGTTTGCTTTGCAGAATATGATTACCGGAGCTGCCCAAATGGATGGTGGTATCCTTGTTGTATCTGCACCTGATGGACCAATGCCTCAAACCAAGGAGCACATTCTTCTAGCTCGCCAAGTAGGTATTCTATTGAAGTGGTTTGTAAACAATAGAAGCAAACTTTTAGGTCTACCGTTACTTCCTTGCTTCTAGGTTAAGACTCATTTACTTTTACATGAATTGTGCAGGTTGGTGTGCCGTCTCTTGTGTGCTTTTTAAACAAAGTTGATGCTGTTGATGATCCAGAATTGTTAGAGCTTGTAGAAATGGAGCTCCGTGGTGAGTGTTTCTCTAACAATGCACCTTCCCTCCCTTTTCCCTATTAGTATTCATGATATGAATTAAGAACACACCTTTGTAACTTTCTGAGGTCTCCTATATGGTAAATTTTGAAGTGGATTTTTGTTGATTGTGTATCTGGCAGAGCTCCTGAGCTTCTACAAGTTCCCAGGGGATGACATCCCTATCATTAGAGGTTCAGCACTGTCTGCTTTAAATGGTACAAATGAAGAGATTGGCAGTAAGGCCATTCTAAAATTAATGGATGCTGTAGATGAATACATTCCTGATCCTGTTCGTCAGCTTGATAAGCCTTTCTTGATGCCCATTGAAGACGTGTTCTCAATTCAGGTAAAAGGGCATGGATTCTTTTTTGTTTTCTTACACTTTTGAAGAATGACAACTCATTGAAATAAGTACATGCTTGGTTATTGTATTTGTACAGTACAATACTTGTTAGTCGAGAGAGGTACTTTTAATAATTTATTGTTCAGCCTTGCTGTTGACATTGACATGACACAGTGCTGGCATCAATCTAATTTCAGTTGGATATGAAACCCTTAACTGAAAAACATTGTTGTCTATTTTTTTTGCTATTAAAAATAAAAATTAAAAAGAAAATATCGAAGTATCACGATCCTGCCTTGATTTCATCTTCTATATTGCAAAGCAGGATCATAATTAGAAGCATTGATATCTGGATTGTCATGTCTGCTGATTAATATTTTTAATTTGTGTTCAAGGGACGAGGAACAGTTGCTACTGGCCGTGTTGAACAAGGGATCATCAAAGTTGGTGATGAAGTTGAGATTTTAGGTCTAATGCAGGTATGTTGATTAAGTCATTTCCTGGATTACCCTTGAATTCTCAGTTCCTTTTCTTAATCAACTTATTGCTGATATATTTTGCTTCTATATCTTATTTGCTATCGGCGATGATTAATATTTTAATCTTGTTTGGACATTAGTCAGTTTATTTATCATTAGGGTTTTGATAAATTTCTTGCATTGTAACGGTGTTTCCTAAAACTAAGTTTTCCCTGGTAGGGTGGTCCTCTAAAAACAACCGTCACTGGAGTTGAGATGTTTAAGAAGATCTTGGATCAAGGACAAGTAAGCTTTTGTTATCTTCATATTGAGGAATATTTACATAGCATACATTTAACTTGGTTTCTTACATATCTTAGGCCGGTGATAATGTTGGTCTTCTTCTCCGTGGGCTGAAACGTGAAGACATTCAACGCGGTCAGGTTAGAAGCAATGATCTAGCTTTTCCTCTTAGACACTGTTGCAGGATGCAATATTCCAAAGAACTTTATATTAACCTCTACTTGTTTCAGTAGATATTTTTCGATTTCTCAAATTAAACTGCTAGGATTGAGAAACCAATTTACTAACTTTGTCTTGTTTTTTTAAGGTCATTGCTAAACCTGGTTCTGTAAAAACTTCCAAGAAATTTGAGGCAGAGATATACGTACTCACAAAGGATGAGGGTGGTCGACACACTGCTTTCTTTTCTAACTATAGACCTCAGTTTTACTTGAGGACTGCTGATATCACTGGAAAAGTAGAGTTGCCGGAAAATGTTAAAATGGTTATGCCCGGAGACAATGTTACTGCTGTGTTTGAATTGATTTTACCTGTTCCCCTTGAAACAGGTTAGTATATTATTTAACGAGAATGATACCTATTTTTTATTTATAATAATATACAACTGGGAGAAGAATGATGTCAAAATTTCTGCATGTTCTGCATGTTAATCTCTGCACATAAATTTTCCAATATGCCGCAATGTTACCATAGGCTGAATTTATTATGGACTTTTATGCTGGAGTGAGGAAAGCTCAATGCTTATTATTTTGATTTTACAGGGCAAAGATTTGCTTTGAGAGAGGGTGGCAGAACAGTTGGTGCAGGTGTGGTATCGAAAGTGCTGAGCTGAAGTCATTAAAAAAATTTAGTTCGACACATTTGCAAAAGGGGTTTAAAACCCTGGGATCCTATTAATCTATTGAAAATACAATCCCTGTGATAATCAATTAATATTCGGCGGTGGTTGGATGATGATTTGAGTCAATTATAGAGAAGCTCATCTTCATGGTTCATTTTTTTTAGTTCATAATTTGTCAACATACTCTTGATCACAAAAAAAAAAAAAAAACAAGCTCAGTAGCTGCAGACTCTTCCTGCTTTATGAAAAATAATATGTGAATGAGTAATCTCTTTATACGTTAACAGTCTAAGTCATAGATGTTGGATTTTGAGAATCATTTTTATTTTGAATATTATTATTCATTCTGCTATAAGACTCTATTGCTTTGTTTCTATTTGTTTCAGATATATCAATAAGTTGAAACATGATTGTTAGTTGTATTTATGATATACTGGTGTGAATTTTTATAGCTTGAAATTTATTTAGAACGTAAGATTGAATTCTAACATATCAAAGGCTCAATGGCTAACATGAGTGTGTCAAAACCCGTCTTGTTAAAAGCCTGCCAAAAAAAAATTAGGGCAGCTAAGGTGAAATGGACATGAAATTCTGATCTGTCCCGTCAAGGTTGCGGATTGACAGGTGGGTTGATCCCACTTTATTTTAAATAATTTTTTCCTATTTTTATAAATAAATTAAAATGTTTTAATTTTTTTACATTTCAATAAGAATGCTTCAAATCAACATTATAAGTATAATACAATTATCAATAAGTTTTAACTTTCAATCAACCAAAATAAATATCAAGTTCAACCTTCAATCAACTATGAACTTTTAACAAAAGTAAGTTCTATCAATCAAAATCATAATAACTATTAAAGTACAACATCAAAGTTTAAGTCAACCAATCAAAACTATAATAAGTCAACCAACCAAAACTATAATAATAATAATACCTAACAACAAAAGTGAAGCATTCTAAAATTTAAATCGTAACCATCAAGGTCAAGAATATTAGATGCACTCTTGGAACAAGTTATACCCTCTTTTTCATCTTCATTGTAATCATCATTTACATCTATATTATAAAACAATGAAATAAATTCAATTGTTACTAAACAATATATTAAAAAACATATTAGATAATTATATTCATACTCAAAATAATTAACATCGTCAAAGGCATGCAACCAATTACGAGAACAAAATAATGCTTCAATATTTTTAGACTCTATACTTGTTAAGCACTCTAGAATCAATACTAAAGGAAGATTCTGATGCAACATTGGTAATAGGAATGCTTAACAAGTCTCAAGCCATTATTGAAAGTTCGGGAAATTTTTATCAGTGTTCCTCCACCATTGTAGTACATCCAAATGTTCTGTGTAATCAAGATGCAACGTCGGCTCTTCCAAATACATGTCGTCAAGTTAACTTTTACCATTTCTTTTAGCCATACAAGATTGTTGTCTACCCAATCTAATTTCCTATAATTATGACAATTGAAAAATAACATAAAGTTAAATGAAACCAATTAGTAAATCATGCTTTCATATTATTTGGAAGAAACCAATAGGTAAATCATGAACAAAAAACTTACATCAAATAGGTTTGGTTCAGTTGATATTGTTGAAAGGTAGTAGGAGGAGTACTTAAAGCTTTGGAAGAAGAAATAGAATAGTATTATGCAAACAACTTGTTTTCTAACTTCAATTCACAATTTAGTAGATCAATCACTTTATAACAATAGCCCAATAAATCAAACTTCATTCTTGGATCTAAAACAATCTCAAATGCAAGAATAACATTATATTCATCCCAATACTTTTCAAATTTCAAAATCATACTTTCAACCATTTTTTTTATAACTACACCTATCTTTTTTTTCTTTTGTCTGTCAAAAACGTTGAATTTTCAAATTTTGCAAGAACTACAAATTGAAAGTGGGATAACTTGTTCCAAAAGTATCATGTGACTTAGATTGAAAGAATAAACTGCCACATATAGGATGTGTTAAAATATCACATGTTGAATGCACTAAGTTTCTGTTGTCCCTCCCTTTTCCTAAGAGCTACAAAGTTTCTGTTTTCCCCCTTTTTCTAAAGGCCTGTTTGGATAAACAATTTATTTTGAGTTTAGAGCATAAGTGCTTATCAAAATAAGCACTTATGAAAAAGTCTGTATAAGCTATTTTTCTAACATAAGATAAAATAAATTTAAATTATTTTTATATGTGCATGTGTTATAAATTTTTTTCACAAGTTATCTTGGAGAATTTATAAAAATAAGTTTAAAAAATTTATGAATAATACTATAAGATGTTATAATAAGCTCTTTCAAACAGTGTCGTCCTAAAATTTATGACATAAGTCAATCCAAACATATTCATAGTTTGTTATCTTAGGATGTAACTCTGATATTGATTATCAATGAAAACAACACTTATCTTAAAGCTGGTATGCAAATCCATATTGATTATCAATGAAAATAACACTTACCTTGTTTGTTATATGCTTTTACTGTAAATTTCACTTTGCTAAACAACACTTATCTTGAAGCTGGTATGCAACTCCATATATTGATTATCAATGAAAATAACACTTACCTTGTTATATGTTTTTACTGTAAATTTCACTTTGCTCAATATGGTATCGTTTGCTGTTTCGATCTTAGACCTTTGCTTCTGCAACGGTCATGCTATCTCAGATGGCTCCACCACCGGCTTTTTATCCTCCCTTAGATCAGACAAGTCTATTATTTGTTCATTCCGACAATGGTTCTTCCTATGTATCCATCACACACGTTTTAACTGGTTTGAATTATCATTTATGTGTGAGATCTATGTGACTTGCTCTTGATGCCAAAATGAAGTTTGAACTACATTGGAACCATCCTGATGCCAACTAATAATTTTGATCCTCTGTTTTGTGTTCGGAATCGTTGTAACATGCTTATCCATTCCTGGATTATGAAGTTGGTTGATGCATCTATTGCAAGTTGTGTTCATGGAGAACGCAACTGATGTTTGGCTCGCAACTAATGGACATCATGCTATAAATAAATACGCTGACACTACTGTTATTTTTTCTCCTGGCTTTGTAATAATGAATGTACTGTATGTACCTGATTTTACTGTAAAATTGGTTTCTGTTTCTGCACCCTGCAAAACCTAAATTGTGTTGGTTAAAAGTATTTCATACAAGACAGGACGTGTAAGACGGTCTATATCAACTTTTTTATGATTAAACTATGGGAAAAAGGGGTCTACATGCAAATATTTTACAGTTAATTCACAGATAAATAGGACCTCTAATTTTTTTTACGATTTAACTAAAATTAAATTCAACTTCTTACACAAAACCTCTCAAAAGATTGAGAGGACTCTGATCTCATACATGATCAAAAAATCACTGATGAGGATGATTGGATAAGCTGAAAAACTAGATGGATTATACTACCTGATCCTGCCAAAAAAGAAAATCTCTAATCCAAGCATAACCACACATACAATACACCTACCAAATAGTGCTTTATGTCACTTTAGGCTAGACCACCTGTCCCATTCTAAAATGTTAAATCTAAAAACTCAGGTTACCTTTGTTGTTAATTATCAAAAGGCAGTATGTGATATATGTCACTTTGCTAAGCATAGGAAATCATCATTTACTCATAGTCTGAATAAAGCTTTTAAGCCGTATGACTTGATTCATTTTGATATTTGGAGTGTTATCTTAGTAACATCTGTTTGTAATCATTCTTATATTTTACTGTTGTAGTATGTGAGGATATCCTAACACAACAGAAGCAGAGCAGCAGATCACTGATACCATCAAATATTTGGGAAGAACAGAATCACCAATTGGTGTGTAAACTCATCTATTCAACTTGCAGTAAATGAGTACAATCCTAATTTATATATGTTACGCATTCAGTTAACAAGTGGTTTCAAAATATAAATAGCTCTAACTTAATAGAAAGAGAAAAGATTAAAATGTTACAGGTCAATTAGTAAGGTCTAAGCACACTCAAATCAATTACATCATCATAGTTTAGTAACAGGTATAGTTTGATAATATTAATAGTGCACAAATCATTTATGGTGAATTACCTCATCATTTGCTTTCTACCTTGGTCCGCAGCACAGATGTCCGTTGCATCTGAAGATTCATGTTAATGGTGGAAATAGCTTTTAGTGGATTATATGAGAGATTTTGACAATTCAGTCTTGATATTTCTTTCAAATTCAAATTTTGATAGATATATCCACCAACTAGAGAAAGCCAGTTGCATGATTCCATAGCAAAATTCTACATTACAAACTACAATACCAAACAATGCTTCCTGAAACTATGACACATTAACTACATACGACTGTTGATCAATTGATACCTTCAAATATTTCTTACTGGAACTGTTTAGTCATTACTATAGACATCCACATTTACAGTTCAACAAACTACATCTTGGGAGATGTTACTCAAGCAAGACTTAGCACTGCCACTGCTAGTAATGCTGCGGAGCCGAAGAGAATATCTCTAATCCTCTTATCGAGTTTCTGAATCATTACCTCTTCATTCAAACCCGACTTCCCCGCATTCTTGCTGATGCTAAAGATTGTGGACCTTAGCTTACTTACCGCCCAAGAAAGCCAAACCAACCCAAATCCCAACCCGGTGTTGAAAAAGCTGGATGCAGAAACAAGAACCCTTCCACAAGCTAACTTACACATTACAGATAGTAGGACAGCAAGGCCAGTCCCAGCAATGCCCGCAGAAATTTGCATAAGAATCTCAGGAAGCTCAGGGCCGGATTTCTTCAGCGAAGGAATTATTGTTTTCCGATGTTGTTTCTTGTTGACCATCAAGGACAGAAGGCTCTCACATGCGTGTGAATAGTTCTTGTAGATATCTCTTTCTCTGTTGATTTTCTTATTCTTCTTTTTTGATGGTTTGAGTTTGACTTTCTCAGGACTGCAGAGGAAAGAGAAAAGGTATTAACATTATACCTCTTGAGAAAGAAATTACAGTAAGCAATTAGCCATTGTATTCCAGTAGGTCTGTATGAACTACTTGGTAGACATATTCAGCTTAAATGAAAACAATAATATAGCCAAAGAATTGAACATGATACCTCTAGATCATTTTTGTCAAAAATTTATCTGAAGTTCTATACTCCCATCCATCCCTTATTATTGATGTTAGTATCAAAAGAAACTCTAAAAGAAGATAGTCCTTTCTCATTTGATTTGTTCTTGAGAACTGATTATTATTCTATAGAAGATAAAAATCTATTTCCATTGACCGGAATATTTTTCATTCTTTCCATACCAAACTTAAAAAGCAGTTTTTTCCTTTTTCATTATTTAAACATAAGTTAAGCCTAAAACAACAGCAATTATTTTCTCTAGCATGTGATGGTGTTTGGTGAAGCTCATTAGAACACAGGGACAAGAAACATATTTAAACAGCCAAACTCCACATAACAGTTGGTCTAAATTTAACAATTGTCACATCAACCAACCCTCGAGCCTTAGACCACTGAAGAGGAGTAAAAAACAATAGGCTTAATATTTCTACGGTGAATACATCAGTTTGTTTTCTTAAATAGACTTTAAAATTTAAACTACAAAAAAATGAAAGTTCACAACATTTGAACGCCCTATAAGGCTGGAAGATCAAAAAAAAAATTCCACAGACAAACATCAGAACACATCACAGTAAGAAACAACATCAACGGTGGGAAAACATATTATGCATACCTCCTTAAAGGAGCAATTAAGGTAGATTGCATATTCGCTGTAGATGAATGACTCTGTACTTCTACTTCAGCGATATTCACCCTGTCCATATAGAATCTCAGTAAAATCAGTTTCTTGAAACAAAACTAACAGTGTTAAAATGTCAAATCAGGACACTGTCAAGTTAGTTTCTTTTACCAAATAAAAAATAAAATAATAATAATAATAATACAGTTTCACAAATGTATTGAATAGTTCAATTCAATGCAAACAGCTCTATAAGCAAGTTGATTCAGCTATAATGATTTAAAGGTTAAAATCACAAGTTAGTCCTAGTACATGAGATGAGAGTCCTGGTTCGAAAAAGGTTACAATTAAGTTTTTATATCTACATTCATGTGTGCGTAGGCGTGCTTGAGTGCGGTACTTAATCATTATTTTTCATCATATATGGTTTAAATTGAAAACAAATGTCTAGTATAAGAACCAATAATTTAATTTAACTGAAATTAAAGTAACTAAAATAATATCATAGTCCTTCCTATCAATACAAGTAAAACAAGAGGTAAGTGATCTCTTGACATCACAGAAGTATATACTTCATTTTTTCTGATAAAATGAATACACAAAATATGAGCATAGACAAACCAAGGTCGTTTACAAACTGAATTGTAGCCTAAATGGTCATGGATTCAAGTTGTAGAAACTAGAATCAGTCTCTTGAACATGGATTCTAAATGCAAAGACTCTAATATTTGCACAAAATCGTTTTTTTTAATGCCATATTTGAACATCTAAAAGGATAAAATCTGACAATAAACTAGAGAAGAGACATACATTTGCAAACATAATGCAGTTGTTAATTTGATGTTGAAAATGTAACTAAACATTTGGTGTTGATTCAAATATCAATTAT
Source organism: Lathyrus aphaca (assembly GCA_963966055.1). Lineage (NCBI taxonomy): Eukaryota > Viridiplantae > Streptophyta > Magnoliopsida > Fabales > Fabaceae > Lathyrus > Lathyrus aphaca. The sequence goes on along the minus strand of OZ014525.1, from coordinate 95,935,374 downwards.
TGTAAAGAAATTTAGATGATAATTCTGTTATTACCTGCTAAAGTGTGGAATAAGCATTGAGTGTTTTTCGCCCTTATGTAAGCTCTTTGACAAGTATGACTCAGCAACTACAGAAAGAAGATCCTTCATCTGAATCTCAGCACCCATAAATGTGATTTGACCATCAAGATGAACTGTAACCTTTGAAGTAAGTGCTGAATCTTGAAGAAAATACAGCAAAGGCTTCTTGATGTTGAATTTGTCATTAAGGTATAAAAGAGATGACGAGTCAGATGAGAGTGGCCGTTGAGGTTCATTAATGGCTGACAACTGCAATTTCATCAAGTCTAATAACAAGGATATATTTGCACCATCTGTATGTGACTCAGCAGTTCCCGATTTTAGGAGATTTGAAACTGTATCATGCTTAGTGCATTGCTCAACAATGCCAAAGCCTAAAAATACTGCATTTGAGCAGGTTTCTGTAATAAAGAAAGGTAAAAATGATACTCAGAAGCCACAATTAGATACAACATAAAAATGAAGAAGAAAAAAAACTAGCAAAATAAATCATCTCATGCATTCATCTTCTCTCCTATTTCTTACATCAATGAATCAAAATGGTAATACATAAAGTATGAAGTACTAACACAAACACCACACTAATGATAATGTGCAGTGGTATGCCACTGTCAGACATTGACACACCTTTAATCTAAAGTGTCAGTGCTATATGGCAGACTACTCTGCTACATAGTAATAGTACATAACATCTTAGAGAGAAAGCCAACTTTCATTCTAATATATGATAACCAAGCATTATAGAAAAACTAACCACAAAATGGTTAGATATCAAACATACCTTGTGCATAAATAGATACCGGCGACCATTGGGCTGAGGAATCAACATTGACAAACTGATTGTCATCAAACCATTTATTTTGGGTTTTCATCGGCTCTACGAACGGACTCGCCTTAAGAAAAGGATACTGATAATTGAGCATGTCTTGTTTTGCAAAAGAAGAAGGTGCAAAACTTGGACACTCCTGTCATAGAAAAAATACTAAAAATAAGCAATTGAAAAGTTAAGATTTCCATTAATAAACCCTATATGTATGCTTATAAAAACCCTATTACAAAACAAAAACACAATTATCATCAAAGTAAATCAACAACAAAAGTATGAATGTATGAGGAGCAATTAGAATTAGAAAAGATAAAGAGATTTGGAAATGTTGTTGTTACCTTGATGTGTGTTGTGGGGAAAGCAAGGGGTGAAGGGTAGATGTGAGAAGCCATGAGAGAGAGAGTCTGCGCCATGGAAATGAGAAACTAGCAGCACCCCATCTACTAATCCCTCACAACACTTGTTATCTAATTGGAGAGAGAGAAATGGTTATATGAAATTGATATTTGGGTGGCTGAAGTAAAAGAATGAGATTTTAATAAATTAATATGATCCACTTGTTTCATCACAAAATTCCAAAATAGTTGAACCGATTACGGGTGTGAGCGATGGTGTCGACATTGCTATGTTTATAAGTAATTTTAATTTTAATTATTATGTTCTCGTGGAAGTAAAATTTAATAGTGTAATAGTCATTCGGTAAAAGGAGTCAATGGGTAATCAGCTTGATTGAGTTTTTAATAATTAGATATTAGATGAGATAGGAGAATAAAATTATTATTTGAAATTTTTATAAAAATAAAATAACCATGTTTTTTAAATTTATTTGCACACTAAATAATCATATTTATAATATATAATATCTATAATATTATTGTCATTTTTAACTCACACTCATATAGGTTGCAGATATTATATCTATAATATCATTGTCATCTTTAACTCACACTCATATACGTTGTATAGTATTATTGTCATCTTATTTGTTGATATTTTTAACAAATCAAATTACAAGTCTTTGTTCACTTAAATGATTAAACTCGGAAAAATCTTAGGATATATTGTGCAAAGATTCAAGAAAATATGTTTGTGTATAGGTAGGTAATTTGATATTTGAATGCGGGTAAAATTCCAATAAGAACAATGCATGATTATTCTAAGAGTTTGAAATAAAGCAAAGAAACAATAAAAGTAATTTAAATAAAAATACTTTGATTACACAATTAGAAAAAAGGATGCAGATTCATACATGTTTCCTCACTAATTATTTTTTCTCTGAATCTTGGAAGTTTGAGTTCTGAATACTGATAAAATTTGTAAACCATTGTAATATGCATGAAATATGCGTATATACTATATACATTAATAACCGTCGATAATGCTTACTACCTTATAACTTGACACGTATTCCACTACGTGGACTTCTATTTTCTAATATTCTTCCACGTACCTTTGACCTTTGAATTGCTTCCAAATTATTGTTCTCCTTTGAAACCGTTTTACAACCTCTAATTACCTATGTCGAAGCGTTTTTCTCTCGAATCTTGTAGTGTAGTGTTGAAACGCCTATGCATCACCTAATTTTTGGATTATAGAATTTACTAAGCCCCAAAACATCTGACTGACAAGTCGAACTTACCACCTTTACAACACACTTTCATGTCAAAGTGTTAACTCACTACAAACCTTTTTGAGATTCTGGACATGTTTTGAAGATAATGATCATAATTTTGTGGATATGTTCTTAAGACTCTTCCAAATAAGACTTAAAGGGTTTTTGTGTAGTTTCAAAAATTACAGACTAATAGTTACCCCTTGTACATTTCGAAAAATTAGTTTGACCAGTCGAAGTATAAGATCGAAAGAAGCCTATTGTACACCACAAAAATTTATTGAGGTCGAGTTAGTGAGAAGTTTGAGCCCGACGAAACAAATAGGATGATTGGTCATGATCATTTAGATAAGTCGGAGCCCGACTAGAGGTATCAAAATAAGTCAGACGAAGTCGACCTCATACAAGCCATAAGCGACCTCGTCCGTGCAAGTCGGGTATGATGACAAGGTTAATATGCCATTTGAAGGGTCACAAGAGACAGTTACAGAATGATGCATTATGACATGAGAATTATAATTATTGAAGGGATAGACGTTGCATGATAATTATAGGGACGAATGACGTTAGTGAATGATGCATTTACGAGGAATATGGAGAGTAAAACATGGGAGAAGAGGAAAGAGTTGAGACTTATTAATAGGATACTGCTTTGAGGGTAAAAGGGAGGCAAAACCCAATAACAAACACTCCAACAAATCGTTTTAGCCCCTCCTTGACTGATAATAAGGAAGTCAACCTTTTAGTGTTTTTTAGCAAAAACATCTCCTAAAAATGTCAATTTTGATCTTATTCATAAGATGGAAGAAATGTGGCGTATATGGTGTAAATACGAATATCTCTTATATGAATATATGGTCTAAATATCTCTTGGGTCTTTGACGTTTTTCATATTAATGTTTTTGCCGCTCGTTAGTCTTTCCGACAATATTTTCAAGAAAAAACTTGTTTGTATGAAAAAAAAATTGTAAAATATATATTTAGGCACTTATTAGAGTCACATGAAAGAAAAATATTTGAAACACTTTTTTAAAACTAATTATTCTATTGGATGAAATCATATTACTCAATCACTTAATTTGGTCTTGATAACAAAGTTGAATATATTCAATCATGTTGGACGGATGATCTTGTTTTTAAATGGTTTCAAAAAATCATGATGACACCTATAAAATATTAAAATTATTGTAGATTAAATCGATTTTGTGTTTATCAAATATTTATTTTTATGAATGTGGACAAATGTCATATCCATAGTTTTTTTTATTACTATTTCATAAAAAAACTGACTCGTGCATACGTACGGGCGCACGTTGCCGCACGTGCGCGTTATTAGTTAATTAATCTTAAAGATATTTTTTTCATTTCATGAGCAACAATTCAAATTCACATTGAGAGCAATATTTATACATGTTTTTGTTTGAATCTAACTGACCGTATTCCATATCACTTTATGAATTATTTCAATCATATTTTAAACATTACAGCGAAAAGATTGAAATACATAATAATCAAAATTTTAGGAATATATACATTTGTTTTTTAGGAATTTAATAGGTTGTGTCACGTGCGATTTTATGAACTATTTGAATCACATTTATAAAAGATAAAAAATTATTTAAATATTATATAAAAATAATTGGAAATAAATTTAAATTTGATTTATTAAATTTTATGACATTTTAAATCTCTTATTTATATATAAAAAAAAGAAATATTAGTGCCCTCTATAGAAGCAAAGTGTTAAAAATAAAGGAGGAGGGGAATTTATGCTTAAATATTTAAATATTTGAAGAAAAATAATTTTATGCAATTAATTCAATCCGTATACAAAATTAATTGTAATTAGAACTATCACATTTAAATTTATACAATTAATATGATTTTATTAGTTGTTGCAAAATTAATTTGAAAATTTATGATAATAATTGTTTACAAATGGTATACATGGCCAAGCCTAGTGAAAAACCAAATCTTATTTTACAGGTTAACCACGTGGATCAAATAATGTCATAATTATTATGAAAATTTGAAATAAATACTCTGTGCAAAGTTGCACCTTGATTCTCTGTAGTTTATCTCTATTTAATTAGACATGCTTGAAAAAATGTAGACAATGAAATTTAACAGGGTAGTTCTAATAACATCACTTATCTCAAATTCTAAGTCACATGCATATAAATGATCAATAAATACAGAGTGTTAAAACTTTAAACTTCCCATGACATGAAAAACCTTATATTAAAATTTAAATTAAATCCAAAAGTTAAGCCAAGAATCTGATATGTTTGTTGACTTTTGTTTGGCAATAATTGAGAGTTTGGACACAATTAATTCACAGAACAAATCAATGAATTCACAGAAGAAATAAGTTGCAATTTCATATCAAATCAAACATCTTATGATTTGAGAAGACATGATATTATAACTTAATATCAAGAAATTATGCTCAAACTTGATTATCTTTCACTTCATAATGTCGACTTTTAGTTTTGACACCCCTAACCCTTAGTAGACCATGTAAAATGTTAATTAAACTGTTGCATCTATGCATAAACAGAGGAGAAAGAATATGAAAGATAAATCACTTACCTGGTTTAAGGGACATAGAAGTTGAAACAGGTTTGGGATTTCCCCTCTCAGCTTTAATAGAAGCAATGAGAGAATCAGCATTCAACCTCAATCCTTTTCTTCCCACCAGTTTCACTCCTAGCTTTTCACAAAGGTGATACAATCTCATTTCATCACCTCCCCTTACTTCTTAAATAAAATACTAATCAGATCTAAAACAATTGTAACCAATTTTGTTTGACTGAAATTCAAAAGCAAAAACAGATGAATTTAAAATAACCGTTAGATATAACTTATAGCATATTATATATAAAAAAATGATCATGAATAATAAGAACGGTGTATCTTGTTAGATCAGAGAGATTATCGGAGACAGTGGATATGAGAGGATTACTACCCTCATTACTCTTTAGCTTTTCAAGAATATGTTAATTGTCTAATGGGGCGACACTTAAATAGCTAAACGACTAAAGGCAGTGACCTCTCATTGGACTTAACTGAGTGGTCAAACCCATCACGGTTCATTCAGGCATAAAACCCTATCAAACAATTCATCTCTTTAGTGTTTAGTAACAATAGCCCATAATATAACTAATTAATAATTAATTATGTCAATCCATAATTGATTAATTAAATAATTAATCTAACAATGTCCCATTTGGATTACAATAATTAATTATTAAAAAAAATATTGATTTTAATATTAGAATATCAATAATGGTCAAAACACTAATCATTCAAAAGAGAAGTAAGTTTCAACGTTGCAGAAATTGTATCCGATAGGAAAAACAAATCATATATGTTAAAGACTGACAACTTATATAAGGAATGATGAATTTAGAGTAACATATTTAAGTTAAGAATAATATGTTATAACGAATGGCCTAAGCATATAAAAATGCTACTGATAAACTTTCACTAACCCAAAATATCAAAGAGTTACTCATGTGTATAAGTCAATGGTTAATGTTTATACTAATGAGTTTTCAAATTTAAGATCAAAGAATATCCACATAGATCTAAAAATAGTAATTACATATAAACATGCCCTAGTACGAGAGTAGTTACATTTAACCATAAGTACCTTTATAACACAATATCATACTCGATAGGAGTATTGATATTTACTTGTACTTTAATATTATGACCTGACAAATGTGGATTATTGAATATAGAATAACACAATATTATTGCATGCTAAAGAATTATTGTGTCTTTTCAAAAGCGCTTTCTAAGCCCCCTTTAGACAACGTTTTTTGTGTAAAGCGTTGTCTAAGGTATACGAAAATTTTAGTATATTTTTTTTGAAACCACTTTTTTTACCAGGTTTTTAAACCATAATTTTAACTTGTTTTCAAACCAATATATATATATATATATATATATATATATATATATATATATATATATATATATATATATATATATATATATATATATATATACACTAATTCACACCATTTTGGCCTATTAAATGTACCAAAATATATACAAATTTATGTACCAAAATTATAATTACAAGTCATTACATTTTACTACAAATGTACATATTATAATTACACATATCTAATTCATCCAAAGCATTGCTTCAAATATACATAGGTCCTGAAACAACACAAAGATTGTAATTCAATTAATAAACAATATTATAGAAATTACAACGTTACACATATTTAAATTCTCATCAATTAAAGTAAGAGTACAATATTATACCTCATATAACACCGAGCTCTATAATGAATTGACATCATTCCTCTTTGATTTCGTCCACTTGATCTTTTGTATAATATGCACACTTGAATTCATCAAAGTACTACATAATAATATAACATAGTTTGATTTAATTTCAACTATTTAATTATATGAGAGATATGTGTAAATATTAAAATAACTCATAAGTTAGAAATACATACATCAGTGAGAATCTCTAATCGGTCCAAAACAAGAGTATCTCACATAAACCTCAACATGAAATATCCGCAATCTATTTGATTACGTTGCTGAGGACACTACAGATGAAACGAAAATATGGATAAATCCTAAGTTTTATCAAGTATCATCACTAATATAATAAAAAATGTGATAATTAATAATATACCGCCACTTTTATCCATGTAATGTCGTTGGCTCTCCTCTTTGATGTTTGGATATCTCGTTGGGCTCAAAAAGCTTGTAGGATGCTAATAAAATAAAAATGAAGTAATTAGAACAATTCACATAAATTAATAAATACACACAAGGAAATTTAGAACAATCTCACTTACGTGTCAATTGTGTCATTCATATCTGGGTATGTTGTCCAATCATTTCCTAACGAGTCAAGATAATAAACGATTTCTCTTATAGGATTGATTGCGAGCAACAACCAATGTTCACTGTATGATTAAACAAATGTTAGATGTAAATTTTCTACACGACGTCAAAATACAAAATAATTATAATAGATGAATTTAGAATGAAATTCTAACCCGATATTAAATGGTATAAAGAACAACTTCTCTGCATCTTTGTTGGTCGTGAGGATCCTGAGAACGTACTTCGTCACGGTATCCGGTCTACTTAAGATTAATAAGTTGACAGACGCGGGTGACAAGAATCCAAATGTTACGTCCAATCCATTGGGGCGCATCAATTTGTCATACAAAAACCTTAAATAAAAACATCATTAACATTAGACGCCTCATTTGAAACATAAAGTAAATAAGTTGTTCAATTAATATAACAAAGTAGACCAGATTTACCTGATATATGTATCGATAACATTGACGCCTATTTCTTCACGACCAAAAACGTGCATGAAGCCTTCATTACCAATCATTTGTTCGTAAACAAAGCCGAAAATATCTTCCTCCATATGCACAAGACGAACACCTCCTGTCGTTATATCTGTCATCTCTAGAAATGTCTGGAGGCACGACCTATACTTGGTGGTAGGTTTTTTCCTAGCTACAGTCATCTTGGCACCAGCCTTTTTTTGTTGTGCAGAGGCGTTGCTAACCTCCTTTTTTTTGTTCTGCGGAGGCGTTGCTAACCTCTTTTTTTTGTTGTGCGGAGGCGTTGCTAACCTCTTTTTTTTGTTGTGTGGAGACGTTGCTAACCTCATTTTCTTGAAGCTACATATCATATAAATAGTTAGATGAAATTAAGAATTTAACAACTTTCATGCATATATGTCATATAATAGTATTGTACCTATTTTTTTGAAACCACAGACTCGGTATATGCCGCGGATAGCATTATCTTTCGATTTGGATCTTGTGGGAGTCTATTTAACATAACCAAGTAAAAAATGTACGTAAAATACGCGTAAAAACTTTGAATATACACATTAAGGTTAACAAAGGTTTTAGGCATACCTCATATCCTACGCTAATGAGGTTTGTCGGCCATGCAACAAACGAACCTACTGCTTCGTCCACCGTTGTTGCATCCGAACCATCGTTAGGATATGGTAATGATGTATTCGGCTCAACTGCAATATCAACCGATACTTTCAAACATCTAGCAGTGAGCTCTCTAGTGTGAAGTAATACTCCACTAATGTTATGCACTTTTTCATTGTTAACCATCCGATAATATGGTGATGATAAATAGAGCTGACAATGGGAAATGCCTTAAAATCAATAATAAAATGAAATTGTTAATGTGTATATATGTCAAATACATAATTTAAGCAAATAGTTCAATTTAAGACAATTATATGTAATTACCTCTGGAATGTTCGGCTGAAAGGTACAGTTGAACAACAAACTTAACGAATTCCGCAACCCCATTCTCGTACTCTTTGGTCATTCGATCGGCACAGATCCATGTTTTATCCATGATTTTCCTACTTATTAAGGTAAACAATCAATATCAAGTTCAATAACGTATACATAACCAATGTTTCTCCAAACGACAATAACTTCTATCGATACAAACAATATTATCTCTCAGTTATATCTATCAGTTATATTTTATTATTCTTTTGAAAGATTTCATCTATTATAAACAATATTCTTTTGCCTTATTTTTAATTATTTTATAAGACCATTTTTTGTGACTAAATTATAAGACTATTGTCGCTCCCGATAAGTGGGACTAGGCCCAGATAAAGGTACAGACGCGAACGGTCGGCGAGAGAGACAATGAGAACACACAGCAGTGAACTCACTGGAGATGAAAAGAGTCGCCAGCTAGGCATTTTTATCCCGGAGGAAAGGCAATGCTGCATAGACCTAGAAAAAGATGGATAAGACGGTTGCGAACCAGAGAGACTGAGAAAGGGGGTTGGTTACAACCTGGGAAGGTATTAGCACCCAGATTGTCCGCCGTACTCGACGGGATCCACGCTTAAAAGATTTGTGTTTTAAAGGGGTAGTGTCAGTGCAATTTGTGTGTAAAGAGCTGGAAAAGATGTACAGGTGTCAGTGTAAAAGAAGTGAAGTGTATAATGATGTGTCAGTGTAAGAATGAGAATGAATTGCTCATTATAATGAGGCTAAGAGAAAGATGCTGGAAAGAGGGGGAATATACAGAGACTTTTGTTCGATAACTGTTAAGTTGTGCCTACGTATCCTCTCGTGCAATGAGGAAGTCAGAACACCGTAGTTCGACCCAAAGAGACTGAAAGATGAATTGACTGATGAACTGCTTACTTGTCTATGCTCAAGTGTAGACCTGTCTGGCTCAGGTGCAAACTGTCTTGCATTAGACGGAAGAAGCAAGTTCTCGTTTGTGAGTGAGGGTGATGAGAAAAGAATCCCGGAGGAGACGATTATTGTTTGTTTTTGAGTTTTCAGTCTTTTATTGCTTTTGAGAGTTTGTCATAAGCTAATGAGCTTAAGCCTAAACCAATGGGTTAGTAAACTCATCACATCTTCCCTCTGATTAGGGGTAATGAGAATACCTTAAGTGTGAAGTCAGCTTCTCACACTTAATCACCTTTGGTGCAGGATTAAGATCATTAACCTACTTGTGATTATTTAGATGTTTTTGTGGTTTTTGTTTAGTGTTAAGTAATGAGATTAAGCCATAATCAGGGATTAAACAGACTCATTACACCATCCTAATAGAAGGATAATAGATGAGAATGTTTAAGCTGAGGAATGCTCCTCAACTTAATCCATGATTGGGGATTAAACTCATGACAAAACAAGCCTTTGATTAAGTGGATTTTATTTAATGATATGATGATGAAGTGGATTTTATGATTTGTAAGACAACTTGTGGGGGACTTGTCCATTAACACTAGGGTTAGTCCTTCTTAACCATTTAAGGAAGAATTAGAACCCTAATGCAAGGCCCAAGTTACAAGTGTGATGTCTTGATGATTATTATGTGAATTGATTAAGAGATTTAAACACATTAAGGGTTTAACACTTAGGATTAAAGTTATACACTCCATCCTAATAGAAGGATGCATGCATAAGCTTAATCACAAAGCCTTAAAGCCTTTAGGGTTTAGTCCCTGATTATGAGATGAGAAGAGAAGACTCAAAGAAGACACAAAGGTAAAACTAAGAGGGGAGACTAATCAAAACCCTAATCATTGTCATGCTTGGTTGTTCCTAAGGTTTGTGAGGTTAAACAAGAAAGATCTCCAATGGAACCACCAGGAAGCAGATGAAAGGAGCAACACCATGGTGGCCTAAGCACACCTCAAGTCGAGAAAATAAGAGAAGATGAGGAATAAGATAAGATGAATAAGAATGAAGATACGGAGATGAGAATGCAATATGAAGAAAAAATAAGATGAAGAGATGAGAATGCGATATGAAAATAAGATGACAATGCACAAACAGAGCCTACACCAGTAGAACTTCCAGATGCAGCAGCAGGCAATAAAACTAGGCCTCAGCATTACCTAACGGAGAAGGTCCGTTGCCTCTTCAATTCGCACAAGAAATCAAGAAAGCATATCCAGCCCAAAGCGGATTTACAAGTCAAACTCAAATACCAATTATTAGAATATCAAACAAAGGTTAGATATGAGCTTCCATCATCCAGAATTAAAACCAAGAATCAGACAGCGCAAAATCAAAGGCTGCGTGCAAATTGCGTCTGGATTATGAGAATAATTAATCACCAAGCCATCATCAAGCTACATCCTCCATCATCAATATTGAGCAATGAACCTTCAAAAAAAAATCAATCCCAACTAGAACCAAAATCACATATAACCATATTTAAATAACTAAAATAAATGGAAATTAAAATCAACGCTATATCAAAATTAACTATAGAAAGCTAATACATCTAAACCAAATTCTAACAAAAGCTTAACAAAATCTAAACTGAACTCTAACAACTATTGATCAAATATTACAATTATCTAAACAAAAAAACAAACAAAAAGAACTAAACAAAGAAAAAGAAAATAGCACAAGGAGAAGGGGGTGAAGCCAAGGAATTGGATGGTGAATAGCGAACTCACTGGATTGAGCCCACCATCACTAATAATGCTCAGATTTGTTTTAAAAAAAAAATAGAAATATAAAATAACAAAATAGCAAATAATATATAAAAAAAACAAAGAGGAAAAGGGACGGTATCAACAGCAGCGTGGTTCCCTTCTTCTCAAAAAGAAAAAACCTATGGCCGCATGACTCGCCATCGTCAAAAGAAAAAAAAATCGTCGCCGGATTCTCCTCTCCAAAACAATGAACATCAGCATCAACACTTCCCACGGCGAGTCTCTCTCTCGAATCGCTTCCGCCTCAATTTCACGGTGCCAATTCGTTTCTCCCTTAAGGTCTCGCTCTCGCTTAAGCCGTCGTCGGATTCGACGGAGAAGAACACAAAAACATCGGCCGAGCTTCGTCAAATCGCGTCATCATCTCTCCGTCGTCGTGAAATTGTAACAAAAGGATGAAGGTGAGTGACTAGATTTGTTCTGCTTCTTCGAAATCCTCTCAATCTTGATCTCACTCTTCTTCTCCTTTGATTTCTGTTTTGGTTTTTCGGATCTGAGTTTGTGGGATGTTGATTGCTGAGATGGTGAGATGGAGTTACAACTTGCGGTTTGGATTTTGTTGTTGATTGAAGAGGGGAGAAGATGGAGGTCGGTGATTTGAGGCAAGGCTGTTTGTGTTGGTTTGTCCGGTTTGTGATTTTTGTTTGTGAAATGGGGTTTGGCGGCGAGTGTCGGAGGTAGGTTGGACGAGGTTATGGAGCTTGTTGTGGGATTGTTCTTTATGCAAAACCTGGAAAATAAGAGGGTTTGTTCAATGATGTGGTGCGGAACGGAAGCGATGATGCGGTGACTTTGAGAAGCATCAAAAGAGGTTATGCAGGTTCAGATGATTTGAGATTATTATTGAAGGTTTGAAGATGATGTTTTTGTTTCCATTTTTTTCTCATCTAGGCTCTCGGTCTCTTTCCATCTCTTTATTTTTTGTTTTGATTGTTCAAGGTTTGTTTGATGAATAAAGATCTCTGTGTTTGAATATCGTATGATGTATTTGATGTCTGGTTGAAGGGTCAAAGCCCCATCCCCAAAGGTATATGATCAGAAAGGCTTTTATGGTGTGTTGCCGTTGCTGTTTCGATGCAGGGTGATTAGAAGAAAAGAGGAAAATGTTTTTGTTGTTGTGTTAGTGAGTTGAAGTTTTGTGGATGTTGATGGGAGTTTGAGGTGAGGCGTGATGGAGAGTCAGAAAATATATCCGTTGGAGTGGGGCCATTTTGCTTTTGTGGAAAGAAAATTGTGTGTATGTTTGGTGTAGTACTATCAACTTAAATTTTAAAGTGGTAAAATGGATGGGTTTAAAAAAAAAAGAAAAGAAAAAGGACAATGAGTTTGGATTAAAAGTACTTATGGATTTGAAAAAGATATATATTTTAAAAAAAATGAATAAAAATGTGATGTAAAAGAAGAAAAGTTTAATGGTTTATGGAAGGTTTAATAATTGGTAAAAGAAATGGATAAAGAAAATGGTCATGAATAAATAAATAAAAATGGATTAAAAATAATAAAAATGGAAAAATGGATATGAATGGTTATGGAAAATAGGTATAAGTTGATGGAAATAAAAGATGTGAATAAATTTGGATTAAAGATAGAAATATGGGCTAAATGGTTCAATAAAAAGGGTTATGGATATGGATTTGAATGTGGACTGCACTTGCAAAATGATTCAGAAATGAAATGGCCTCTGATGATTATTAGACATGAACCCTTAATTTTGACACAACCTCGACGATGGAGCACACCATTGTCCGACCAGTATTATTCCAAACATCCACTCGCATTTTGAACATGACCGTACATACACCGGCCACTGAGGAAAATAAATTCACAGAGAAGCCTTTCATGGTCTAATGCACGGACTGTCTAACCCAAAACTTCTTATGAATCACAAATCTTGATATTTTGATGGATTTTGCACAACTTGACTTCGGACATACATTCCCTGAGAAAAGGGCCTCTGAGGCAGATAACTTGTAACTGAAGTAAACTCTTGATAGTTTGACCAAATTAGGTCAAACGTTCTTCTGAATTGGATCGTGAATGAACAGCTTGTAAATTGATGAAGCGGAAATCCATGATGATGTGCCAAATGAATCGGCGAAGAAACCTTACAAACGTGAAATTCTCGAGAACCAAATAATCGGGGAAATAAACCCTAATTATGTGACGGGAGCAAAAAGAGAATGATACCCTTGATGGCTGCATAACCGAAAACTTGAGTTCTATGATAATCCACAGATAAAAACGTGAAACCCAAATTCTTCAGAAAATTTGATCCCATGTCTCAGGAGACTATGCAAATGGTATGCATTCTAAATGTTAATGACCAAATGGAAATGCAAATGAGATGCAAATGAAAGACAGGCGAAGAAAGAAAATCAGAGGGCAAATTTGGGTGTCTACAACTATAAGTTAAAAAGTTCATTCTTCAGGTCTTTTAGTTTGGGTCTTTATCTAACCATATAGTCCAAAGTTTTTTATACTATTTTCCGCAAAGTGCAAGGTAAGGAAAAAATAAAAAATTATTCAGCCATCAACTTGGAAAAAACATGTTTATTTTTTATAATAATAATAATACTTAATTCAATATTTATTAGAATTCAGAATTCTACGTAAAATGTCTTTATAACCGAACCATCAAATTGTAACAACAAACACTGATAATGTAATAAGAAAGAAAAATATTTATATATTTAAATTATATTGCTAATAGAATACTTTTATAAGAAAAATGCAAATATAAGTGAAAGTTTAAATATTACTCTTTTTATAAAGTGAATAGTATTTTTTTTTTGTTTATAAAATAGGATATGATAAAAAAAACAAGATAATATTAATTAAATTATATAATTAAAATTGTATTGAAAATATTTTTTTTTATGCATAACATTTATTTTTTTATTGATAAAATATATAAGTGCTTAAACTAATAAGCACTTCTACCACAAGTCAACTATATACAAAAAGTGCTTAAACTCATAAGCACTTCTACCACAAGTCAACTATATACAAAAAGTGCTTAAACTAATAAGACTTCTACCACAAGTCAACTATATACAAAAAGTGCTTTAACTCATTAGCACTTCTACCACAAGTCAACTATATACAAAAAGTGCTTAAACTCATAATGAGCTTAAACTACAACAATGTCAACCACAATGTCAACCACAACAATGTCAAATATATACATAATGAGCTTAATCTAAACAAAGTTTTGTTGATTTCAGTTTTACCCTAAACAGAGAAGAAAATAACAGAGATTGAAATAACAAAGATGAAACTTACCAAGAAATGTGGTGGACGACAACAGTTGAACAACTGAGGACGACGGTGGTGGATGAGGAGGAATGTGGTGGACGAGACCGGTTGAAGCTCTTTAGGGCGAAAATGGCGATTACTGTTCGTTCGTTCGCAGAAGAGAGGGAAAGGAAGAAATGAAAATAGAAACTGTATATTTTTAATATAATTAGACCTTAGACAGCGCTTTTGTTAAAAGCGCTTTCTAAGGTAGGCCTTAGACAACGCTTTTTAAAAGCGTTGTCTAAGGCCTACCTTAGACAACGCTTTTGATTTTTTTTTAAATTGAAAGACTTTAGACAGCGCTTTTGAAAAAGCGTTGTCTAAGGTCTACCTTAGAAAGCGCTTTCCAAAATAGATTCGTTTGAAAATAGAATATGACGTTACTTGACATGATCATTTGGTGATAGAGAAAATAATTGAATATTTTTAAAATATTTATAAACTTTTGAATTAATAATTCAATTATTAGTCTCTATCAAGTGGGAGAATATAACATGTCAATTATATATAAAAAAGAGAAATAAATATTATTTGTTTAAAATAATATTATTTATAGAGACTTATATTGAGGATGTTGTAATTTTATGTTATTGATGAAAATCTTTTACTACTTGTGTTATATCCTCAATATTGATTAAATTAAAGTCTCATGTTTTTCCGTTGCGTATAACATAATACGTTTCTCAAATGTGTGTAGTTATATTTGTAGCATTTGAGTTTTGAGTGAGTTATTAAAATGTTGTATATAATCCTATATTATATTTAAAATTATAGGGATTAGATTTCACTCAAATGATGATAAATCTTTTATATGACCATCACACTCTTTCGTGTAAAATTATATAAACACTGACATATTCTATTTACGTCATACCAATAGGGTATGTTCATCACTGACATAATACTCGGAGAATTGAAATCTATTTTAATAAAAAAAGATTATTTGATTTCATAAAGTACTATATGTCTTTAAAATAATTTCTTTCAACAATATTAGATAAGAAACATAACAATGTACAAATATTATGTCATCAACAAAATTCTAATATCGATAGGGTACTCGAACAATAATTTAAATAATCATAAAGCATAAGTACATTTATCAATTAATAATAAATTATATTAACAATAGCATACTGATAGGGTAAAACTATTAACAATATAATGTTTACTATAATTAAAATAAATTTAATTATTTTATTAAACAATTTTTATATAATTGTACCCATGATAGCTGAGTTACAATTATACAAATTAAAAATACTTATATTTTATTCAAAATAGAAATATTTGTATAATTGTATCCACTATAGGTGAGATTAAAATCATACAAATTAATAGTGATTATTTAATTTTTTTCAGAATAAAACTCTCAAAATAATTAGATTTATATTATACTCATAAAAAACTATATTTTTATTTAATTATTCATTTGAGTATATATCAAGAAATCAATTTATAAAAATAAATAGAGAGTTTTATTTTAAAATATTCTGAAAAATTAATAATTTTGTTGTATAAATAATACTTTATCACTACTAAAAAAAGACATTTGGTTAAATGATTTTACATCAGACATTTATTATAAATGATGTGAAAAATAACGAGGTGGCAGTTTCATAAATAATAACATAAATTGTTATAAGGGATTTTACATCGGGTATTGAATAAAACCGATGTAAACAGTAACGCGGTGGCAGTTTTGTAAATAATAAAAAAAATCATCTAAAGCCTTTTACATCGGTTTTGCTAAAACCGATGTAAAAAACCATATTAAAAAATAATTCAAAAAATTCAAAAAATAACTATTAGCTATTACATCGGTTGTTATAATAACCGATTTAAAAAATTACATTAAAAAAATTTCAAAAAAAATTCAAAAAATAACTAATAGCCTATTACATCGGGTACTTTGTAACCGATTTAAAAAACATATTAACACAGGCCTATTACATCGGTTGAATCATACCCGATGTAAAAAGTTACTTTAAAAAAAATTCAAAAAATCCGTAAAGGCTATTACATCGGTGGATGTAATACCCGATGTAATAGGCTTACTTAAAAAAAATTAAAAAAATCCGTAATGGCTATTACATCGGGCACGTATTTAACCGAATTAAAAAGTTTATTAAAAAATTTAAAACCCTAAACCTAAAACATTAATCATTTACTGTAACATGTCTTCCAAAATCTTCTTCCACCATCCCTCTCCTCTCCCTCCTCAACAGCCCAACGCTGCTGCGCCGCTTCCACCATCCCTCTCCCTCCTCCATCGTTCCACCTCCACAGCCCAACACTGCTGGCCGCCCGCATCTCTCCCTCCTCCACGCGCCGCCCGTCTCTCTCTGTCTTCGACTGTTTCCCCCTCCCCCTACGCGCTGACCGCGCGTCCCCCTCCCCCTACATGCCGCCCACCTCCACCACGCTGTGACCCTCCACCGTACTCCTCCAAGGTACTTGTTACTGTTACTGTTGTTTGAATTTATTCTACTATTAAGATTGAATTTTGTTGTTTGAAGGTATAATGCTATTAAGATTGGTTAATGTTGTTACTGTTAAAATTTGTTTTTCAATATATATATATATATAAATATATATATATATATATATATATATATATATATATATATATATATATATATATATATATATATATATATATATATATATATTATTATTTTTCTTTAATTTCAATATATATATATATATATATATATATATATATATATATATATATATATATATATATATATATACATATATATTACTTTATATTTGTCTTTAGCCATGTTTATTTTATACATGTTGTGATGCTATTGTTTCTCGTAGAATTTGTGTGTCGACGAGAACTTCTGCATCGTCACCCGTGAGTCATCCGGCCGGCCACACGATATTGCAGGTTCTTTTTTAATTATTTATAACTTCTCACTTCTTCTTTATGCATGTCACGTGTTTGCACGTAGAGACTTTTGCATTCTTTCTAATGTCCAAGAGAGCGACTATTATAGGTGTCTAAATGATTTATCTGATCTGTATGCATTAATTCCGGAACATAGGTATGAATCGTAGTTGGATAAAAGCTAATTGATTAAGTGTTGAGTACGAACATGGAGTGAAGGAATTTCTACAGTTTGCTGAAAGCAATGCTAAAAAAAATCTTCCTCCTCCTAAAAGTAATGGTGAAAAAAGTGATGATGTGCTTTTTCTCTGTCCATGTGTTCGTTGCGCAAATCGCGAACCAAAACTTAATAAGAAGGCAATCATGGATCATCTAATTTGTCATGGGATTTGTCAAAGTTATACACAATGGATATGGCACGGTGAGTTAGTAGAAAATTCAAATGTGTCCCAAAAAGATAATATTGGTGTAGAAATGGATGATGATCGTCTGAAAGACATGATGCGTGATATTGAACAAGATTCGTTTAAAAAGGCACATGCGTATGATACTTTATGCAGTGACAAGGATAAACCTTTGTACCCGGGATGCACTAATTTTACACGTTTGTCAGCCGTGTTAAAATTGTTTAATTTGAAGGCAAATAATGGGTGGACTGACAAAAGTTTTACCGAATTGCTTGAATTGTTGACACAGATGCTTCCAGAAGGTAACGTATTGCCAAATCGTTATTACGAGGCAAAAAAGATATTGTGTCCAATGGGTTTGGAGTATGAAAAGATACATGCATGCCCCGATGATTGCATATTATATAGAAAAGAGTATGTAAACTATAATCATTGTCCTAAGTGCAAGGCGTCACGCTACAAAAAGAAAGATGGTGATTCTAGTGATGATGAGGTTGTCAAAAAGGGTCCTCCCGCGAAAGTGGTATGGTACCTACCAATAATTCCAAGGTTCAAGAGACTCTTCGCAAATGCAAATGACGCAAGAAATCTTAGATGGCATGCCGAAGAAAGAAAATGTGATGGACAAATTCGTCATGTAGCTGATTCTTTGCAGTGGAAGAAAATAGATTCTTTGTTTCCAAATTTTGGCAAAGAGTCGAGAAACCTTAGAATTGGACTTTCTACTGATGGAATGAATCCGTTTGGTAATCTAAGTACTAATCATTCTTCTTGGCCTGTTCTCCTGATGATTTACAACCTATCTCCTAGGTTATGCATGAAGCGTAAATATATTATGTTATCCATGATGATTTCGGGCCCAAAACAACCGGGAAATGACATAGATGTTTATCTAAGTCCCTTGATTGATGATTTAAGAGTATTGTGGGAGGAAGGGGTGGATGTTTTTGATGCGTATTCTGGTCAACAGTTCAATATGCATGCCATGTTGTTTTGCACCATCAACGATTTTCCTGCGTATGGTAATTTGTATGGTTATAAAGTTAAAGGGCATAATGCATGTCCTATATGTGAAGAAGACACAAGTTACCTCCAACTTGAAAAAGGAAAGGAAACTGTTTATCTTGGACATCGAAAAATGGTTCTGAAAGCAAAATGGAAGAGGAAGACAATGTTGAGAGATTAGTAAAAATGGTTCTGAAAAGGAGTGACACACAAATGGATTACTTTGAATTAGAATTAAGTCACTGTGTGAATGTCTCAAATTTTTATATGTCAGCGAAATGTATCAGAGTTGTTGATGGGACAACATTGGCTTGACGTTTCTACTTTTCAAGTATGGTCCATGTAAGTATATTTTCTTTTTTATTACTCTCAAATATTTTAATATGTTATAACTCTTGTCACTTTGATTCTAATGTTTATGTTATAATTATTAAGGTATATTCATCGTATGTGTATTGATACATCACAATCAGAAGAATATGGGATATTGGACTCTGCTTTATGTTCTTATGTTGATAATGTGGCAAAAACTGAAGCAAGAGTTAGAAAATACATACAAGACAAGTTACGTGATCACAAAGAGAAAGTGTGTCACTTGCTACCATTTATTCATGGGTATGTGTATGAAATTCTATTTTATAACTTTGGTTGCATAGATATTTTAATTTTGTTAATATGAAATTCTGGTTGTTGTACTTCAACACGCACATACAGAAATCATTGGCAATTAATAGTCATTTGTCCAAAAGACAATGCGGTGGTCGTCTTCTGTTCACTTCATCAGGAACTTAATCAAACCATGAAGAAACTTGTTACAAAGTAAGTTTATCTTTTATGTTCACTATATCTTATATACATAATTTGTTAAAAAAGTAATTCCATATTTTATGTGGTTTTATATGGATTTTTTCCCTTCTAAATTAGTGCTTTAGAGGTTCATCAAGCGGCACATGACATTAGAAGAAAGCCTACATGGCTTCGACCCAAAGTAAGTGGTGTAAATTATAAGTATAAATTTAATTTTATCATATAAGTATTCACTAATAATGTCATATATTCATTTGTAGACAAGGAAACAAAATAACTCTGATGATTGTGGGTACTATGTGATGAAAAATATGTTGGATATTGTCTCTGCAAAGATAACCGATAATTGGATGACGGTAATAAAAATATCTTTACTTTTTTATTTACTTTGCATTTTGCAAGTTAATGTGAATTTTCCAAAATAACTCTATATTGTTATTTATGTGTTGTAGGTATTTAATGACCCAACAAAATTAAAAGAAGATGATTTGAATGATTTGCGACTCCGTTGGGCAACATGTTTCTTTGAGTTATATAAAATTTAAGCTTTATCTGGAAAAATATATAGAATTGTCTGATTTGATCCTATTGACTTTGGTGTTGTCTTTTGGTTAATTGGTGTTATTATTTATTTTCAGGAAATTTGATTTTGGTGTTTTCTACCGAAGTTACAACTCATATTCTTGTGGATATTGTAAGTTGATATTCAACTGGGGGGAATATTGGTTGAATGTGTATTTTTTGTTGTTGTTGTTGTAGTAGTAAATTTTAGTAAAAACCTCCTATTGAGATGACTATATGTGTATACTAGTACATTTGGAAGAATATATGTGTATACTAGATATTTGGTTTAATGAATATTGGTGAGAAATATATGAAAATAGCTACCTAAATGTGGTCTATGTGAAGGAAAAATTAGGTACCAACAATATTTACAGGAATTGCTAAAAAATTAGATACCAAAAAAATTACAGGAATTGCTAAAAAATAGTCATATTATATAAAATTTCTACAGTACTTTTTACATCGGACGAATGGAAAAACCGATGTAAAAAGTACTATATGGCACACTTTTTACATCGGGCGAATGGAGAACCGATGTAAAAATCCCCCTGTATGACATACTTTTCACATCGGGCTAATGCAGAACCGATGTAAAAAGTCCCCTATGGCGCATACTTTAAAATAATTTAAACACCTTTTTACATCGGTTATAAGAAAGAACCGATTTAAAAACCACACCTATTACATCGGTTTTATCATCCAACCGATGTAAAAACTACCTTTTACATTAAAAAAAATTATATATTTTTTTCACATCAGACTTAAAAATTAATCGATGTGGTTGACATATTTTTTACATCAGTCCTAAAACCGATGTAAAATGCCTTTGATTTATTACATCGGCTGCCTTTACATCGGACTTAGAACCGATGTAAAAAGTCATTTTTGTCCGATGTAAAAAGTCATTTCTGCACTAGTGTATATTTTTTCAAGAGGAGTATATAATATTAGAAACAAATTTCTCCTTATAAGAAATTGAATATAAATTATGACTAACCTCTAAGAGCGTCATATTCATCCTTGTCCGAAGAGCCATTAAACTTTGGTAATTTTACGATTCATAAAAGAATAATATGATTTTAATTTTTCTTATAAATTACTCAAAGTAATTATTAACTTGTAAAAATAACTTTAATACGTTAACTGTCATACTCATCATGGAAATATAAGCAGGATTTAGTAAATATACTCATTCAACACCAACATGTATAAATACTCATACATAAGATATTAGTCTTATTATTTAGGATATTAGTCATGTTATTTAAGTAGTGTACATGACCTATAAAGTATTAGTCATATTATTTATACTCTTAATATATTAATCATAAGTATTACGAATCACGACATATATCATTAATATTATTATATATTAATTAATTCAATCTAGTATAATTTGTAATAACAATTAAAGGAACATATTTCAAGTATACACATGATTATAACAACAAGAAGTT
The DNA here is from genome assembly GCA_963966055.1 of Lathyrus aphaca. Taxonomy (NCBI): domain Eukaryota; kingdom Viridiplantae; phylum Streptophyta; class Magnoliopsida; order Fabales; family Fabaceae; genus Lathyrus; species Lathyrus aphaca. Next base: position 95,913,415 of record OZ014525.1, on the reverse strand, counting down.
TTTACTTTAAAATATTTTTGAAAATTAATAATTTTATATAAATGTATTTTTTTTATTTTTAAAAAAAGTAGATAATATTATAAAGAAATATCTACTTGCATGCAATTATATAAATAAACACACGATATTAAAAAATAAATTTGGACTAACCTCAAAAAGTGTGATATTCATCTTTACAGTTAGAGTCAATAAATTTTGATGATTTTATCACATTATCATCTCAAAACAAGATTCATAAACAATGAATAAATTATTCTTAAGACTCTAATTATAAATCCACATAATTAAAATAATAATCCAATTTAAATTTTCCTCATAGAATGCTCGAAATAATTAACTCACATTTATGTACAAAAGGGTATAATTTAGAAATAGTATATGTTGCCAACCAAAATTCAATGTTAATTATTATACCCTATCAGTTAGCTATTTCTTAGTAAAATATAAGGAGATTTTATGGATGACCGAACATCTAATGCTTGTGTCCTATTATTTAGATTATAAATAACTATAATTGACCTTTTCCTCTTGTATATTATTATATTTTTATGGGATTGTAGAACTTTTTAGTAATATTCACATAATTGCATAATTTAGGAAATAGGAAATTTATTGTCAAATATGAACCACATATTATGGTTGAATTTATTGAATAATAATGTATTGCTATCATAAAATAAAAGCAAGGAAATTAAAGAAGGGCGGACTATTTCATCGATAACTTAATTTGAATGGTAAAATTTATTTTCTTCTCCGCATTTTCAAAACAATGAAATTAAAGATTAATCAAAAAGTAAAATAAAAGGTTAGCAAAAAAAACTTAGGTAAATGTTATCCACTTGAGGTTTTTTTTTGTTACACGGCACTTGAAAATATTCCATGACAAATTGCACTTAGTCACATATCAAACTAAGTATTTTATGATTACATTGTATGACAATGTTTCATCTTAAAAGAAGTTTCTTTTAATTCAAACAATAACTATAAAATATATCTAATCAGACTCTGATACCAATTGATGAATTTAAAATAACCGTTAGATATAAATTATAGCATATTATATATAAAAAGATGACCATTAATAATAAGAACAGTGTACCTTGTTAGATCAGAGAGATTATCGGAGACATTGGATATGAGAGCGTTACTACCCTCATTATCGTTTAGGGTTTCCAGAATATTTTAATTGTCTAATGCGACGACACTTAAATAGCTAAACAGCTGAGGGCAGAGACCTCTCATTGAACTTAACTGAATGGTTCAACCCATCACGGTCCATTCATGCATAAACTCAATCAAACAATTCATCTTTTTAGTATTTAATAACAACCATAATTAACTAATTAATAATTAATTATGTTAATCCATAATTGATTAATTAAATAATTAATCTAACAAAAACTTGCTCAGAATTTTAAAAAATTCTCCGGTTGAATAGAAGATATTAAGACATATATGAGATGGAATATTAAAAAACCTTGTACGATAACAATATTGATAAAGAATCAGAAGCAAATATTGGTGGTTTCATATAAATTAAAATACCAAATTGTTGCAGCTTAACATAAAATCAAAAATTCCAAATATTTATGTGAAGAACCTATCAAAATGGTTAGCAATTTGAACTTACATTGTGCCACCTAGGATTGTTCAAAAAAACTATGAACCGAACTGAACCGCTAAACCGAACCGAACTGAAGTTAAAATAACCAAACCATTATGTTTGGTTAGTGAACCGAACCATTTATTTATTAACGGTTCTAGAACCGAACCAAAATAAATTAACCAAACATAACCAATAGTGAACCATTAAATTATTAGAAAATTTTAAATAATATTCACTACTTTTGAAAAGTCAAGCTAATTGTATTCAAAAATATCAAAAAACCGGTTTTGTTTTATGAAAATGTCAAAAAACCGATTTTTTATAAAAAAATATAAAAAAAAAAGATTTTTTTTGAAAATATCAAAAAAATCAATTTTTTTTTGAAAATTTCAAAAAATCGATTTTTTCGAAAATATCAAAAAACCAATTTTTTTCGAAAATATCAAAAAATGACTTTTTTTTTGAAAATATCAAAAAACCGACTTTGTTTCTGAAAATGTAAAAAAACGATTTTTTTATTCGAAAATATCAAAAAACCAATTTTTTTAGAAAATATAAAATAACCAATTTTTTTAGAAAATATAAAAAAACTGATTTTTTTGAAAATATAAAAAAAATCGATTTTTTCCTGAAAATTAAAAAAACCGACTTTTTTCGAAAATTTCAAAAAATCGATTTCTTTTCGAAAATATTAAAAAACCGATTTTTTATAAAATATAAAAAAACTGATTTTTTTCGAAAATATTAAAAAACCGATTTTTTTTCAAAAATATAAAAAAAACTGATATTTTAAAAAAAAATTCAAAAAACCGATTTTTTCGTAAATATCAAAAATACGATTTTTTTTCTAAATTTCAAAAAACCTATTTTTTTCGAAATTATAAAAAAGCCGATTTCTTTTCGAAAATAAAAAAAATGATTTTTTTTCGAAAATATAAAAAAAAAATGACTTTTTTTTCGAAAATATCAAAAAACCGATTTTGTTTTTGAAAATAGAAAAAAATGACTTTTTTTTTCAAAAATATTAAAAAACCGATTTTTTTTTTGAAAATATAAAAGAATCGATTTTTTTTTGAAAATGTAAAATAATCGATTTTTTTTCCTGAAAATACATAAAACCGACTTTTTTTTCGAAAATATAAAAAAGTCGATTTCTTTTCGAAAATAAAAATAAACGATTTTTTTCTAAAATATAAAAAAAAAAACGATTTTGTTATTGAAAATATATAAAAAAAATGACTTTTTTCGAAAATATCAAAAAATCGATTTTTTTTGAAAATATAAAAAAAAAACGACTTTTTTTTTCGAAAATATCAAAAATCCGATTTTGTTTTTGAAAATATAAAAAAAACGACTTTTTTTTCAAAAATATTAAAAAACCGATTTTTTTTTTCGAAAATATAATAAAATCGATTTTTTTTCGAAAATGTAAAATAATCGATTTTTTTCCTGAAAATACAAATAATTGACTTTTTTTTCGAAAATATAAAAAAAACGGATTTTTTTTTTAAATATAAAAAAAAAATACTGATTTTTTTTTCGAAAATATAAAAAAAACGACTTTTTTTCTAAAACATAAAAAAAATCTGATTTATTTCCGAAAATATAAAAAAAACGAGTTTTTTTCGAAAATATAAAAAAAAACGATTTTTTTCAAAAATAACAAACATATAAAAGACAAAGTTTAGTAGTTTGGTTCTTAAACATATGGTTTGGTTTGGAAAAATTTGTCTTCTAATGGTTTAGTACAGTTCGGAGTTCCGAACCGTTATACCAAACCAAAAAATTTGGTTCAGTTCAGTTCTGAAAAAAATGAAAACGGTTCGGTTCGGTTCGAATGACTTATATAATGATTCGGTTCAGTTCGGTTCAGTTTTCTCATATAACCATACCATGAACAGCCCTAGTGCCACCTGCATATATTGGTTCCAGATCTAGCTTAAGGCCAAATCAATCCATTCTTGAAACATGTAAAATTACACTGAAACTTGTAAAATTACATTGGTGCAACTAATTAATGAAAACCAAAGTATCAACTAACCTTTCCAGGATATATCATATTCTTTTTCTCAGCATCAAGAACCTAATATATCAATAAAACTACAAAAAAATTAAAATTTCCAAATCAAATATTTAATTGCATTATTATACACAAATATAAACATTCATCATAATAATAAAAATTAAATTAAAAAAAATAACAAAAACCTAAAAAGCACCAAACTTCCATACTCTTCTGAATCTACCGCGTGTTTGTTTGTTTTCAACATTATAAATAAATTTTAAGAAATTCATGTTATTAACTATTAACACATAAAATGAGATAGATCTGGTATATCTTTTCACAACCACACTCTTCCATTGCTTCTTTCAGGTCGAAAATGAAAATCGAATGAGAGAGCAGGATTGAGAAACAAATGAAAGAGAAGGATTGAGAAACGAATGAGGATTCTGCGATGCTAGATTTTACGGAGAACAAAGAGAGAGAGAAGTGAGGGAAAGAGGGAATACGAGAGTAAGAGAGAAAATGTGAGGGAAGAGTGAGTTGTATTACAAGAGTGAGAGAGAAAATGTGAGGGAAGAGTGAGTTGTATTACATTTGAAAGAGAGTTTCAATTTTTTTTTACAATTGGCAATATGGATTACTCTAATTAGACACTGAATTATTATTTTATAAATTACATAAAATGGTATCAGTTAGTTGTGTAAATAAAATTTTGTATATTATAATTTATTGGTCCAAATCAGTTTTTAAAACTATTTAGGGTGTGTTTCTTTGATTAATTAAATTTACAATCTCGAGAATGTTATTTTTAAAACTGTTTTCATTCGGAATTTATTTCCTATAAAAAACAAGATTCTTATGAATATTTTAAATTTATAATTTTAAAAATAAATATAAAAATGTTAAAATAATATAAAAGTGGATGATCATAATTGATTACATTTTATTCTCATACAAATATAACATTCTCACCCTTTCACATATAGATAAATTATATTAAAAAGTATTTAAATATATTTTATAAAAAATTGAAACATGGGAATGTGAGATTCACCAAATCATATTCACTGTAGTCAAATATTCTCAATATTCATATATTTAATATATTTTCGGTCATTAGATCAAGATCAAACAGTTTATATTTAAATATAGTTTTTAGTTTATTTTAAAATAAACATCTTAAACTTTAATTTTAACCTTTTTGATCTTGATCCAACAATCAAGAACATGTCAAATGCGTGAATGCGAGAAAGTGTGACCATAAGGAAACGTGATCCAAGATTCACAACCTCACATTCTAAAAATACCATTTGAATTCATCGTAAAAACTCCATCTTAAACAAATTTCATAATTTTAAGTGAGATTATTTTTATAGTGAGAAAATAGTAGAAGTCTCGTGTGTCCGCACGGGAAAGTTCATTCATATCTTAAACCATTTTATAGAAATGTCATTCCAAATAATTGAATGCATATTTGTATCTTCTACAACATAAATAACACCCTCTTAATTTCTCTTTTCATTCTTTGAGTTCATGCTCTAACTCCTTCTCTTGTTCATGTAACTAAAATGCAAAGAAAATTATTTCACTACAAACCAATACACAACTGAATAAAAATACTAATGAAAAATAAGAGAAAGAATAATCTCTAACAATTTAGAGGAAGAAAATAAGTTATCACATAATTATAAAAAAAAAAAGCAAATCAACTTGACATAACATAGGCATGTTCAATATAATGATATAATTGACAAACAATAATATAAAATAAAGGTGTTGTATAATAAAATAGTAGAAGAGATTTTAATTAACACAAAAACATGGAATATAAACTTAAAATACAACTTGCTTTTGAGGCTTAAATTGATTTATCAGTCAGAAAACTTTCTCAAACACTATTTTTCAGCAAATCACATAGAACTTTGCTAAACACACATATAAGTGGGATAAACATGTATCCAAACAGGCACTGAGAAATTTATAAAACACATTTGGCATAAATATTCTTCAGATAAGCAAGTATGAAGTTAATATTAACATTGTTCCCTCTAAGTAGAAAATCGCAGGTCAATAGATGGCCCCCCAAAAAAGGTCACTTTCGATCATGATTGAATGGAAGAAAGGTGGTGTTTTTGAAGCTCTTTGACATTGTGTTCATTTTATACACGTTATTTCAGCGAAACGTCAAGGTAATTAATTACTATTATGGACATTATGACCATTTTAAACCAAAATGCCACGTCACAGACGTGCGTGTAAATCCATAATGATGATGTCCTATTTCCTAGGAGTTTTAAATTAAAAAGAAAATTCTATTATATCTTTCCCCATGACTTTTATGGCGCCATATGTTGACTCGTGCATGCCATGTGGCCAAAGCCACTTGGGGGGCAATTGTATCGTTTTTCCTTTGGGTATTTAACATGTTGCCTTAAACACTTTCTCCTCACTCCCAAATTTTATGAAACTCAAGCACAAAAAGAAAACCTAGCTTTACTTCTTCTTACTTAAGTTCCTCGCTAAAACTTTGTTCATCACAATGGAGCTTCCAACCTAGTGTCACACACCTTTCGCTGTTGAGTTTGACTTACCTTTGTATGTCAAGGATCATTCCCTGAATCTCCCATAGATGAAAAAGGAGGGAAGTTATGGTATCGTTCTTCCCACATTCCATACATTCTTGTTGGAAAAGTGCATGCATTCATGGGTCTGTTACCCAAGTATATTAAAAAACCTTAGATGATGAAATATTTATTCCCCACTTATCCTAATTACGAACCATTGGTGTTCATTGACAAACTTTTAAACTTTAGTTTCTTCAAGACCCAAGTTTTTTGCTCTTCTCCCCAACTGAGGATGTTGAATATATCAAATGGATGGATAAGGTTGAAGATAAAAAAAAATTGAATAAAGAACTAATGCAAATTTTCAGATGTAAAGATAAATTGTTTTGAAAATCACTTTGCAATGTCCCACTGGGCATGCAAATATGTTTACCGTGAAAATTGGTAAACAACCACTGGTCTTCCAAATTGAAATTTTTTGGTTACTCACAGGATCGACCAGATTGATCCTAGGACATGTGCTAAATGATTTAAAGTAAAGTATGGAAAACAATGAACACTTCGATAATATTCATAAGTAAAACAGTTTGCTTCGAAAATGTAAATAAAATCAAGTACAATAAACTGTAGTAAAAAAGAACTATAAATGCATAAAATAACTTCTGCAAATAAAAGATAAACTTTGGATTAAAAATATTAATTGAATTGAATGTAAAAATTGGTGTTACATCAAACGCACATTTCTCACACACTTGTTTGTCTGCATTGGTACTTTGAGTAATTTGAGTAATTTGTACACAATTGAACACACACGAAATCCTATACTAAGATCTCTTATTTATACTAATAGAAAATAATTGCCTATAACGGCCTACAAACTAAAACAAGACAAGTGGCATTTTGCATGTATTCAACTCCTGAACGTGCTCTGCATGTCTTCTTTGAAACAGGATAAGAACAAAAGTTATCTCCTTTATTTGAATTTGTCGTCGAAACACCCTCGGTAGTGTTTCTGACGAATCATATCGCCAAATTTAGAAAAATATTTTCTAAGTCCACACAACATTGCGCTCATAGTATTATCCTCTTTTACGAAGATTCCTTCGACTTAAACTTCCAAATATATTCTTTGTCAAAACCTTCCAATACTTCATAGGAATTGATTTTCCTTGAATATTTCCATTAATCCAAATTGAGCATCGAAATCATGAGCTAACAATGATAACAAAGGAAATAATATGATAGTTTTTTCAAAATAATTTTTTCACACAAAAACATGTGTGTCCCACTGGGCATGCCAATTTGTTCACATGTGTTTTTAGAGAACAATCACGAGTTTGAAAGTCTTTGAGATTAACTCGAAAAATTTTGGGATCATTTTTGTGCAAAAACTTTTAGTATGACATAAGTGTAAGACGTAACTACAAACGTCTGAGTGCAGAGAATGTAATAGTAAACTTTAAATACAATAAAGCTTAAGTTAGAGTAAAAGACACTAAAAATAAACAACATTAAATGATATGCGGTAAATTATAAGAATAAAAGATGTTTCAGTTAAGGAAACATGAAAGGTACAGGAAAACAATGGAACACAAACTCATATAATTGCTCACAAATTGTTCCGCTCATTGACTTGGGTTCTCCAATTCTATAGAGAATGTATGTGAAATTTTGCGACCATTGTTACAACACACGAGTCTGCTATATATACTAAACTAAGAATAACTACCTTCAACAATTTACATCTACAAAAATTAACACACCTTCTAATACATCTAACTCATTTTCCAACATATTGTCATGTCATCGAGGCTTTTAGAATCGCTGAAATAATTATCCCACATTCTCCAACTACTTAGACACCGACAACTACTTGCTCATCAAAGGTAGTTACTGAAAGCACTAAGTCTCTTCTATCTTTTGTTTCCTTAATCTTCTAAATCTTTAGAGTGTCAGAAGACCCCTCATCGACATGATGTCGAGTAGTCACTCATGTATGTTCCTGAGACTCCTTCAAACTAATTCTCAAGATATGCATCTCAAGATGTCAGTGGGGAGACCTCAATCAACATGTCATCACTGTCGACTCTTGTTCATCAATATTAACACTTAATACTTCATAAAATACATTATTAACTTGATTTTTCCACTAAGTAGAAAATCTCATATCAACCGTTAAATAACTAATTACATTCATATTTTGCACTAAAAGTAAATGTATCTAATATAAATAAATTATAACTTGACATTTTTATTATTCTAAATAAAATCCAAAATGTAGATGAGAAGAGCAATCAGTAAATTCTAAGTGTTGAATTAAATTCATTACTTGCTTTCTAGTCTCGGTCAACTCTTATTACATTTTTACAATTAAATTCTAAATGTTACTATATTAATCCAATACTTGCTTTCTACTCTCAGTCGACTCTTATTACATTTTTATTTTCTCCCGTGTTATATAAGCTAGCAAGTAGCAACAATATAATATATACTCGCTCCAGTTTCGTATATAAATAAATTTATAATAATAATAAAAAAATCGTCTTTAAGAAAAATATTTGAATGCGTTTAAGTTTTATATTTTTTTTTTATTTTATCTCTATTTTTTATTTTAAAAATCGTTAAAAATATAGAAATGTGAAAAAAAATAGGAATACATTTATAATAATAATATTTAATATAATAAATATATGTGACTTTCGCTTATATTTAAGGCATTAAATTGTTTTATCAATTTGCTTATGTATGAGACCAGAGGAAGTAATACCTTTAGTCTATTTTAAAAATAAGTACAAAATGTTAAAATAATATAAATAATACTACATTCGTTCTTTTTTATAAAAGACAAATCATTTTTAGATTCATTGAATAAACAATGTATTTGGTCAGTTTGCAGATTAAATACATTAATTATTCAATGAATCTAACAAATGACTTATCTCTTATATAAAATAACGGATGTTGTAGTTTTTTTACTGGAATAAAAGTAAATAATTATAATTGATTATATTTTATTCTCATAAAAATATAAATTACTACACTTTAAATAAGATTTTGTTTGACAGGACATATTTTTGATAAACTCGTATATAGGGGTGAGAATAGACTGAACCGAATTAAATTTTGTTAAGCCTAAATTTGTCCTGCTAAAATATTCAAACTAATGTAAATAGGAAATTCAACTAATTTTAAATAGACTAAAAAATCAAAAGTACAATGAGACTAAATATTTGTTTCCATTAAGTTATTTGAGCTTACCAAGTAGCATAAATTTTGTGAGATGATTTGTTTGAGAGAACTTATGAAAATACTTTATAACATCATTCATATGATTTCTTAAATATAATTAAGTTTTACTTTTGCATTTTAATATAATATATAAAATACAATATAAAAATCATAAATTCATTCATATTTAATAAATAGGTCAATTTGATAGACTTATAAGACTTTTTGTGCGATCTGCGACCTAACCTATTTAAATAAATAAGCTTATAAAAAATTCTAAGTCCTTCCTATTTAAAAAAAAAGAAGTCTGACATGACATTGATCTATATAGATTAGGTCGTAGGCCTCTATTAGTTAGTCTGACATATTCTCGCCCCTACTCATATGACAATCTAGATATGTATGATAAAATTTCACGAGTTTATAGTTTATTTTACTAATTTATAACTTATTTTTTATAAATTATTTTAAATAGCATTTTAACTTATTATTTTAACAAAAATCCACTTATATCCTTTCCAATTTATTTTAATTTAAAATAAAATAATTATGTATTAAATATTTTTATGTCATTTTACATTTATAAGTTAGTTTTACTAAATATTTCAATTAATTTATTAGTTATTAATAATCAACCATCAACTATAAACTATCAACTATCAGTCATAAGCTATAAATTATAAACTAACTTATAAGTATTCACTATTTTTATTAAATAGAGTCAAAACCTTACAATTTTTATAAATAAATTATTTTTAAAAGTATTTAAATAAAATTTATTAAAAATTGAAACATGAGAATGTGAGATTCATCGAATCATATTCAATACAATTAAATATTTCCAATATTCACACATTCAACATATTGTCAATAGTTGGATCAAGATAAAATGTTTCATATTTAAATACTGATCTTACCTACTTAGGAGGGTTTTCCAGTAGTTGAACACAAACAACAAATATGGTTGATGAGTGGGGAGGGGGTGTATCTGCAAGGCACTCCGAAGCCAAAGTAAGTAAGCAGTACAAAAAATGGTAAGCAAGAAGTGTTTCAGAATACCTGATCCTTTGGTGAGAAAGGGTATTTATAGTGAGCCCCCAGCGCTAGGCCAAGGTCCTTTATTGGGCTGAATCGGCTAGGTCTAAGGAAGAACTTCCAAGGTACGCGTTAGGAGCGTGTAAGACCTAGCACATAGTCTTTTCCTTGGTCCAACTGTTCCTATCTTTAAGGAGATAATAATGGGCAGTTGGGTGATGTGGCAAGAGGGATGGTGAATCTGTCACTTGCCCAACGTGCCAAGCGTATGCTCGACCCGTGAGGAGTCTGCTTGACAATATAGTATGTTTGCCCGAGTGAATGGGCATCTGCTCGCGTATTGGGCTACGACCCAATATAGTCTCTAGAGGTCCAGTACGAAATAGGAGCCCCCAAGTCGAGTCTCCGAGCTGAAGCGATGAGTTAAGAAAGTCGGGCACATCTTCGTGTCGAGGAAGGATACGCGTCGTGCAGGATCACCTGTCTGTGTCGGAGTGTAACCATTTCGAGTTGCTTGGGGTGTCGAGGAGAACACGGCCCAATTCGTATGGCGCGCGGTGTTCTCAGGAGTCGAGGACGTTTTGGTAGAGTCGAGGAGACCTGCGGTTGCTCGCCGTCGTTCATAATTCTCTAAACTGACGTGTCCAAGGAGTTAAAAGTGTGTCGCTTCGTTTCCTATGCTAGGGCCGACCTAGGGGCCTAGGTAATGATTGTCTAGCGCATCCCCACACGCGTTTCCCTCGTATATAAGATGGGGGACCACTTCATTTCATTTTTTCGCTCCTACGTATAACCAGAACCTTTACCTGAAACTCTTTTCCAAAACGCAACCGTCGACGTCGCCGCCGCTCACTCCCCGCGCACCGCCGTGATCTCCCTGCCATCAATATGTCAGGTAACCTTCAAAATCTTCTTTTTTGATTATTTTTTCGCTCGGTAGGTA